>LR737385.1:18089811-18148789 GCA_902655005.2 Marronus borbonicus | reverse complement strand
TTTGATAAAGAAAATAAATAGATTCTATTACTTGGACCTCGTAGCAGTATGAAAGCAAGAAGAAGCTAACAGATTTGCTTGAGAATGTCGACGAAATTAGTACGACGAAACGTTGTAAAAGGAAATGAATCCAACGAAAAGAACTTTTTGTTTTCTCTACTTTGGGTTTTTAGGTGTTTGGATCTAAAATTTCACAGAAAAGAACAGTAACGTAACGTTTATTTCAGCAAAAATCACAAACTAGTCAGATCTTATTTGTCTTGGTAAAAAAAGTCGAAAATGTTGTCTGGCTGACTTCATAGCAAACGATGATGAATAGTTGATTTTCGCCTCTGGCATGGTTCACATGTTGAGTTACTGTGCTCAACTGCTTCCCGTTTAGTTAGTTTTGCCTCTGGCGTGGTCTACACGTTGAGTTTCCGTGTTAACTGCTGTTTACCACCTTTCCTCTCCTGAAAACCCCCATATGATTGTGGACGAAACGTCGAATTTTCGATGAAGCATGACACGGTTTAAACGCGGAACAGGTTTAGTTTTAATTCATGGCATATGACTAGCTCTGACTAGTTTTGTGATTTTTGTTGAAACAAAGCTTTATCTGATCATACGTCAATCAAGCGATCTAATCTGTATTGGTGTACGTTGAGGTTAATTTCAACTCATGCCATGGCATTTTATTAGTGAGGTGTCAAGGAAATCTGTCAAGGGCTTGTATGCTATAGGCTAAACGCGGATGAAGATATATAATCAATATAACCGTTAACAGATACTACGAGTACAACAATTACTGTCATGACGTCACTATATTTATATCCATTCAATTTACTTCGTGTTTATATCCATCCGAGGCATTATCGAAACATAATTCTACCTCGATAAAACTCAAATGTTGTTATTTGTTTTGGAGTTATAACGTCATAACAAAATTCCTTTCACACATTGCCCCAACCACTACGTTTTTTAATTGACCAAAAAATACTCTTATTGACTTTTAAACACTTTTTGTCTACGGTTGGTTATTGCTCTTCTAGTAGATTCGTTCTAGTTTTTAATATTGGCTGCAGCATTTCTAACATTTTTACTTTGTGTATCTGTTCTTTGAACCAGCCCCAACGATGTGAGGATTGGTGAGCTTGAAGACCATGTAATAGGACTACCAAGATCAATCTAATGACCTGGAAACCTCGCTTCGAAATGTTGCTGTGAAATATGCACTAGCTCCATCTAGCTGATAATACATACTCATTATGATGTTTACAACAATATCCTCTAGTAACCCATGTAATTCATTTTCCAACAAATTAAAGTAGTGGTCTACTGCGAGGTGCTGCTCCAAAATGAAAAGTTCTATTGAATAATTATTGATCGCACCACACGTTTACCCTAAACTTGTTGTTGTCCAACCATATGGAAGTTGCGAGTATTATTGATACCGTCACGGATGAATAGAAGGCATGCGCGATACAATGCGAGGATTAGCATTTAGCCAATCTGCTGATCGTTGGAGTACCTTATCTAAACTTTGTCGAGTTGCCGGTTATATTATGTTAGCAGTGGGAAGCATCCCGGGTCTTATAACGTCTTAAAATCTATTTACTGAATTTGCCATATGCTACTATAGTGTTAAATCGCTGATGTTCGATTTAAAGTAGATATCTATTATTTCTACTACCTTTGTGTAATCCTCGGAAGAAAGATGAAATAGGTGGATTGAATGTAGTGTATAATCCTATACACATACATTGAGTACAAAGGATCTATTTGAAAAGCTCAGATCGTTACAAATGCAGACGTACACTAGATTATCTTTTAAAAACACAAGGGAAATGGAGTAGATAGGATTAGACGTTTCCAGTGACTTACAAGAATAGAATGAGTGTAAGAAAAACAAAAAGTCTAGTAAGACTGCTAACATTAAGGTTGTTTTAAAAAGACAATTTGCATATATTACGTATTATTATTGTGTGCTTCGCAGGGTATGTTCTAGGTAGAAGGAAGGAGTTCTGAAATTTTATACGAATGTATCGGCTGTGGAAGGAATCGCCAAGACGCGGTAAATAGCAGCTAGACGGATTTAAATAGCGTTCACATAGAGTAGCGGGAAATTATCGGTAGAAGTAGCGCGATATTATTTACAATATTCTTCGCTAAGTCTTGAAATAATTTCCTCGCATATTAACAACTGACATCTCGGTTTACTTTATCGTATCATGTTCTTGATTTACTTGTTAATAACATGTTAACAATTTCTTTTGTAATAGTTGGAATGGCACAGAGACGTTATATGCTGTGTTTGTTAGCAGTTTCTGCAATTTAGAATAGAACAAATTTAAAAGCAAATGAGGAAAAGACAAGACGTTGGCGGATACATTCCATCAACATTCAGATTGAATAGACGGATTATTTAAATTTAATTAGGGGAATCTTGATCTTGATCCCTTTTTTTATGTTCAGTAATCAAGTTTTGATATATTTGAAAATTTACTAAAAATAGGAGCAAATCAATGCTCTGACAAATATTTCGAGAAACAAGCGCTGTGGATCATGCTGCAGCCTGTTTACTACATACCAACATGAGGTAATATCCTAATTGTAGAGATGAAATAGAAGGCGTGTACGTTCTTGTAAAACAACTAAACAGTTCTGGCAATAAGGAAATTTTTAGTATTTCACTTGCTGTGTGCGAAGTAAATTATACATGTCTATGTGTAGGTACGAGAGCCTATTGCGGATCTTCAAGAGATGGAAGATTAGGAAGATAGCAAAAGAAATCAAATAAAATTAAATCAGGCCACATAAATGACAGCGATGTACGGAAGGCTTTTTAAATGTGATTTGTTACAGCTAGTTATCATAAAAAGGAATAGAAGTGAACACGTAAACGCAATACATGATTTGCTTGTATGAATTGTATCGGTCTGTGGTTTCTTTGCAGGATTGCATTACACTTCAGGCGAATTTGATATTTGTCTCTGACTGGTGCTTTACAAATAGATTGTGCTTAAATATATTAAAGTGTAGAGTTGTATCGTTTACAAGGAAAAAACAACCACTTATTTATAATTATGTTCTGAATTCGGACGTTATTACTCGTAGTGATGGTATATATGACTTGGGCGTGTACCTCGACTATGGTTTAACTTTTAATGATCACGTCCGAAGTGTTACATCGTCTGCTAATAGAATGCTAGGATTTGTTCTACGCAATACTCGCTCGTTCCATAATATACCCCCCATAAAATCACTTTTTTTTTGCTTTAGTGCGCTCAAAGCTGGAATATGCATCCCTTGTATGGAATCCGTAGTATGTTACATATAAAAATATGATCGAAAGGGTTCAAAGACGATTTTTAAAATACCTTTGGTATAAAAAATACAACACTTACCCGTGTGGAGGTTTCCCCTATGAGACCTTACTTGCTGGGTTTTCTGTGGCACCACTCGAAGTACGACGGGAAAAAATTGGTTTAACGTTTCTTTTTAAATTATTAAATAATCAAACAAACGCCAGTGAACTGCTTGGCAAACTTAGTTTTCATGTGCCACGTCAATCTTTTCGCTCATTTACTACATTTTATTTGGATTCAGCCAAGTCAAATCTACTGTTACGCTCACCTATTTATTTTATGTGTTCCACATACTGTTATGTTATGGACTATTAATGTCCTTCAATAAACCAAGAACAATGACTTTTTATTGTTGAAACGCTATTTTAGTTTTTGTCTAATATGGCAAATAAAAATGGATATTGTCAAATAATCGATTCTCTGTTATCAAAAATAAGACAATAACTACCTAATTATCCACCTCCTTATGAAGAGGTTATAATATGTCTTCATCTGTAACCTCCCTTTTTGCTTGTGGTTAGTTAAATTTTTTTCGTTTAGGATTTGCACAATACTATTTCCTGAAGTTCGTTTAGGTTGCCCTCTTCTTTTCTTGTCTTTGGTTCTTAATTCTCATACTAATTTTACTAATTTTTCCTTTTTCATGTATGCTATCTGACAGAATCTTCTCAATTTTTATATATTGAATCCTTCGTCTGACATCCGCATTTTTTATTTTGTCCATTCTTGTTACCTTCGCGAACTATTTTCATTTCGCACGCTTGAATCTTGGGTCTTCAGTATCTCCCCAAGATTCGCAATCATCAACTTTGGCTAACCTTTTTTTTTTGTTGAAGAATAAACTGTATAGCGGTACGAAAACTTTCACTGTGTTTGTGATTCTTGTGTTCACCTTCACTTCTAGGTTCTCCGATTCATCTACTATTAGATTTAAATATTTTAGACTTTTTGTTGGATTTTTATCTCGTTCGTGGTTATTCCGTATTTTAGGTTTGTATGCTATTTGTATTATCTTCGTTTCCTTTTCATTCACAGTTAGTTTGCTTCTTACAGTAATTTTGCCCCAATTGTGGAAAATCGTCCGCGAATGGACGTCCATTCAAGTTAACAGGCTGTAATTTTCTATATTCTATAGTCAAATATTATTCGCCTTGTTTTTACATTTCTTTGATAGACAAACGTTGAGTTTTACACGTTAGTTTTTGGAAATAATGTTTCTACGTAAAAGAAACAGTATTACACTGGAAAACTTCTTTATTGTATATTTTAGGAAATTGTTCCAAAAAATCTTTAGTTTCAAAAAATGCATTTTTTAAATAGGCCTATTTGCAATAATCGCATTTGGGGTCTGACATTACATCATCACTGCTGCTGGCTGATGAACGTGGTTACTCTATTTTAACCGTTCTAGGTTTCTTTTAATATTCTAGTGTTCACTTTTTTTCATTTGTTTACTTACCGAATAATCACCTGATTTTTATTCAGCATGCGTATTCTTACGTACTCAAGTATATAAAACTATTCAGTAAAATGAATGTGTAAATTTTCAGTAACCATAAACTTTTTTCTTCCAAATATGTTACTGTTTAGTAGCTGAAAATGTAATCCACTAAAGCAGGTTTATGAATTTTTGAGATGTTCTGTGTTTTCTTATAATAATCGAAGAAGTTATATCCTATGTAAGTGCCTATTTAACTGAATAATTTTGAAATATATTTAAGACGGTCCGATAAATATTGTAAAACTTTCCTACGCGTAACAATTTAGGTGTGTTAACTCCGTATTTGCGAAGGTTATCGCTTTCATTCCGTTTTATTACTATGCTGCTTTCCACTTTCTATCAAATTACTATTCCTTTCACAACGATATATATTATTATTATAGATGCTTATTCCTCTGCTGAAAATATGAATGAAGACGTGGCGATATTTCTAACCTTCTTGTATTTTTGCACGCAAACAAACCCATTAACGTTCTATTTTATTGTACTTTTGAAGTAGCCTTAATGTGGTTTTTCTCGATCGATGGATACTAGGGACCTGAATTCATACAGCAAATTTTGCAGTTTTGTCAAAATATTCTTTTCAGACAAATCTTAATGTTTTTGTTATGGAGTTTCAGTCTAAACCATAGTACGCTCACGGACAACATTGTATCTGCTAAATTGAAATTTTCATAATTGGCATGCTGCTTATACCTAGCAGGAAATATGAATTTATCGATATCTTTAGACGTATCAGATTCGACTATATGAGTCCGGATTTTCCATAGAAAATGTGCTGAGTTGCGTAAACTGCATCTGGTATCGCTTTGTGTATATAACGCTATAACTTTCCTTATCATTTGAAGATTGCGTTTTCATGCAGTAATGTATAATAGTGGCTGAAAGAAACGTGCAAAGGAAACAATAATTAATCCATGTTTTCGCATCTCCCATAGCTTTCGCCATCTACAGCAACGATGGTAAGTCCAACCATTAGATTTGCATGGACATTGATGCACTGCTACGATATAATAATCAATATTACAAACTCAATTAAAATTTTCACCTACACTGTTGTATACATTTAATTATCCAAAAGCAATTATCGAGAACTTTACTAAGATTTACAACAAAACGGAAATTTGGTTACATATGGAATTATTATTCGCTACTTTTATAAATTTTAACCAAGTGGTGGGAGCGCAAAAAATGTATGCATGCTTCACTTCACTCTAATGCCTTACATTTCGCCGACACGTTGCTTCTTTTACCTTGTGACATTAGGAAAACACATGTTCCTTTTGAAGTAAAAGCAATTTAAGTTACATCAAGTTTAAATGTGGTAGTTTGTATTATACGAAATAAAGTATTATAGTTGTTATGACGATAGTACGCTGTGAAATTAATCTTCGCCATTTTACAGATAGGATTGCATCTACCTATCGCAATTTCTCGTTTACATTTATCGCAGCACTTTGCAGTTTTGGCGGAAAACGTTTATTATAGTGTTGACTTCCGCCGACTACAAAGCACTAATAGAGAGAAGTGAATTCCGAGGTACAATATTACGCTAGATGACGTTGCATCCGTTTTCAAAAATATAGACACTGTAATTCTAAAGGATTAGAGCTGTGAGTATCAAAGTAAAGCACGTTCGTGGTTACATAATAATCATCTAGTTACTTGTTGTAATATCTGGATCACTTACTTTATTACACCGCATCAAACGGACGAACTCGACAGCATCAGATGGGCGAACCATATTTGTAACATTTTGTATGTTTCTATTGTTTTTGCAGGGAACAATGTTCACCGTGATGAGAAAATGTTTTCACCTAAAGAAAATGAGCGTTCGATATCTAGCGACGTAATGCTGGCGAAAATAAAGTAATTTGTCGACGCAGGGGCACTGCACATATCTTTCAATTTAGTAAAATCAATTTTTTTGAACACTCTCAAACACCGTAAGGACCGTTTCTGGTGGTTCAGGGGTACCAGAACACTGTTTATAAAATTTTCGTATACGTTTCGGAGAATTCAGAAACACTCCTTTTGTCGATGCATCTATTAACGTCGATATAACATTATCGGGGTTCTTCAATCACAAAATGTAACTCATGAAATTCACACCTGATATGAAAGAAATCATCGATGTTATCACACATTTGCTTAAAACGACAGTCAGCATAACGAATGGTTGTGGGACCATCAGCTATAAACATTAACACTTGCTTTCTTGAATGGTTAAATTCATCTAATGCATTCAGCCTCACTAGCTAGTAATAATTCATGTGATGGTTGCAGAGGTTCCAGTATATGCATCATCACAATAACAGAATCCTTTTTAAGATCCGTCGTCTCGTCCGCACATAACCTCAGTTTATTATTGTGTAATTTAGATTTCACATTGTTTCTATATATATGGTACATATGACCGTATTGTTTTCCAACATGGCGTGATTATATTTATTCCAGAAGTGGTGAAATGGTTATTGGTCCAGTAAAGTAGGTGGCAAATTGCACGTTATCAACATGTAACTTAAGTCATACAGAAATTCTGATTTTGATCTTGCGCCGCTTTTTTCAATTGGTGCTGTACGCTGTGCATATGTTCTTAGCTATCACTTCATACAGCGTTCATATGTTTTTCATTTACTATTACTGTTGTCGCGCTTAGAATTCGCAAATTTATCTAGCGGAATATAACGGTAGTTCAGAGTCATTACTTTTAATTTTTCTTTGTTTGGTTATAGACACATTCCCATTCTTTTTTCTATTTTATTGCCTGAAAATTCAAAGTCCACCGTTAGATCAAGAATAAGTTGTAAGCTATCATTTGAAGTGGACTTTGTGAATTTTTCCATTTTTGCTTTTATGTTTTCTTTATTTTTCTGTTGCCCTTTTTATATATATATTGTGAACAAAATTATTTAATTACACAGGGTTAACGTTTTATAAGACAACCGAAATTTTATTGTTAAAGAAATACAGCATCTCTTTTATTGAGCTTAAATATGATATTCTTTTGAGAACATTTTGAATTTTAAACCCTGACCTAACCCAGTCCCTATTCGACAGCTACATTAAAATGTTTATAAATTTATTTGATTTTTTTGAATTCTAAAATTCGATTTAAATTGCAACATTTCAATTTAAATCGAATTTTAGAATTCAAAAAAATGTTGACTTGTTTCACTCAAGTTCTTCAGGGACATGATGTATTGCGATGTCCGCTCACGAAAGTCTTTGCTCAAAGCTGCTCCATGGAAATTATTTGTGAATACATAGAATCATTTAATTCGTAAAATATAATGCTTCCCTCGATTTTGTTAGTACTTAAAAATAAAAACAGTTCTTTGTAAAATAATATTAAATGAGAAATATTTTTCATTTTACAATAATTATAGTGATCTCATAATTTTTATACTCATATTCGTTGCTTAAATCGCCAGTGATTTTGACTAAAAGAAAGATCATCGAAAGGTAGCAAGGCAGGGCAAGGGCAGCAAGTTTCGTGTACATCGATAGAATGAAAAGGTTTTGCGGAGAAATGAGAGTGAGCACTTGCTACAATATTGAGTTTACAACAGAAAGGAGTTCCCTTCAAGAAACAGTAATGTATTTAAAGAGTTAGCAGAAGAAATTCGGAACTAGAGACCCAAACGTACTATTCATTCCGTACGAATGTTTGAATCTATTCCCGAATGTCGGTATGTATATATATATATATATATATTGGCGACATCATCTAATTCCTTGATCTTTTTTAAAGTACAGTGCAGTCTCGATAACGTGAACTAATTATAGACGACCGTGTTCATATATTCGAGAAGTTCATGTTACTGGATAAAGTCAATCACAAACAAAGGTGGCATTAAAACTAACTTAAATGTGTGTTTCGCTTAAAACATACTTTATTTAAAAAAGGAACACATCAAATAAACAAGTCTAATTTATTCTTCTTTAGAAAGTAATCTAATTTTGTTTGACGCAAACGTTGTCTAGTTGAAAGTATAGTAGCATGTTCACGTAATTTTTGTAGGGACTGGATATCCTCGATGTCGGCATTATTTTGCTCAGCCCATTCCAAACCTCTGTTAAATATACGAATTGCTTCTACGTGGCTGATTTTGTATATATCCTTAGACAATCCTTCATTCTGATCTGTGACACATTCGATTACAGAATCATCAGAATGATCTATTGTAGTACAATTTTCATCACGTTCGTCGATGTTGTCTTTATTCCATTCTTCGATATCCGCAGAGTGGAAGTCGTGCATTGAATCAATTTCCTTTAGCAAATTAAGGTTAGTCTCTACAACGCTATTCAGATTTAACAATTCTTGACGAAGTGTTGCCAGGGGTATGTTATCTTCGGGATCGTCCTCGTGCTGGCTTTCCAAAATATTTTTCCAACACATTTTAATTATTGGTGGTTCTAGTTTATTCCATGCTCGTGATAAGTTTAAAATTGCATCCCGAAGGTTGTACTGCTTGATAACGACATTAATATCATTTGATTTATTAGCTACAACCATTGCCAAAAACATAGAACGATAATGTAGTTTGGCCAACCTTATTACGTTTTGGTCCATAGGTTGAATTAAAGGTGTGACATTGGGAGGCATATACATAACATGAATTAGACCATCATCAGATAAAAGTTGCTCTTCCGGGGGATGACTAGGGGCATTATCCAACAAAAGAAGTGCTTTCTCTGGTAGACCTTGCTTTCTAAGAAACTTTCTCACCTAAAATTATTACAATTCAAAGTTTTAGTTTTTAAAACTTATGGCACGCATAATGTAATAAACTCACCTCAGGAGCAAACATTTCATTGAACCATTCCTTAAAAATTCCGGCTGTCATCCATGCAGACTGTGAGTGTTTGTAATGTACAGGAATGTAAGAATTCTTAAAACTTCGCGGATTTTTAGCTTTTCCTATTACCAAAGGAGTCAATTTATGCAAACCAGTCGCATTTGTACATGCTAGAAACGTAATTCTTTCTTTGGCTGTTTTTCTTCCCGGGGCAGTTTTTTCTGCAGCGGATACGTAGGTCTTTCCTGGCAAAAGTTTCCAGTACAAGCCAGTTTCATCAGCGTTGTAGACCTGATTGTAGTCTAAGTTTAAGTCCTTAATTTTTGCTGCAAGTTTTTGTAAAAATGGCGAAACCAGCTCTGGTTGAGAAGATAGTTTTTCGCCAGTTATTGTCAAAAATCGTATGCCAAATCTTTTCTTAAATTTTTGTAGCCACCCTGAGCTAGCAGAAAAAGTAGACTGATCTCCATACAATTCTCTATGAAAATATTTGGCTTTCTCTTTCAAAATTGTACCACTTATTGGGGCATTCCTCTCTCGTTGTCGTAAAAACCATCTGTATAAGGCCTTTTCCATTTTCGGGTACTCTGAGGGTCTAAGAGATTTTCGTTTAGACGCTCCAGAAAATGTCATGGCAACTGTTGAAGTAATCTGGGCCTTTTTGTTCTTAATCGCACACACTGTAGATTTCGCTATTCCATACTTTTTTGATAAACAGGTAACTCCGAAACCTTTACTAACATCGGATAAGAGTTGGGCTTTTTTCTCTAATGTTAAATAGTTCACCTTCTTAGTAGCCATCATGCTTGCGTATCGGTTGGCGCATAAACACCGACTAACGCTGAATATGTACACAATATTTCTTCCGATGTAATGGCGGGCTAATACATACAAAGGTAATTTACCGACAAAAGGATCGCCGCATAGTTGGCGGCCTAATACAAAAAGCTAAAGTTACCGACACAAGAAACACGACGAAATTTCATTTATGTTCACGTTATAGAGGCAAAGTGTTCTTGACATTCACGTTTTGGAATACGCATATCAATTTGGCTGTTCACGTTTAGGGATGTTCACGTTATGGGACGTTCACGTTATCGAGACTGCACTGTATATAGCTGTGTCCGACGCTGCACAATTACAGGATGTCCCAATCTTCTAGAATTGTCTTTACCGCATAAATGGTGTAGGAGGTTACAATTTTAACGAATATTTCTGAATATACAGGATGATTGGTAAGTAGCGAACCTTGTAACTTTAAAAAGAACATGTATTTTATTACATTTTTGGTTTCTCCATTTAGAAATAAATTGACGCGATATGGATTTCATATGTCTATTTCTAGCAAATTTCCTGGAATACAAACACATTAAAATTCTTCCTAGATTAAATTACATACTCGGCTTTAACTAAGCATGGTATTAAAACACTTTCGAAGTATACAGTCTGTTCAATATTGAACACCAAGCTTTACCAAAATCAAACACTAGAAACACTTTTTTAATGGCACCACATACTCTTTCTGTATCGGAAATTTATATCTGTAGAATTTTTGCAGAATGGTTCATGTGTTTAATAGTGAAAGAAGTCACTGCTTAGACGCGACTCCTGCATTTAGACATTGAATTCAAATGGTTTCTGGTGTTAGTATCATTTAGTAACCATCGTAACAATAGACAAATACTGACATTGTTGCTCTCAGCTGTTGATTCGAAATTTTAAGCCTATGTACCGTTATTGAGCTAAGAAACATCCAGAGAAGCTTTTTACGAATAAATGCGGAAATGTATCAGGTCAAGGAACGAATTTCGAACATTCACTATTAATTGTTGCAATGAAACTTACAATAAATATTACATATTAAGCTTGTCCATAGTAGTTTTCAATTGTGTTATTGCAATGCTATTTCTTTTTTGTTTGATTTTAAATTTATTCGGATATAATTATGATCACTTATTGTTAGCCGCCATGAGCTTTTGTTAAAATACTGTTTCCCATGTTCGTTTTCGGTACAAAAGATGCATTAATACTACTTTACTATTTCTAATAGAGAAAATATACCTATTACCTGACCTTTTTACTTCGGTTTGAAATTATGAAACAACGAACGGCCTAAGATCCTCAATTAGTTGGAATAGAATCAGTATGTTTTGTTTGTAGTTGTCACGGTGACCCAATTGTACTAACACTACAAACAATTTGGGTGTCATTTCCAAAGGAAAGACTCACTTTTGTTTGCAGGTATTTACTTAGGCTTAACATTTTGCATCAGTAATTTAAAAACGTCCACGTCAGTACAGTTGCTATAGTGACCAAACAATACTAACACCAAAAACCACTTGGATGCAATAATCTAATGCAAAACTAGCGTTTAACTGTGAAAGTCTTTTTTACTTAAAATATTACACATATGCAATATTATACAAAGACGTTAGACATAGGAATTTCTTATAAAGTTTACACAGAAAAAAATATTGCTATTTAAAAGAATTACGTTTGTGGTGTTTGAATTTGGCAAAGTTTGATGTTCAATAATGAACACCCTATATGCTTCAAAGTCGTTTTAATGCCGTGTCTAGATACATCTAATCACGTACAAATTTATGTATTTACATTTTGAATATTTTAAAGGAATTTGCTGTGTCTACATTTAGGCCATTAAGGATAAAATTATAAATTATACTGTAGTATATAAAATTTGTTAGAAGTAGACATATGAAGCTCATGTTATATTACTTTATTTCTAGATCGAGAAATCAAAAAAATAGCAAAAGTGGTTGGATATTTATCGATCATCCTGTTATTTTCGAAAGATACTCTACGAGGTCTATTATGTTAATAGAAAATTAAAGTTTCATACTATTTATGCAATAAGGGTATAATTTCACGATTTCAGAGGATTGGGATATCCTGTTTATGATTCCAGGAATAGTCATTACAGTATCGCTAAACGCAAATGAATTTTGCGAGGAGAGGAAACAGGTAGTCTATTACACTGTTTTACGATGGGAAAAATCGAGAAAATTTTTGAAATTTGTGATTTTTCAAATTGTATAGATGAAATTAACGGGTCGTGGAATTCGGTGACTCTAAAACACTTTTTTGGCAAGTTACATTTGATTTGAGGAGATATGAACTAACTTTATATAGCGAAGTTCCACTTCATAAACGCTACGTTTACGTGGTTTCTTTTTGAAAATTAGCTATTTCCGAATAAAAATACGGCTTACACTTTGAAACATATACCGAAATTGTGAATTTTGATGTAGAGACGCAAGTAGTTGAGATTCTGTGCTCTTCGATGTAATTTTACACCGCATAGAACCTTACAACGTGATACTTTACTGCGAATTTTAATGAAGACTAACCGAATTACAGAATTACTAATTGCTGAAATTTCACTTAAGTATGCCTAAACTTATACAGAGTCTCATTTTACTTAGATTTTACATTGATTTTTACATTTTATTAAATGGCAACATAGAATACAAAAGAAGTTTTTGTCCTATTTCATCACTACCGTGGTTGACTGGATTTATATTATCCTTCTAACGCTGCAAATATAATAGGCCAGAAAAAGGATTTTTTTTCTAGAAAAGGCGCTGATGACAGGTAACCTCTGAGACAATAGTTGTAATACTCCACTAGATTTATTTTTATTTGTGATAATTCTTGGTATAAAAAGAATTCTTCAGTGGAGATTGTTGAATATAGTTTTGAGCTTGACTGATAGGCTTTTTAATTATGGAATGAGAATCAGGTCTGTTGCGTCACGTGCAAAAGAAGAGTGATGTAAGTTGTGGAAAAAATCATGTTTTTGTATTTTGTTATATTTTAAGACTTAATAACATGGGGTACATACTAATTTTGTGTATTGCATTCAATTTATAGTTGCGATCCTGTAAAGTAGACAAAGTGTTACCAACTGAAACCGGTCATACACAAAGAAGGTCCTTCTGGGCGTGCCTGAGCTTGCTCTACGTGCTTTCCATTGATTTGGAATCCACAGGTTCCAACACCGCAATACAGTCGAATAATTACGATTAAATTTACGCGCAATTCCCCAGTAATACCGCCCTTACGTAGCCCAATAATCCGGCCACGTACGAAGGGAGTTAATTGTTTATATGATACACGTTCTCGCCTGCGAGGCATCACTCACGATTGTTTGAAGTATACTGCACGCATTCTACTAATTTTTGCACAACTATTGGATTGTAACAGACGTTCTTATAAAATATCTGGCTAGGTCTTGCAAATGTTGGAAAGCAATACGATAAGCAATCGTTTAAGTTGACCTTCAGAAATACATGCAAGAATTTAGGGATGGTGCGTTTTTAATTGCAATCAGTGTACGTAGATTCATTCTTCATTCTTATCATTTTTACTGTTTATTTCTTGTACTAGTAGTGTTAGACCTATCTCGACCATACACAGCTTGGAATTTTTTCGAGCTTATCACAGTGAAAGCATAAATTTATACTTACTTCCGTTACGTTTTGAACGTGTTATCTATCCACGTTTCGTGGTATAACATACGTAAATCTGTATCCGCCATTCATGCAGTCTTTGAAAATGCAAAAGCAAGCGAGTTGTAAGGAAACATTTTTTAACAAATGAAAGGCGTTATTTTCAGTTACGTCCATTACCGCTTTATGTTATCTTTATGTATCTGTTTCAAATTTAAATAAAACTATAAACTTAAGTCCTTTCTATTTTGCAGTTGTTTACCTATAAATTTGATCCACCTATTTTGCGTACTTCTAAAGATAATTAAGAGTTTTTTGAAATGTTGATAACTGATATTATCAACAATGATCTATTTTTTAAATATTTTCGTAGTATTTTTAATTGCTGATTAAATCGGAAAAGGAAATCAATTTACCATTAAAATTAAACTTCGCATCTGTCAACATTTTCAGAAAAGATCCAGTGTCATGAAATTTAATATAGATCTTTAGCCATAATATTACACGCCTAAATTTCAAAAAGGTATCTTGATTACCTTTACAAGGAGCCTGTTTAGTTTCCAGTTACAAAGATAAAATCAGCTTCAGCTAGGTTTCGCACTGAGTGCTGGTGATAGTGGTCCTCCTGACAATTCTTCTTTGTCCATTTGGAATTTATTTTAGGCGTATCTTAGCTAGAAATAATCAGTAGACCCTAAAGCTACAAATTTGCGGGGGTCTCCATAGCGTACTATTCCTATAATTAAATAGACAAAATAGTTCCTGGAACGACCATGTAGGGAGCGCCCTGATCGAATTTTACATACAGTATATACGAGTAGGTCAACATGACGTTATTGAGCCCGAAATTTGGCAACAACTGCGTCGGGCTCTATAGCGTATTATCGATATATAAATGTATATTGGTAGCGGATTTATATATCTCGATGGACTTTCTAGTCTGTAAGTACTATTAACCTAAATGTTATCGTTTTCGATATTTTACTATCCGTATTAATCTAACTAATTCGTTCGTTTACATCGTGTAATAAAAATATACTGTACAATATAGTTTTCTGGCAAATTCAGCAGGGTCATTTGCTAAGGACAAGAAAGATTGTTTAAGTAGTATTATATTTTAGCCCTGCACCAATCAATTGATAGATAGGTTTTTGGATAATATATATAGTTGTGTGTTCTGTTCAAGTTTTTCTTGGTATTATTTTTTACGCTTGCGAAATTTCATTTTTCTTCAACAAGATCTATAAGATTTGAATAATTCTTATGTTGTTTTAATGTAGATAACCTACACATCAACGTATTGTTTTTCCATAAGACTTTAGTTTTATACGTCCCTCTATATCGAATATAAGTGACAACGGCAATAAAACGAAAAGAATTACATGCTTATCCAAACAATACTAATGTGCTCAAACGAGGAATGAATTATTTTTTTGAACGAACAAACATGTGATACAACAAAATTATGATGGACGGAATTGAGAAATTGAATGGAACTTGACACCTAAGAAAATTAATAGTGTTGTGAAAATATTTGTATAAAATTAATGGAATATTACCTTCTGAACAATCTAGTAGTTATAAACACCTATTTCCATTATAAAGAAATCTGTTGCTTTACTCGATAAAAGCTGGGTTACAGAGGAAGCGTAGTAGGTCACAGTTTAATGAGGAAAGCAAGTAAGTGACGTGATAGTTAACAGAGAAACAGAAACATTTCCCGATCACTATATGCTTGCGGCAAAGATAAAAAGGAATTTAAAACAGCAAGTGAAATGACGTTACGATACGAATATACAGATTAACAAAGGAGGAAACAGTACCTATGTAGATTCGGAGAAGAAGTTGAGACCGAGGCTGCCACAGAAATACGTGAAAAACGAATTTTATTAAGTACCAAGCATTGTAGTAAAAAAATGCCTAAACAGACAAAAGTAAATTCAAACCAATGTTTGAGTGAAAGGATCATATTAAAGTATGAAGCTTAGGAGCAATAGCAAACCAAACTGAGAAATATGGCTAGAAAGATCAAGGTTGGGAGGAGAGCGGAGAAAGGATAGAAGGATGGATCTTACAAATAGGAAAACATAGACAAACGGAAAACATATGGGAGGCCAATAAAAAGAATTAACTGTGTAAATTTATTTAAAAGAAAACAAATCCAAGAAAGTCGGGGAAAAATTATGTTATTAACAATCGTTGTTGTGATGGTAGAAAATAGGTTTGTTGTTGAAGTTTCCCGCAATTAACACTTCTTCATTGAAACTTTTCCGAAGTTAACGTACATGGCTCTTATGCTCGTAAGTGCAATCACTTCAGTTCATTTTACTATTACACATTTTTTCTAAAATGTATATGTTAAATCTTCTCGCCGTTAGTAGTATTGTTCTCTTGTATCCAATAATCACATTTGGCTTATGTTGGCATTTGGTTCCTAAGAGCATTCTTCTCAAAGTTAATTAAGAAAATTATTTTTAGTGTATGGTTCTATATGTGATGCTGATTGGAGAACCTACCCCAAGTCATAAAATCTCACTTTTAGGTATTATAGTGTCTTGGAAAGAATAGAAAATACTGGAGATCAAAAAATAAAGTTTAAATCGTTTCCACATGTAGTTCATGAAGCGTTCTCATCGAATGCATCAAAATCAAAAAAAAAGATTTTTTGATCTCTGCACCTTTATATATTTAAGGTGGATATTTCTAGTCAGCATCACTTATAGTACTAATCTTAAGATAAAAGTAGTGTACGGAGTATTAGTCAAGGAAAGTCGGGGAAAATCAGGGAGATTGAAACTAACATTTTTGTGGCAACCTTCATCAACGAACACCTGCACAATACGTTAGAATGAAGAGGACTGGCTTACTACGGTTGTCCGACGTGATAATGAGATGTTTGTACGACGCGAAAACTATGAATATGGAAAGCAAGAGAGAACTATAACGATTGTGGAGAGTTTTATAGAGTAAAGTCATGGCTACAATAACAGGATGTGAAGCTAAAGATAACATTTTCACTTTCGAAGAGTAACATCGTAGGCTTCTCTGTGGTGAAGAGATAAAATTCAATATCGAATAGTCCGTATGTATAGTGTATGAGCTGCAGTATTCAAGCCACGACAGGATCAAGGATCTATAGGAAATAACTGTGCAATCAAAGTTAGCCAAATCACGACAAGAACGCAGCAAAAAGATTGGGGGTCGATACAACGTTCTCGAAGTGGTAAACAGAACTAAATTTATTATCACTAGCTACGGTCAGGTCATGCATCTGAGTAACTGGTAACTATTTTTCCGCCATTAAAAATATGATTAGGAACGGTAGGGTTCTAGTTATGTTCAAATACATTTTATTGTTATTAAAAAAGTTTCCCGTCAATATTATTATTTGGATGGCTTAAAAAAACAACGTTGTACTAAGTGTACAGAGCTACAAGTAGATTGTGTCGAGAAATTAATTCACTAAATGCAAAACAATCGCGTCGAGTCCTTTAACAGGGGTATTTAGTATACCACCCTCGTATTTCGCGTATAATGAACCATAGAGAAAGCGGTCGTATACTTTTGTTTACTTAATTTAGAGCTGTTACATGTCTAGCTTCTATTTGCTGTTTACATATAAATACCCAACTTTAAACAAAGTTTGAGCGGGTAAAATGTCTAGATTACTATCTAAGTGGTCGGTGTTTGGTTAATGCGTTGCCTGCAAATTACTTAATCGCCGGTCTCTTCCGACAATATAAGCGGAACGTGAACATCTTTGGATATAGTTTAATCTACGCAATGTGCCGAAACATGCAGAGTTACTAAAAATAAGCTTTGTTTCCACTGTTAGAACAGATTCTATCTACTATTATCAGTATATTATGTACTGGTTTGACAACTTATTCTTGTTGGTTTCTGTTTTTAGGATATCGGAATGATATCCCTATTGGTGACAATGTGAAGATTTTTGAAAGCTGCCTTATTGCTATTACGAATCTGGGAAAAATTCTCCCAAATTACATTTTTAAAAGTAGCTTATTTATGATGCTATTTACGATATTCTAACGAATAGAAAGAATTACGTTTCTATTAGTGGCACGTTTTACTGATAATCAGAAGCCACATATTGTAATTCAGACTAAGCGCGTTGCATTTGTTCTTCATATTATGTGCTGTACCTTGCACGTATGAAACTACTTTGTCGAAAACACTATATTCACATGCACTCAGTACAATTGTATTGCGTAAAGTATTTGCTTTGTGCAGGCTTGCATGATATTAGATGCAGTACATGCAGTTGCTGTAGCCATTGGAAGACAATTAACAATTTCAACAGTATAGCGCTTCTATTTTCACTTTTTTCTTTAATATTAGGGATTTTTACATACATATATACGTAACGCCGCAACTGTATTGATGGATATGTGCTAATGGCAGTATATTTACCATACCAACCGACACGTCGGTCGCCAAAATTTTGGCTGAACTATGACTGTGGTATATCAACGTGGTTATATTAAATGGTGACCGGAATAATTTGAAATTCCTGCTGTACGCGTAAGATTTATGTCGAACTACGCTTAGTATTTTACCTCAAGTGTGCTTTAACAAATAATAAGGATTTCGTCAGTAAATAGCAACATAGAAACGACATATCAATAGGACGGTACGATAATAAGGATATGAGACAATCAGACAGGTAAGGAAATACTGTTGTTGTTTTTTATTACTTTATTGTTCTCGGAACTAACTTTCAATCGAAATCATCGTCGTCTGCGAAGATATCGAGAATTGGCGGAGAAAATTTGAGTACTTGGCGGGATTAAGTCCTTAGTGGCGAATCTGGCTAGTTAAAGGACTGGGGTGAATCCCTGGTCGGGACTTATCGGTAGGATCGGGAAATATTCTTGGTAATGGGAAAATTCTTTAATAGGATTCGAAATAAATTCCAATTAATCAGCAATCGGTTGTCAATCGGTAGCTTGTACTTAAACGTTGAATCTTTTACTAGATAAATCAAAAGTGACAGTAAGTCGAAGTGAGATTTTAAGAGCAAATAGCGTAGCTTCTTGCTTCTAAGAAGGTTCAGCGGCGTCTGATGCCGAAAGTGATCCAAGATGACGTCCTGTTTGCTTATTGACTCATCATGATGATGAAATTAAAAAAAGTCGTTGAAACAAAAGAATTTGTCACACCAAGCACATTGTACGATGGCGTGGCTACTGCAAATGGAGCAATAAGGAGGATACATCATATATTGTCGTTTGAAAGCAAAAACGACTGGAATTTATTTGTTCCTCGATCAACGTATCCACTTTTATAGGAATGGTTGTTATATTGTAATATCCACAATAATTGCATATCTTCTTCCGTACTTATTGTTTGTAACATGTTGGAGTTCCAATATATTCAGATAGATAAATCTAACTATTTTGCATTAAATCATATGGATGAACACATCTTGCATCTATCAACAATCCGAAACCATTGGTATTAAAGCACCGATAATAGGACCTGTTCCCTTGTGCCCTGTGGCTCCAGTACAATCTCGGGTCGCATGTAGCTGAATAACCTAAAGATCGCGCTTTACGATGGTAACAAAACCATGGAACGCTTTACACACTAAAGTCTCTTGCAGTTGTGACAAGCTTCATGGTTTTTGCACATCATTGTGCTGTCATCACATGTAAGCAAAACCTGATAGATCAAAAAAATAGAATAATCTCTTGTAATCAAACGTAAAACTTAAATATCATTTATCAGAGGTGATGTTCTTTTAACACTAAACCGCATGTAGTATATTTCTAATATTTTGTCTTAGAAAATTATATTAGGTACGGACGACTTTTAACATGCTTCATCTTTAGTAAACTGTCAGAGCTTGCGTACTTAAATATCGTGTTCTTCTAGTGGTCAAATTATTGCTCGTTTTTGCTTCTTAAAACAGAAAATGTAGTAATATGTGATATTTTTAATTGAAAACAGTGGTGACTGGTGGTGACGTAAACGAGAGTTCAGCACAAATCTTGGATTCCCTCGTGTACTTTTATCGCACATCGAAATACAAGTGCTCTTACAAAGTGATATTAACGTATGTACACTTGATATATTTAAAAGGCGGCGTTACTCTAACATGCATTGCGTTTATTATATTTAAGATCCTTTGTGATTATTTCTACTTGTTACAAGTTCTACCAATTTACACAATGCCTAAGCGAATTTCTACTAAGTTCTATATGAATATGTATCAAAAAATGAGATTGAATTTGTTCCTTTTTCCTCTGCGTGAGAGCTTTTGCACCCGATGAGGTTCTATGCTTTTATATGATTTTTTTCTGGATTCAAACATTTCATCAAATCCGACCAAAATATTTATTCAATTTTGTTATATATGAGGAAAGGATAATTCTTGGTATAATAATAAGAGCTCTGTAATTTACTTTAATGACAAAGGATAAAAGTTTTTCATCGGTTTACTTACTTCAGCGATATTTAAAACAGTTGCGGTGGGACTACAAAGAGACCATTCATTATAATTAGTTAAGCCTGGTGACACTTTATTGTGCTTAAAAGCGTAATTATAATTATAAAATAAAAAATTAATAATTATAAAAAAAATTTCGTTGGAATAAAAGCTTACAAGAGGTACTGTACTTCAAAATCAAAATCAAAGCTATCGGTAGTTATCTAATTATACGTTGCCTGTAGCTGTGTGAGTTACGCGCGATTTTAATGTAGACAGTAGAGGGAGATTTATTAGCATACATGCCCATGAATCTTATAATTAGAGGCCGAAATATAAGCGTTTCGCATATGGGTGCAAGCATATTTGCATAAAATATGCATTTTGTACGTTATTTACATATTTTGTATTAATTTTTCATATTTAGCAGCAAGTATCCAACAAAAAACCTCTCGACTGTATAATAACATTTGCTTTTCAGAAGCCCTTTAAGACGATAAACACGTGAATCTCCCGAGCGGGCCTTTTCTCAACTCTGTCTGTAAATAATTAACAGATCTTTGTATTTAGACGAATGTAGCAATTATAAAACTTGCTAGACTTTGCCACATTGCGGCGAATCTGGTTTGAATTACTTGCTAAATTTTTCACTATACGTATGTTTTCTTTTACAAAAGTAATATATAATTTAAATGTTTGTTTGTGCCTCAAAAGAGCAGGCCGTAACTTAAAGTGAGCGTGCAATATATGTACTTTTAATGTATATACATATATCGCACGGCTTCTTCATTTTTCTTAGAATATAAACAGCTTAATTTAGAGGTAATTGTATTAACAGGCAAGCCAAACTAATAAGCTGTAAACTCAGCAATAAATATCATACATAAGCAGCGCTAACGTATGCAAGGAAGTCGTGATACAACACTCGTGGCTCGCGGTTCTAATAAATCTTTAAGAACAAAACAAGTATTATTCTACGAATACCTAAGTAAATAAATCCCATCACCTTTCAATTTTGAAGTTTTAATTGAATAGAAAACCTTTCTAAAAACATTGTTACCGGCAATTTAAGTTTTGCATGTTCTAATAAATTCTCACTAAGCCGTATATCAGCGATGATCCACCACTTTTTCTCAACGACAGGACAGGATAAAGCCAAAAATTGATAGAGTTGTAGCTACGGAAAGATTGCTGTGCAGTTTCTGAAAGAATTTATCTACAACAACTATGTAAACATCATCTGCAAACTTTGATAACAATGTTATTTATTGCTCAATGATATAACTAATTACAGCACAATGCAATTCAAACAAACACCAAGGGAAATGAAAATAAAAACAAACTAGATTATGAATTGAATCAAAAAATGTGCATTAATGCTGGTAATGGAGAATTTTGGAGTAGGTTGATGTGAGGGCAAATCAATGAAAAGGTAGAAGGAGAGCGTGAGGAAATGAGAAGCGCAAATTAATAGAGGAAAGTGAATTGGGAGAATCAATGTAGCTATGCATGCTTCCATATAAACTCCGCTTATGCAACATCATGGCGGTGTTTGAGTGACTGCAATTTTGAAAGATATTTCAATAGGCGCCATTGTACCTTTCCGATGGGTAGCTGAAGATGTATATAATGTGACCAAGTGCTGAATGCTAATTTCAGTTTGTTGACAACAAAGTTACAATATAGTTTTAAACAAAGACATGCAATTCTATATACTTTTGGTTTGTGGGATGGAACTGAAATATCCAAAATCCTTGCACGAGCCAAATTTCCGAATTTAAATCTTGCCAAGTTAGAAAATTTGGCCTTAAGAAACCTGAAATCTGACCCTAAAATTGGTATACTAAGAGCTAATAAGGGAAATGCTACGGTGCTCCTAGACAGCGAAGAGTATCTTCTCTCCTTAGTTCTTTCTTTACTGCAGGACGGAACCTATTAACTTTTTAAGCGAGATTATGCTCCCCGAATTAAGCGTTCCATCATTAAACTCATTAAAGCGTCATCTATCCCTACCGATACCCAGTTGCCACTTCTCCCTAGTGATTCTTTACCCCCAAGCTATACAGTCCTACATATACATATACTCCTACAGAAAGAGTTGACGGTAAATCTTGGTGATTTAGTTGTTAGCTTTGATGTTGAACCCTTATTCACCCCATATCAAATACAGTATCCATTACTAGAGAGTTCCTCATATCGAATGATTAACCGGATGATCTGCCTGACTTGGTCTTTCTTCTACATATTTTCAGTTCCATGTTAAATACTATGAGCAAGTTTCAGGCGCAGCCTCTGTCTTCTGTCGGCGCCGATATCTTTGTGGAAGAGTTCGCGGATCAAGTATCAAGTATTATCTTACAACCTTAAGTCAAAGTTTTAATAGTAGCAGTAAAGTGTCTGTACTTTGATGTCACTTTTGTCATCTGGCCTCATGGCCATGAATCTTTAAGCAAGTTCCTATCGTTTCTAATTTCCCATCATGATTCCTTACGCTTCACCATAGAGGTCAAATCGGACGGTTCCCTTCCTTTTCTAGATGTTCCCGTACACAGGCGTCCTGATTGTGCGCTGGAACAATCCGTTTATTGAAAATCCACGCGCACAGATAGATATCTTAGTGGACTCTTACACCGTCATTCAGCCCAAAAATCCGATGTTACCAATTCTTTTATCCAAAGGACCATTTGCATATCTGAATCCAATTCAATTTCTTAAGAACTGGACCACACCATCGAAACTCTAATGCGTAATAATTATTCCAGGAAATGTATTCAAGTTATAACATCATATTAAACCTTCTCCACAGCAACATGTAAGCCTAATTTCCGTAAACAAGAGCATCTACCCTACGTTTAAGGTATCACCGATCCCATCAGCAAAATCCTCTTTTAGAAAAACATCAGAAAAACATTAGAAACGATCTTCAAATGTAATTTCAAACCCTCTGACTACTTTCCCATAAAAGACCGCAATTATCTGGAAGCCCTCTCGGTATCTACCAGATTGTTCTTGTGGCAGTGTGCATATCACGAGCGTTGTACGCGGTTGTTATGTGTAGCCGCGTCCGCGCTGGCTGAGCATAGACTGGGAACTGGTCACCAAATCAAATTTAACGCTACATGCATCTTGTCTCGCAACCCTTACTATTATAGTAGAAAAATCATTGAATCTATAGAGAACATTTCAACAATTTACATTGCGACGATGGTTACCCTTTACATCATACTTGTAAATCTCAACTGAATAAACCTCCCAGCAACCGTCACGGTTCATTGATTTGTAACTTTTCTGCTCTGGCCAGGTAATAAGCTCTATATAAATCCCTTCGGAACGAACAGTCCCCAGTCAGTGTGCAGTAACAGCCCTGAAGATGTTCCATAAGAGTGAAGACAAAACGTCGGCAGAAGTTATGACAACGAAGCGGTTCCAACTCGGAAAAGAGTATGCTATTAACGACCACGAAAGCTTACCAAATAGATGCAAGTGAATAATTTAAAAGTACGTAAAACGAAACCTAGTTTTGGAAGCAGAAACACGTAATTGCGTGATATATGAGGAGGAAAACGTCGAAAATTAAATAGTGCATCCAAGTCTCCCTTTTAAGAGCAGAATTATATATCAAATATGTTGAGTCAATGTAGTTAACTTTTTTTGGTGCAAGAGACAAACGGATACTTATTAACATTTAACTTTAGTTTAAGGATTGAAAATTACATCCAGGTTATATTGTAAATGTAGAACATCGTTGCAAGATCTAATTGGCTGATAGATTTTCACGTCATCGACATAAGCTAATACAGGGCAGGACAGATATATTAATAGATCGTTAACAAAAAAGCATAGAAGTGGTCCTAAATGAGGACCTTGAGATACACCAGATGATGGGCGGAACTCAATTATACAAGACATAATAATTCGCATACTGAAGGGCTCTTATGCGCTCTAGTGTCGGTAGCCATAAGATTTCTGTATAAGCTAACACATGCCCTCAAAATAGAATTCAACAATATTTTATTTCCTAGGGCCATAGAGATTACTCGGGAATTCACATTTAAATCAATAATACGTACCCACAGCTGACGTTAACTAATAAATTTTTAGAGAAACAAGGCCCTATTTCTCCAAGTTAGTTCAAGCTTTAAAACTTTTATTTACGTGAGCCGAGATGTTTAAGTTGTAAAGCTTCCGAAAACCGCATCTGTAAATCGATCATGTTGTATACGTTTCTTAGGCTTAGGAAAATGTGATAATTTTGTCCTAAGTCTAATTATATTTCAAACACTAGATTCTGTCACTATGTCTGTGGCACTTCTCTGATGAAATCTATATTGATATTGACGAGGCCTTGGAATCCGTTTTATTTGTTTTTGCAATGTTTTTTATGTTAATTAGGGAGCTATATTTATGACAATGAGTTACTAAATCTAATTAAAGATCCGAAGCTTTCTTTGTTGAGAAGATTATGTAGTAAACTTCATGGTTATTTTATTTATTCGGTATTACAATCGTAACGGTGAATGCATAATGTTGCTTAATTAATTAATTGAGGTTCCTATAGAACAAACGTAACAATCAGCTATAAATCTCGACACAAACACACTCTGATATAAGAGTTGCTTTATAAATTAACCTGTTATTTTCTTCTTCTCTGGGCACAGTAGAGTAAATAATAAGTCCGTTACCTCTGCTGTGAAAGTCATATAAACACAAAAGTCCGTTTGTTTGTAAGGTGATTACATTTATAGCTCAAAAAACATCGAAATAGTACTTGGAATTCAGACAAATTATATGAACTACAATGACAAATGACAAATATTTAGGGCGAAATGTGCATATATTTAGGTCATCTACTGACCTATTACATGATTCTGAGCGAGTGGTCCCCCATTTTGGCACATACATACACCGTCAAGCAAAATTATTAAAGACCAATAAAATTGTGCGTAAAAATGTAACAGTGTACAAAAATGAGAATGTATTTAAAAATGAATACTACAAAAATTCAAAACTATTTTGTTTTTATAGTTAGTATAGAGTTAACTCGTAACAGCATGGCTTTCAATAAAAAGACCGTAAGCGTTGCATCACACGGTAATCAAAGCATAAGATACAGAACTTTTTGTTTCTACATGAAGGAAATATTTGGAAAATACAGTGTTGCAAATAGACAAACACGGATGGTGGGAGCAAATAACGATTCGAACTGCAATGAAGAGTTTCAAATATATACTGATTTACGTTCTCAACTGAGCAACTGGAAATCAGTCGTTATGGTATTTTGGGTCTCTAAATGCTTGAAAATTAAGGGTTGTTGAAGACATCAAGTGCTAGATCAAGCAAAACTCTCGTACGCTGTTTTCTTCCGCGACAGATGTTAAACCTTCTCGCATTGTACTTTATCAAAATTATAAAAAGCAGAAACAACTTGAATAATGTCGGAATACAACAGAGGCTATAAAAACTGTTCAGCTAGCTCGAAACAATAGTCCTGTCCATACCGCAGCTGTAGTAAAAAACGGGCTATAGGAGCATTCAGAAGTGATGATTATAGATTTGCTTTCGCAATTCTTGATTCCACATGGAATATTTATGGCCCTGCATGATAAATAGGGGAAGTGGTGCCACAAACATAAGAATTGTGTTCGCGACTATATGGAAAGCATTCGTTGTTTTAACATTAGTGAAGTTATAATGAAATGTTATTTTGCGAACTACTGCGAGATAAACAATTCTGAGAATCAAAATCGGTTATACAAACGTGTTGCTTCAATGTTTAGAAATACCCACGTTTCAGTTGCTTATGAGCTGTTAAACCGGGCACTAGCAAAGAGCAAGTGTTTTTATATAAATCCTTACAATTGTTGTAAGAAGAAAGCGCTAGTCAAGTGCAACTAATTTCGAAAACTAAAATTATTCAAAAGCTAAAGACTACTAGATCTTAAAAAAAGATAAGTCGGGCGTCCCAAATTAACAACAATCAGAATAGACCGCCTATTAAAGACTTTTTCTTGAGGATAGGAATAACATTAAAAAATATCGGTTAGGACGGTAAAGGACGCTTAGATAGTGCAGGATTAAGAGATTGTAAGATAAGAAAAAGGGCCACTATTGCCTGAGACCAACAGAAAAAAATCGCTTAGAATGGACATCAATATTGGACAATCGAAAGCAAAAGGGTGTTGTGGTCCGATGAAACGACATGCAGGTACTTGTTAAAAAGATATTGCTTTCACATTGAATACTCATGAGAATATTAATTTTAAAGTATAAACATTCCTTTTGATAAATAGAGTCCACCAACAGTTTCTTCTTTAGCTCTTTGATACCCCTTGAAATATATTTCCGCGTTAACGAGGAATTTCATAAGGAATGCATCGTTTCTATGCTTAAGTATGCAGATGCAATAGGAATGCATGAAATGTTCACATGTCTACTGCGTGAACAGCAAATCGTACCTTCATAGAAATTCTATATGCGAAATTAAGACGTATGCGAAACTTTTTTCAGAGAATCTTTTAGAAAGCCTTACGTTCAAACAAGATACCGCTCTCTGCTGCATAGCTCAAAATACTAAAGATTGGAACAGATAAATAGATACCATTTCCTGAATTGGCCTGCTCAATCTTCAGTCTTAAATCCAATTGAGCGTACGTGGCACTTAGCAAAAACTTAACCAAAACGTTACGAACACTGCTTAAAACATTACTACTTGAAGTCAAAATAAAAGCATTATAGAAAAAAAATTCAAAGACGTAATGCGAAAAATTTGTGATTGCAATGCCCGAATATATATAAGCGCAATCATTAGAACCTGAGGAGGTCAAACACATACTAACTTACATCTACAATTTTATTATGTAGTCACCATTGTAAATAAAGTTTTGTAAAATTTAACGTGCTCCATTCTATTGGACAATGTTGTATGTTTAATTGGTAAGAAGTCGAGAGGGATGGTAAACCCACACTAAGGCTAACATGGATTGCATGCCAATCTAAGTCAGTCCTAGTGTGGGCGATGTTAACTTTTCATCAGGTTCTCTGTGTTAAATTTGCTGTAAATTTAACTACAGCTAGTCGATTTTTAAAGTTTCTTTCTGTATATTTTTTACAGTCTACTACGTAACATATATAAGGAATCCAAAAACAATTTCGTCAATTGCCAAGATTAAGCGCAGACTTACGTTGCAAGCTTACATACTGTAATTATTTTTTGTTTCTTCTATTTTTCAATTCAATCGAATGAAAATCAGAAAATTAAATCGTGTAAACTATAAATCAGGATTTTAGTAAAATCGTAACATTTAAATAGACTGAAGCGTGTATTAAGGGCTTAGCGTTTTTATCCGCTACAGAGATTTATTACTACCGCACCAATGCATAAGTTCAATCGTTAACATCCGCCGTCGTTTGAGGAAAATTTAAAAGAAGAATGGTAATCGATATTTTATTATATGTGCAGGACTAGGTCTCCCATAAGCGACAGATGACACCAACGTGGAAGCTTTGTAACCTTAATCGCAGTAACAAGGATCTCACAATATTTGGTGATAATACGAGGTGTAATTCAGGAACATATAGTTGTACACCAAAACAAGTTATTAAGCCCTAAAACATTTGTACTTATCATAAGGTACAATTGTGAGAGGTTTAGTTAGAAGTAGGAACGCTTTTTTTAGGTAATGTGTTTTCTTTTTATGAGGAACAAAAATAGAAGCGGAAAGGGTAAATGGAAATTTCTTATTAATCTTCCCTAGCGCTTGTTGCTGCCGTCGCCTATTTGTTTGCATCCTTATACATTGATGGCAATATATTGTGCGAAGTTCTATTTAATTTACGAAAAGTTACGGTCTATAGCAACCCGTTGTCATAAATTTTCTTTAGTGTAATAGTGCTTTTAAGAAGATTACTTAACCTTGAACCGGTGGTTGCTTTTAAGTGTACAATTTATTGGCCCTAAACATTACTTGAATGGTTAAGCATAAAGATAATTTTTCCCCCAAATATTTTCAACGTCAACGAGCTACTAGAGGAATAGGTAGGAAATATGAGAGATAATTTTTTTGGCGTTCATAAAAGATTTTTGCATAAAAATTGGTAACTAGCCGCGAATATATAATCAGGTCAAAATGTCAAGTAAAGAAGCGCTCGTTGAAGAATTCTATTCATAATTTCAGTCAAAGAGATAATAAAAACTGTTCTTTATTATAAGACACCGTCAGCTATCATCAGAAAAGTTTCTCTCAGTAATAATTCAGTTCAAATGTCATTATGTGATTACTTCAAGATTTGCAAATTTTCCATTCAACTCGACGAATCAACGCTACCAAATAACGAAGTTCTGCTCATATCATACATACGATTTTTAAAAGATGAAAAAATTCATGAGTTATTATTTGCAAAAAAATTGGAAACTGATATAAAGGGTGAATCTATATTTAATACCACGCAAAAGTTTTTTCAAAAGAAAGAAATTCCTATTTGCAATATCTTGTCAGCTTCTACTGATGCTGGATAGTAGCAATTCATTGAATGAGCGATTATTTGGTCAATTTTGTGGTGAAAATGATGAAGATTACAATCGCTTGCTGCTGCACCTTTGGTCTCTAAAGATGTTTATCTGTGTCATTTTTTCAATCTATTTGACTCAGTACTGGATTTTTTCTTGGAGATAGATTCGAAAAATTGTGCGCAAACCTGATTTAATCAAAAAATGATATCGCTTATTTGACAGACCTGTTTGAAATATTTAATTAAGATAACTTACAATTGCAAGGTGACGAGGTAAATACAAACACTTTCCCACATTATCAGCAGTTTATACAAAACAGGAAGATTTACTTACTAACTGCTAACACTTGGACGTTCGTCATGTTGATTTTACGGAGCGTGTCCAAGATACTTTAAATATGAATATACCGAGTCATCAAATTTTGAGAAGGAACTCATAGAACTCACAACTAAAGAAGAACTAAAAGTAAAATTCAAACACGGATACCAAGAGTTTTGGCTTCAAAAATCAATACCCGTTTTCTACGCTGGATTGTGGGAAGAGCAGAAGCTTTTAATCGGGTTTCCTCCGACCTATATAGCTGACCGTGGATTAGATGCAATAGCTAGTTTACTGCCATAGAAGAAGAACAGTCTACACTTCACTGAACGTGGTAATCTGCGATTGATGTTAACAAGATTGGAACCTGAAATTAATAAATTGCTAAAACTCCACTAGACTCAAGCATCTCATTACTTTTTTTTAATTTATTTTTTATTTTGTGTTTATCACATTGTTTTTTAAATTCTTATTTACGTTAATAAGCAATCCTATTGTACATTTCGTTGTCGTTTATTAATTTCTACTTTATGAATTTCGATAGATAAATATAGAGGTAAATTAGGTAGGGATAATACGCAACAATATTTTAATATTTCATATAAAATTAACTATTATAGACCACAGGGTGTTAGAATATTTTTTTTCTTCTAAAGGGGGCGGTGAGCCAGAAAAGGTTGGGAACCTGTGTCTTAGAAACTGACGATATGATGATGGTGATAAACTACACCTAGGAACCTGTGAATGTTAACCGTATTTCGCTATTAGAACTGCATGTGAATTGGTATTGTATCTGTTGAATCTCAATGTGATGATTCTTGAACGAGCGATGATATGAGTTACTTTATATAAGGGTTGTCCTCAGGACTTTTGCTAGTCAACTGTATTTTGACCGTAGAATCGGGTATAAGTTGATCTCTAAATGTTTTAAAGAATTTGGGTTTGCGGGTTGAAACCGTACCATAATTGCATGAGAATGCCGACGTTTCGCTCTCAATTGTATGGAGTTTCTTCTGGGCTGTTGCATGTAGCTGCTATACGAGGAGTTCTTTGTATAGCAGCCCAGAAGAGGCTCCATACAATTGAGAGCGAATCGTTGGCATTCTCATGCCATTACGACGCGGTTTCAACCCAGAAACTGGTAGAAAGCTGGTAGAATTGCATGTGAATTGGTGTTGTGCGTGTCTAATCTGAATGTGATACTTCGTACCCCTAGGATCCCTGGCATGTTAACAGTATTTTGATGGTAAAGCTATATGTGAATAAGTGTTCTGTGTGTTGAATTTATATATCGGTATTTTTGTAAAGGGGTGAGGGCCTAAGAAAAAAATCGTGAATGAATCATGAAAATAAGAGCCGTGCAAGGCAAGGACCGAGGACAGGGCTTCCAGTCGGGCCCGGTAGTTGCTCTCTTTATATTTTTCATCCTCAGTCCCGTTGAGGCTGTTTTGCCTTCCATCTATCCATAAATTCATGCTGATGGATTAGAAAGAATGTTCTCCAAAGGAATAAGCTGTTCATATCCAACCATCAAACTATGAATGTTTCCTTGCCCGGCATTCCTTATCACTAACTTTGATCCGTGTGTATAACCCCGTTTAGGTGGGTATATTTGTATTAATCGTATTAGTTCTGCCGGCTACATCACATAGCAAGTATTCGAATGCTTTTTGTGTGGTAATTTTGTTTAATTCTTGTGCGGTGGTTACTTTAATTTACTAGTGTAGAACAGATTTACGTATCACTTACGCGACGAGTAATCTTACAGGAAAGTAACTTTAAACACTTGTAAGAGCTACTTGTATGGCCAGCAGCTCTCAAAATCTGGGTTCACTTTGCTAAGTAGATAAAATTCATATTTTAACACCACGCTAATATTCATATTATTTCACACATTAGTCACTTTTCCTTAAAAGTTTGTCAACCAAAACTTACTAAATAAATATGTACATAACAGAGAAAGAAAGCATTTATGGGTGACTCATACCATTATTCTGGTAGATATGTAGCTAGCCGTTAAATCAGGATTGGTTACACAATTGGTATATTTATCATTCACTTTTACATTAAACCTATCGACGTCAACAATAAAGAACTATAAAGCTATCGTTGCTAAGGAATATACACTTATAATTTGGTAAAATTACGGTGTAAGACTTATTAGAAGATTATTAAATTGCTCGAACTGTCTAATTGGACTGCTATGTATTGTATACGCATTTCCACTTGTAGTTTTTCTAGAAGTTTAGACGTTATGTTGTTATTTATTTTAACTTCAATACCTACTCCGTTTACCTGTATCTACGTTGCGTGTTTCCGTAACAGGCACGATTGACTCGTTGCTCCTATAGAGTATCACAGTTTCATTATAAACGCACCCTTAGGCTGATGTAGTTAATGCAGATACATAATAATTTAGCAACCATTCAAATTCAAATTACTTTATTTGAAATAGTTACATTCCCCAAAGGTTTATTCTATATCTTTGAAAATCCGTGCTACAAAGGGAAGTATTATCGCAATGCAGGTTAACGTACAAAGTGATGCAGCGAATGCACTGAGGGAATTGTCAAGGATAGCGGCACTAATTTACATCGCGGGCTTTTACTATACAGTTAAAAACTTACAGTACATATGTTTAAATGGAAATGTATGCACTGGATGACTCATCCCCGCGGGCACGCAGGATTATGTCTTTGTGAATGGAGCGTTTTCTCTTGTTATGAAGTGTGATCGTGACGATCTATAAAGTAGTAGTTACCTAAAATTGTATTGTTTAAATATATGGAGCACACTATATATTATTGCATCTTTGGAATCTTTGTTACATTCTAACAAAATGTAATGAGGTACAATTATCTGAAAGCTATAGGTGATTTATTTTCGAGAAAATCGATAATTACAGAAAGCGTTATTTTACCAGAAGTGCACCTTAGGAGGTGTGGTGTTTGATATATAGATTGGGCAAGAAAAGAATCTAAAACAAACGCGCTTATATGGTATTAAATTACCAAAGAAAAGCGTAAAGTTGGTATGACGTATTTTTGAAAAAAATCATTTTTTTAATAAGTAGAATAGAAGTTCTGGCTGTACACGTTAGAACAACGGTAGAAGATGAAAAAAAAGACAACAATTCTAAGGGTTATAAGCAGTTACAAAATAAAAGGTTCCCTTTTATGATTTCCTAAGCTATTTTTGGATATTTCACATTTCTCATTTGCTTTTCTCTGATGCGTAAATAAAGTATACGTAAGTTTAGAAATTCATACAAGTTTTTTATTTTATGTACGGCTGTAATCTCCAGAATTGTTTTTCTTCTAGAGTTGTCCATTTCTTTAATGGATTACATTTAGCTTTGTATTTTTTACAAAGTTCTAGACAAAAACGTTAGTGGTCTAAAATCAATGGGTGTCTCGATATCGCGATTTTATAATGTAGTGAAATTAATCTATCTGGTGCAATGTTTGATTTTATTAAAATTAAAAATTAATCAGATGCCTAATGGTAAGTAGCGCCCATCTATCATTTTTATAGCTAGCGTTACTGAATCTGAAAACATACGTACATATAATTTGATTTCCTAATATTTTGTAGGATAGGTACTTAATTTATCCAACAAAGTTAAACTTTGTAAACATATTAGTATAAATACATAAAATCTTTGCCAGATATAATCTTGTATTTCTTTTATGTTGAGATTTTAACTTTGCAGATGCAGGATGCAGTTAATCAGTAACTCCAACTCAATTACTCTCGATTGCTATTTAATTTTAAGTATATCTTAATCTGTTATTATTTTAAATGTTAATAAAAAAAAAGCAATAAAAATGGTGATTTTCATTTTACTTAATAGCTTTTTAATCATATTTCGACTGTTTGATGTTGCATAGAAGCGTTCATTCGAATATCCATATGTGACGAGTTTCATTTTGAAATCGGATCTAGTCGCCACAAAAGTCGTTAAAACAACCGTTTATCTTTAACTACAATGAACAGTTGCCTTATTTCATAAACAAAAATAGACCGTAACATTTTTCTTGTTAAGTTTTCATGAACGTAGCTATTTCTATTTTCTATAAAACTCAATATATCGGGCAGTGTGACGTTTCGCCCAGAATCGTATGGGGCTTCTTCAGGAGAGGGAAAGTTTGTAGTCAAGAGTTAACACGGTAACTAAACATGTGAACCATGCCAGAGGCGCAACTAACTGAGCAGGAAGCAGTTGATCACGGTAACTCAACATGTGAACCATGCCACAGGCAACGTCGAGTTTTCATTTTAACAAAACCGACATGACACGCTTTAGTTTCAAATGATGATGTAGTTGTCAAAATTCTCTCATTATTCAAAGTTTGCTGCTTAAGTTCTACACATTTATATTACTTACATTGTTCCAATAGTAGAGACGATTACAGTTACGACTACTGTCAAGGCTCCTTAACATTTTAGTTTTGTTCTTATGTTAACAAAATCATTGGTATCATATATTGTGTTCTGTAAAATCGGAATTACATTCTTTTGTTTTGTAATATTTTTAATATTCCATTCACATTATAAATTTATATATTGTATGAATACATATTCAACGGAAAAACTAACTAAAATACGTTTAACATGCATAAATGTAACAAAACCATTTGTATATAAAGTAAAAATTAAGGTAAAGTTATATTGTCAGACAATCGCAACTTCGACAAGCGCATATATTAAAAATCACGAGATAAAGCGGATGCTAGACAGAGAACCATCTTACTCGAGCATTAAACAAAAAATCAGCGCCGAGGTAGAAACCGTAACGAATAGATACATTAGAGTATCTAAACTTCGTTGTAGGATGAACGTTACGAACTGCCACGACTTGCATCCGTCGCTCTTTCGTTTATGTGTCATGCAACACTCAGACCCGCACTATGTATGATTTGCAACTTTTCTGCTTGTATGAAGGGGCAGTAGCGACAGGCAATGCATACTGGAGGTGAACAAAGCAAATATAAGAAATAACGAGAACGTCTGGGTAGCTGCTTACAATGTGCTACTATATCCGTAACTAGACGTTCGAGCTCATAGGATTTGGTGGTGGTCCTAATGCATAAGATGTGCATATAAACGTTGCGAATTTATTATGCGATACTGACGATCTAGACAAAATATATTTCCTTAATATTTTTTATATTGTTATAAGTAGAACTGTTTTAATCATTTTTTTATACATGCGTACTGTGTCTCATTTCGATAGATATTGAGCTATCGAAGAAATAAGAAAGTGTTTTATATACTTAAGCTGAAGCAATTGGTCTTCCTTTTTCGCAAGAAAACTACACGGGAGCAGACCACTAGCGGCATTGTTCTTCAAACCAGGAGAACGTAATAACTACCTTTACCTTAAGCATTAATTATATAAATTAACAAAATTTAGCGAAATTTTAGTGCTGAACCAAATAGAAATATGTTATACCGATTTTATTCTGATTAAGTTCTCCAAACTTATTGTTCCAACAGTAGAGATTAGACGGTTGCAGTTACGACTTACCTTAGTTTAAACATTAATTTGATAAATTAACATGTATTTAGCACAGTTCTAGAGTTGAATCAAGTAGAAATATATTATTCCGATTAACAGCGCCATAATTATTGATGCCAAATCAATTTTCAAGCGTTTCTATTTGTTTAAATAAGCGAGAAGCGCTAACAAAAACGACCTGTTGATTCTGGATGGGCTGCTTTTCTGTACAAGTAACGTATAGCAGTAAAGTATAACAGTCACATAAAAATAAAGCAACTAAATGGATTTTGTTGAATCAACAGGCGATTGCCTTTGAATGCACCATATAATTCTCTGTTAGTAGACACGCTTGTCTATACGTGACAAGTAGTAGATGCGCCGGGAAGTGCACTTCATTTAAAATAAAACGGCAATATTTGAATGTTCTTAGTGAATGTTGGTGAAGGAACTTCAGAGAAAACCTGACATACATTCCTTCTACGCAACTTACATCAGTAAGTCAGAAACAGGGCAACACAAAAGTCTCCAGAAAAATATAATAACTGAAATTTATAATTAAATCGTATTATAACACTATTGAATGAGACAACTCTATAATTTGCAAACTTTCCAAGCGCCCTGAACTAATGATCGGAATATATAGGCATTTTCAGTTTGACAAGTAGTATTAGCTGTAATTTAGATTTAAAAAATTACGAATTCATTTACGTTATTCAAACGAGTGTGATATATTGAGCAAATCAATGTTTGATGTTTGCTACAAAACAGTGACTTTTGAAAATATCAGCAATCCACTAATCAAAAAGTGTTGAGGGTACATAATTTCATTTCCCCTTCACGATTTTAAGGTCAACATTTTAACGGTAAGGGTAACCTGCGACCTTTTATAACATAGATATTTAGTTATACCAAACTTCGGAATAATTTCGAAATATAATTATTCAGTTTATATCCGGAAACGTTTACAAGTCAGATTTACGAACATTTGCTAATATTTGTACGAACTCTAATTTAATAAGCGGTGACAGTCGGCTTCTACGTTCGGCTTGTGCAAGATTTACTTAAGACGTCTGCCGATAAAGTAACTAAGCTGATTTATGACGACAAATTCGATTTGGTTTTGTCTAGAACAACCGCTACAAGAAAAAGCTCGTTTCCTTAGATTTATTTTTGCGAATTTCAATGGTACAGGATGTGGAATACGCAATATATGCCAATATATAAAATATATACGTATTTGAAGCAGTTCCAAGTAAATACATTATATGAATCCATACAAGGTACTTTGGAAAACGTGGTAGTGTTTTTTATTATTAATTTTATTGTGTGGCAAAATATTTTATTTACAGCGAGGATAAAGTTATTTACGTTAAAGAGTTAAAATTAATTCTCGTATTAAAATTAGGTTTCGTTAAGATTTATTTTACCATACAAGGTCCGCATAAAACCAACGGGAAGCTTTGAGTTATGCTAGAGAATTATAAAACGAACATCTCTGTGTTTTATTTCTTTTAAAAATATACCGTATTCCGAATTAAGTGATGTGTTTTTATTTAAGCCTCTTGACCACGTAGCAGTAAGCTCACCCGTATTAACAAGGTAACATAACTAATTTTTCTGGCAATCACTGTTATAATCAGCTTAAAAATAAATAAATGAAGGTGACACGTTATTTTACTTGCAAGCGAGTTATATATTTTTTATAAAAGAAAACCTTGACAGTTAAAAGTTTTTCGCGATTTGGATTTCTTTACGGTAACATTTTCAGGTGTAAATCAGACTGAATCCATTATAATTTTATATTAAAAACTACTTAATCCACACATTTATTCAGGAAGCAAATTCTACTCAATCTAAATAATTTCAGGCACGTCCTTCTCGTAAAGTACACTTACTAGACGTTCTATACTGTTCCTTGTTCTTGTTATGATCTCGTGCTATGCTTGTGAGTTGGTGATTGATTTTGTAAAGGACCTGCTCTAGTTTTGTTGTGGAAATCAAGAAAAAACAACTTCCAATGATTCAAAAGAAAACAATTAATAATAACTTCAAAACAGGTCCAATTTAGTTTTACTGCTGAAAATAATAGCTGAACTATAGAAACGTGCGTCCATTGTTGGTAAAGCATTGTGGTAAGGGCGATAATAAAGTGTGTAAGTATGTCAGTGCCACTGAGTTCAAGAACGTGATACAGTTTAATATTGAAGTTGGTGCTCCATAAGTTCAGGTGTGCTTTCATTGTTTGCAGCTTAAAGAGAACATTAACAGAGCAAGGAATGAAGAATTTTTAAAGAATTCCAGTTTTTCATCCACATATATAGTCTTATACGACGAGTATTTCAAGACATAGAGAAATCTTAGTGAAGGAAACTAAATATGGGTTAACAATTGAACCTTAATAATACTATTTCTCCTGTGCAAATCTATGTTGTAGTTAATAAGAATTACCTATCAGCTGTGATAGCATTTTTCAAGAGTCTAAAATTAAACACATCTAGGTGGCACCATTGTTTCTTTTTTTTGTTTGTTTATTTAAAGTATTTGCAGGTTTATCTTTTGACACCAATTTCTAGAATTGTCCAACACAATGCCTATTCCAAGAATCAATCAAGAGAACGCGCTTTGGTCCGATATTTGGGGAGGAAACATCTGTTAGCCCGAAGAAGGTTTAAACAATAACTGCGCAATTCGGCGTTTCTAAAGCAAGTGGCCATCTGTATAAAGCACAGGCAAACTTGTCTTACTTACTTACTATCTTGTAGAGTGCACATCTGGAGTGAATATTATTATTTTTTAATATCCTTAATGTTTGACTGTCCAAATTTGGTATATATGACACTGTTTTTACTTTATTATGAAATGAGAAATGAAAAAAAAAATATTAACAAAAATATTACTTGCATCATCTTTGAGACTATGTAGTATACTTCAAATTGTGTTATATAAATTGTATCTGTTGTAGCTTCCTCGATATTTACAAAAATTTGAAAATCGTGTAATTTCTGGAGGGTGCTGTACCTAGAAATTGAGCCATTCCACCACTAAAGCAATCGTGTTGTTCTTATATCACGTTACTCTACACGAAGAAACATTTTGGACAACGATCCATTGTATTTTTAAATAATAATAATTTCTACCAAGAATTACAACGCGTTTATTTAATCCAATAGAATATGTAGTTCCTCTAACAAAACTCGCGTTATTGTCATATGTTTTACTATATCAACTGTAATATGAATTGTTTTTCTCCGTGTAGAGTTTCATTGAAAGTTGAATTTTTAGTTTGCCGATAGTTTTTTGTAAGAAATATTACATTCGGGAAACATTTATTCTCCTTGTAACAACATAAAATGCTGACCTGGATGTAGCTGGTGTTCAACATCAGTGGCATCGATAAGGTCTTCTGAAATTTGACCATGTCTCGTAAAACTTCTTGCACAGACAGATCTTCCACATCTACGACTCGAAACGCGGTCATGTTGACGAAGTTGTACTTAAAATCCTCCAGGTCAAAAGTCTCCAGATCAAATGTAGTGAATAAGTAATGGTATTTGTAGTCGTTCATCTGTAGTTGTAAAATCTGTAAATAATTTACACAAATATTAAAATATGCAACGCTCACAAATAATACTTAAAGTTTTAGATAAAATCCATAAAATGAGCTTGATAAAATCTCCCAAACATTGGCGTGTAGCTTATGGTTAGCTAAAACACCTTCTTCTGCATTTCTTCCTACGTAGTCCGATTTGTTAGGCATTCTATCACATTGTCCTAATTTGCTGACATTGTATTCTCTCAATTGAGTATATATGTTGCTATATAAAATCTAATCAAAAAACATTTTTTAGTTCAGGTATATTTTGAAAATATGTTTTGAAAGTATGAAACTTGAAAAAAGAATCATAGTTGCATTGTAGTAAATTTCATATTTTTTTCCTCGGAGGTTTTACTTTATGACCGAAAGGGCTAAATTGTGAGTTAAACTTTCATATCCTGATATTATATGCCATCAAGTTTCTTAAATTAACATTTAACGTAGTGCTTATCAATCATGTAAAAATTGAATAACGATGATTAATTTACCAGATTAGTAACCTATTGAATTTTTAACAGTTTAATTTCAAATTTGTACTTAGGTGAAAAACTAAATACGTACACTCATTAACAAGGAGAATGATTCCTCATCCGAGCACTTGATCATAGTCTACCGCGTGAGGATTTTCAAAACTGATACAATCAAATGCTCAATAAAGTTTCAATAGTTTATTCGGGTTTTTCAAGTATGCTGAAGTCGACTTAGACATTACTTCCTTGTTTCTTAGCAATTAGATGATATACAAAGTTTCACATTTTCAAATAAGTGACAGACATAAACATGTATTTCACGTATGGGCGAATAAACGGCAGGTGTGGGTTAGCTAAAGAAGATGTCCAGCTAAAATTGGGGCAATCCATCAGTGCCTTCATGAGAGAGTCTTTTAAAGAATATTGTAGATTGGGTAGATTGGGAGATTCAAAAAAGCACCAGAACGGGGGATTTAAGAAGACGTACTCGATAGAATTGCGGGGAATCTTAAAAACAGTACGAGGAAATTTCTTTTGGAGAATTCTACATGAATAACTAACTTGTCTATACCACATACAGTAAGTACAGGGCCTTAGTGAAGTTGATTTTCGACCACGAATGCTATTTTGTAACTAGCTTCTGCAACAGTGTACCGATTCCAACTTTCAATTTCTTGCGCTAGTTACGGACGAAGCAAACTTTTCTCGGGATGCAACTATTAATTTCCATGACGATCACGAGATTAGACAATCAAGACACCAGCAAACTTTTCATGCAACATTTGGGCTGGCACTGTTGGCAATTATTTAATAAGACCCATGTTTTTACTAGACAAGTTAAACGAGCCAGATTACAGGAATTCCTTGGTAAATGACTCACCTATCTTACTTGAAGAGGCTCCAATTGAAAACACGTCGTGACTTATGGTTCATGCATGACGGTACTCCACCACATTTCAGCTTTATTATTAGGAGGTAATTCAATAATAGTTTATCAAATCGTTCGATTGGTAAAGGTGAAGCAGTTGCGTGGCCAACGCATTTTCTAGACTTCAATCCGTTGGATTTTTTTATGGAGCTACCTAATTCATACCTTAGAAGACCTGCGTGATCGAATACAATATAATTTTCGTGTATCCCAAAATAGATCCGGAATTCTGGAGCGACTTCAATAATCAATGTTCGTATACGATATAAAATTTGGTGTTGCTGTTTTAATAAAAGTTGTTACTGATTATTTGCAATTTTAGGATTCGCGCGAAGTTTTAAACAAACACATCTTTTTTCATAGTTTTGTACCATACGACCAAGAAATTCAGATACACCTTGTATGCCGGCACCGAGCGGTAGACTGTGATTAGGTGCTTGGGTGCTCATCATGCTCGTTTTACTGTGTATTTTGGATGGCACACTTGAAAAAAGTAAAATTTAGATTTGCATCTAACAATAAATATAACAATAAACTTATATACTTAAAAATCTATAATAATGTAGGATATTGCTTAGATGTACCGCGGAATTGAACGCAATAAACTTTATCACGTCCCTTATGAGTTACGAATTTTATGAATTCATAAATAGGTAGTTGGGCAGTTAGTGGCTGCGCTCATTCGTTTTAATGAAAATTATCGTTTATGGACTATCGTAAACTATAAATTTTCAATTTAGACGTATTTTATTACAAGGAAATGGCCTCTATAGTTCAGAATTTTATGATTATATAACAGTTCGGTAAAGCATAAAAAGTTCAATTAATCCAAAATAGATTTAATCTAGTTGGCGTTACCGTTACGCGACACACGATTTTCTAGTCATCATCACGACAGCATCATGCACGGCACTTGCGTTTTAAACCGTTAAAAGTGGAGCTTTAGACCGACGTAAAACATTGCGTAAATAATAAATAATATGAAACTGTATTTGAAAATAGTGCTACACAAAAGTGTATTAAACTACTAATAGGCGCTTGTATTCAGCGATTATACATTGTACTCAATTGTAATTTGCCATTTTGTTCAACGGACATACGATGGACCGTATTTTAGCTGCATTGTAGTAGTACTACAGTGGATTAACCGTAGATATTTTGTAATCACATAATGTTTACTGTGGCAAAAGGATTATTATAATGATTTGTTCTTGCGATAGTTTCACCCTTTTGAAATAATGTAATACTAATATTTCTTCAGTTTCACATGAAACATTAGGTCATACTATAGAGTGCGTGGCTGTTGTACGAGAATCTTGAAGCCTTATTTCTGAACTCCCTATCAGCTAGATATTAACACCTTCAGTAGAGATACTGTGGTACTCTTATATCTCTTTTGGGATAGTTTGTCAAAAATCTAATTTTAGAAGCGAAATTTTCGAAAATAGTATCAAATATTATTAAAATGTCATTATGACCATTTTGTATTCTGGTCTAAAAGTTTAGCCTAAATTATTTTGGTTACTTTAATGTGCTCTACTATGGCCCACTTAGTTAGTGATGTACCACCTACTTAAAGTAATTGTATTTTATTTTCTTCTTCTTGTTTGTCATGGTTTTCCGTCTCAGCTGTGCTATTGAGGTTAATTAATACTTCCTTCGAACAGTACATAATAACAGCATAATCAAAAACCGGTTCTTCTCTTAGAAGTAAGATAAAGGTCAGTATAGACTAGAAATAGTAATCGATCAAATATATTGCAGATTTTGAAGCAGCCACAACAAAAGCTCGTTGGAACGGATTTCCCTGATTATTAATTTAAAGTACATCGTATATACAATTAGAGTTTAGTAACTTTCATTCTTTACCTGCTGCAGAAAGAAAATCTTCATGATTAATTGTCATTTTACAAAGTTAATTTTAGCAGGGCATACGATGGAAGGATTGACACAGCATATAGGTTTTCTTCCCAAGTACACAGAACAGGATGTCAGAATTGCTTCTACAACTGTAGAAGCAATTCTGATTTGTAACAAATGTTTGCAACATTTGCTACAAATAAAACTTGCATATTTTTCCTCAAGTGTGCAAGTGCATTTATCCTACTTAGTAAAATACCAATTTAACGAATTTTAGCAATTACTACATTATATTACACAAATTGCAACAATTATTCTTGTAAGAACTAGTAGACGAAATAACAATAATTATTCCATGTGTTTGTTTCTACAACAGTTTTCGCCATTTACAGGGCACCATAAGCCAGCCAAGAGAATATTACTTCTGTGATTGTTTTTACAACTCCTCGAAGTATTAGCCACTGAACTTTGAGAGTTGCGATCTGGGCTCAAACTCAGAACTTCCAGGCATTGAGCTATTGAGTTTGGCGAAGTAGGTATTACTTTCTTTAACTATTGTAAACTGATCATTCATTAGACAGAATAAAATTTTCGTTACGACATTTGTTGGTGAATAGCCAATACTATCTGGGTCTAATCCTAGGGTAGGAAACATTTAGTTCGCGCATTTAGGTAGTAAGCCTGCAGAAACGAGTAGCGCTTCACGAAATTAGCAGAGATCAGGAAGACTTGTGTTTTGTTGACTTTTGGGAGAAACCAGTAGGCAACACGAACCCATTCTTATGAGACGAATAAATACAAGTCTGTCTAGTCTCTGGTAATTTCGTGAAGCGCAACTCGGTTCTGCAGGCTTATTTAGTCGGCTTGGATAATGAAGTCGTCTATAGGGATAAAAAATGATTTACCTATAAATTCTCTTATTTTCTATTATTTAATAATGATCTGCCCAATATGCGATAGCGAAAGCACTTGACACTTATAGTAATGCACTTCTATTCCTGGCTTGCGCATGCAGAAATACAGGAAAGGTAATACTTAATACTTAATTTTTTTGGCTCTCCTATAATTGTTTGAATGGGTATAGTACCGAATAATAAAATTCTTCATTTTTGACAGATAAATTACTTAGTGTTTGTTAAATTTTATGCTCCAACAAACATGTGAAAAGATCCATAAGAAAATGAGACCTGCACAGTTAATATACAGAAGGTATTCGACTCAGTAAGTAGAGAGGAAATATGGAAGACTTTCGAAAAGAGAAATACGTTGGACAACTGATAAGGGCCGTAAAGAGCAGGCATGATAGAACCACTAATTTGGTTAGAGGGCAGGGATGTACGATAAACCCAATACTTTGTTGTTATTGACAAAAATTTCAAAGATTGTTACAAAGAATTCAAAGCGAATAATGGAAGGGCATAGAAAATTGCAGGTAATGGTATTTATGCTAATGACGTAATTTTGTATAACATACAAAGAACGCAAGAAACAATAATGTTAATAAAATTGGAAGAGGAAATGATATAAAAATTGGAATTCAAAAAGTAGGGATGGCACGGAAGGTTAAATATTTAGGTGCAGTAATAGGAGGCGGCGGAAGAATGGATATAGATCTAAATAATAGAGATTACAATGCCCATAAAATTGCCTATGCATTATTAAAGCTTTACTTGTAAAGAAGGAGTTAATCTACAGATAAGAGGGAAAGCGTATAAAGCAGTTTTTGTACCTATAATCCAAAGAGATACGGAAGTATCTTAAAGTCAAGGCGAAATGAGATCTCTTTAAAAAATATTAACAGTGAATAACAAAATCAAAATCGTTGGAAGATGCAATTGAAGAAAAGCAACGGAACTGGTGGGGCCATATGGTGAAAATGTCAGAAAGTAGAATGGCAAAGGCAGTGTGAGATGTAAAAACGAAGAAGAAAGAGAAGGGATAGGCTAAGGAAGACGTGGGTCGAGGAAGTAGTGGAAGTGAAAAAAGGATCTAGAGACATAAGGTTGTATGTGATAAGAAAAATTGCAGAGGAGAGGAAACGGTGGAAGAATTTTGTTATAGAAGTTAAAACTCAACTCACTACTTCGACACCCAGAGATAACGGCGGTTATGGATAAGTAAGTAAGTTTATTTAATATCAAAACAGCATGTTAAAAATTACACTAGCTTTCGTGAATTTCTGCAGGTTTTAAAGCATATTTTAGTACAATCAAATTACTCCAATATTTTCATGAAAATTACTCTTTAGCGTTTTACAATTACGTGAATTTTTAATATAAAATTGTTCCCGCAACATTGCCCCGATTATTACCTTCACGGGATTTTTTCTGTGTAGTACCTTTAACTTCGACGAGAAGGCGAGGTAAAATTAAATCTGAAGAACAGTTTAATCTACTTATTTTCAAAGAAAACAGTAATTTCTAATTTTCTGATAATTCAATATAACTACATATGTATATACTCACCCCTTTCAGAAAGTGTTTCATATTCTTCGACTTTGTATCGATGATAATGTTGTGTATTTCTTTGCTTTTGATTTCTTTTAAAATTGGTCGATATGTTTCCGGATCGGCTTGACGTATATGAATCTCCATGTCGCGATTATGCGGGGATCGCACCAGTTCACGGAGTTTTATCAAACCTGGAATAAGATTGGGAAATTGGAGTCGGATAAACACTACCCGATAGTACATACAAATAATGTTGTTTTAAAATGAAGTCTAACTTTATATTCAAGCCTGGACATTTCAGAGAGTAATCAGAATTTTTGAGATAATCAGTCGATAGAGTCATATACATGCAGGCATATCTTTGTTTTGGAATCTCTACGCGTCAACAGCGAAGTTACCTTCAATTCCTAAAGTATATAGGGCAGTATTTGAAAAGGAATTTGCTTAACAAATACAATTGTCTTAGAAAACGCATTTCTCAAATATTTACCACCTTGACGATTTTGATGGTAACAAACTTCAAACACCGACATCTATAATTTCCGTCTCGACTGTTTATCGTAAGATCAAAGCAGCTAATGCTTTAAATTTGAAAACAAAAATGTGTGAAATGCAACAGACGGAGCAATGCAATATATTTTGCATCAATATTCGTTAAACTGATTTTATGATTAAGTACAGAATAATATTGCATGGACGAAAGTTGATAAATAAGAAGTAGTAAAGAGTAATTTCAGATTAAAAAATTATGTTTAAAGAATTTGATGAACTGAATTGAATTTGATCAATAACAGCCTATTTTATTTTCTTTCTGGAGTGACAGTATGCTAATATCGAATAAATCTGGCTGTTTAACAAAATAATGCGATATGTACACTACACATAAAATGCATTTCTACTGACCATAATCCTCCTCGTATATTATAGCAACCCGCGTCCAATTGAGGAATGCCATGACGTCCTGAAAAGCCCTGTTAAGAAGATGTTGAGCGGGATATAAGTTGATTGAGAACTCTCTAACGTCGGTATCGAGATCTAGCCTGGCTTCTAAATGGGGAATATCGAGTGCGTCGCAGATCGAGTGGATGTGAGCTCCCAGTAACGGATCGGATGGACCGAAAACGGCTTGGACACCGAATCGGACTTGATTGCAAGCTGAAAAAATAAGATATACGTGCGACAGGCTTAATCGGCGATTTTCCAAATAAGGATTAATGACGATGAAAAGTATAAAGTCTATAAAGGATTAGAATGCTTACAGAATGTGTTTATTCTGCAGGATTTGCCTAGTTACGTATAAGGTAGTACCAACCCTTAGGATCTCAGTAATTAAAAGTAATTTCCATATACATTATGATTTGTATATTTGTCCAGAAATGTTAAGCATTTCGACGGAATTATTTTGTTTGTTATTAAGCATTTCATGCTTTCATTTTTTTTTGTATAATTTCTGTATATTAGACTTGATATTGATTATTTTATATTTCGTGCTACTATGTGATTTTTGGCCAAATAAAGTTTATGATTATTATTATATGTAAAGTATAAATAGAAAGATAAAATTAACCATCCATTTTTATTAAAATGCCCCCACAAAAATTTTGCAGTTGCGTGGAACCGGCGGGCGGTAGCATAAACAATAATATTTTAAGTGTTTTTGAAATCACAACTAGTAGATTGATTTAATGAAAAAAGTATGCTGATTTATGACCAACAAATCACTCTTCAACGCTTCTTTCTTATATATCGCTATGGTTATTGCATATATGGTCCCATAGGGATAGTCCCATAGCTGCCAAGTTCCTTAAAATTATTACAACTTTCTTCAAACTGACAAATCCACAGATAGCGATTTGATCACAATTAAGCGCCATGGTGCGTGGAAGTTTCCTGGTGTAACCGAAAGTTACATTAATTCCTCAATCAAGAAGAAAATCAAACTTGTACAAATGTTTTCGTCCCACCCAAATACATCAAGTAGACATTTGAGGTTCGATTGTTTGACGGGTCACAATGGTCACAAAATTATTAACTGTAAATTTTGACTACATTTTAACTTTAACAAAGAGCCGACCATTCTCTACCTGAATTAGTATAGGATTAAAATTAGTGTATGCATCAGCTACATACAAAGGCAAGCTCTTAATATTGTTTACGGTTACAAATATTACACCTTTTACAATTAACAATTCACCTGGTGCAGTTTTTATTTTTAATGGACTATTGTTAAGAGTAATATGGTTAAAATACCTTTGATACTTCCATATTCAGTTTTACATTATTTACTTTTACTTCACACATTGCACAAAATGACTTAACTAAATACGTATCATAAATCTTATGAATTCGCCGATGTGGATCCAAAATTTTGGTTTACTCATAGCTTCTCATGAATCATCTCTGATTTCTGTAACGGTACACAATAATCATAATAGTCAAAGTCATAGTTATATAAATGTGCCTAGTTAGCATAAGTTGTGCTTTTGTACTCTGTACATACTAATTCGTATTAAGTGCGTTTGTGTATTTCAGATTTGCACATTCGTTAAAAAAGATACCCAGTCTAGTGATATTATTTATGTATTACATATCCCAAATAGAAAAACTCGTTTGTTAAAACTGACGTATCGTTCAAGGTGTACATAAATATCATCGCGGATAAAGTTTGATGATCTAAACCACCGTTTGCGTTTATCTCACTTGCGTTGAGCATTATACTATTTGTATCACACTAGTTTATGACGTGAGTTATAATTTTCGCTCCAATATCGTTGTTTGAAATAATAAATCTTGTTAACAGGTGAAGAATATTTTAATTATCTTTTACTTCTAAATAGAATAGAAATGCACGGTAAAATATAAATTTTTGACGCAGTATATTCCATCAGAATGTTAACCAATATGTTTGCAAAGATATGTTTCTTCCTTTAAACGCTGAAAATTAGAAATTCGGTCGACGATCTTAAGCGCTATTAATTCTTAGCACCGCGATCGCAGATGCTTGAAACTTACGCTCTTTTATATTTTAAGGGCGCAAAGCGTCACTCGTCGACGTAAAGTTAATAATTCATTCACAACCTCTTTATTAATTAATGTAGATGGTTCAAACTTGCTGAGCGGGTGTCGAGTTCATAATTCTGATAAAAGTTTATTGTGATAAAAGGATTTGACAGTCCGGTATATACAACGCGCGAATGAGATTTGAAACTTTTGACTTCTGAAAATTTACTTTGTTAAAGATCCATAATCGAGACGTATATATTTTAAGGAATTTTCGGAAAACTGCATAATTACTCAGTTCGCTTATTTCGACTTCTGTTCGTCAAAAAAACATTATGAGGGCCGTGCTCTTTTCGCGATACTCATTGTGTTCATACAAGAGGCATGTAGGGCCATTCTACGAAGTCGTGGTCGTAGATTGGCTACGTAATGGAGCCACAGGGTGTTACAAAATAGAATGGTATGCACTTTATTCTAGGATAAGTATGGGTTATATGAGGGATACCTTATAAGTTTTTAGAAAAACAATGACAGAAAAACAAATTCGAACGAATTAGATAATAAAAATCAGTGTTGTTTACGCAGTTTTTGTTTGACATTCGGAAACAAAAACAAGTTCCATTCTTTATTATTTACAGTTTAGTAAATATTTGATTATTTATTATTATAGAAATATTGTTATATCAGAAGAAAGAAGAAGGTAAAGTAAAAGCAAAGACACGCTCACTCCACAAAAATTAAATGTATTTGCTACATATCTAACAACTATTATTGTTTTCGCGAGTAACAGGATGGTCAGGCAACAGGATGTAATGATATTGTTAAGTTGTTACAAATATTACTTAGATTACTGAAATTATTTCTATCATTTATTTTGTTTTGTACTAATTTCGGCCTTTTGTACTAATTATTTTCAATATCAAGAATTTTGTGTGGTCAAAATTAAATTTGTTTTATTTATTAATTTGGTTATATTCCAAAGCGTGTTTGACTAGAACTGTAGAATTATAATTTTCTATGTTTATAATGTGTTTAGGCGAACAGATTCTTTTTTGATGCATGATAACGACAAATAAATAAAATACCACAATCGGTTCATTAAAAAAAAATATATTTATTTTATAAAAAAATGTTAATTTTCAGAAAGGGTGGGACATGCATCGTGTATCGAATACATTTGTTCAGTGACTTGTTTTCCCAGTTATTATTTGATTTCCGTTTTTTACTGCAATAAAATTAATTATTATTATAATATTGACCTGTTATGGTCCGATCATATAGGGGAATAATCAAAAGGAAGAAACTTTTCTAAATTCTGAAAGGATGTCCGTTTATATGCTATATTTCCAGAGAAATATTTGACCGATATTTTCTTGAAAAAAAATACGTGGTTTGAGTTAAGTTTAAATAAAGACAACAATTTGTAAATTATTTTCAAAGTTGTTCTTGTACAAACATATTTTAGAAGTCTTCAGGTTATCAATAAACGAAGATCTCTGGTCTTCAATGGGCGCAGTGAGGCAGCAAAAATATCTGCCTGGCGCGGAGGCAACCAGTTATCAATACGAAGATAAAAGCAACCAGTGAATGTATATATTGTAGCAGTCTTCCTTATTAGACAAAAGGAATGATGAACCTACTCTAGATGCTGTACCTTGATTTGCAATCCACAGGTGCCAACACCGTAATACAGTCGACTGATTACAATTAAGTATACGTGCAATTTCTCGGAAACTAACACTGCCTTCATGTAGCCCAATAACCCGGCCACGTGCGAAGGAGTTTAATTATTTATAAGGTGCACGTTGTCATCTATGAGGCATCACTTACGACGCACACACCGCACGCATTTTGCTCATTTTTGTACATTTGGATTGCTGTAAAAATATGTGCGGATCATCTGGCTGTTGTAAATATTGGAGAGAGAAACTAAGCCAATGTAATATGATTGTTTAAGTTAATCCTCAGAAATACATTTATAAAGTTTCAACAAAATACTCCAACAATTTAGGGGTGGTGCTTTTGAATTGCAGCGAGTGTATTGTGATTCATTCTAGACTTAAAATTAGTTTTCGTTTTATGGTTCTAGATAAGCCAAACAGTTATACAGATCCTCAACTCAAGTAGACACAAGTTTTATGACGTAATTTAATAGATGGGGAGATTATCCAGCCTTGCGTTGGACAAAAACCGTCATTCTTTGGGAAAAATGCCTCGATCTTTATTTTTTGTGTACTACCGTTTCGTGTTAGGGATTCCATTTCAAATGTCGCCTGAAGTGATACCCACTATTCCATATTTCAAAGAAAATCATGTAGGCATCTGCAGTCGTCAATAATGTTATATATATTTTTGAATCTTCTCAAATATAATAGAAATGCGAATCAAACAATACATTTATCACAAATTAAGTAAGAAAGTAACGCAATATGCAGCATGAACCTCTTCTCGCTTTTATATGGAGTCAGCTAAAAAGAAACGACAGATGAAATATACATATGTAATAAGATGCAGTTCATCAAACATTTAGACGTGAAATATAATGATATTAGGAGTATGTTTTTCATTTTATTCCACTATTTATCAATATGACAATTATATTAATAAACAATGTGTATTAGCTCAACGTGCATTTATTAGAAACCAAGAAAATATTAGGCTATTAACTATATTTGAAAAAACTAGTTTGTTGGTTGTAAATATTACCAAAAGAACGTTAGGAAATAATTGACATCCAAAACCAGCGACCAAATTGTAACTCTATTTTCGCGTCAATTGTCTCCATTGTCCGTGAATTCAATAGCTAGGAAGCAGCGTCCGTCAATCAAATGCTGTGCCAATTTTCATGTTTAATTGGAGTACGCCCAATTAATGGAAGCAACGGATTGGTACATTTTGGACGAGTGATTTTAACGAGTTTTGATAGCTCTTCGTTAGTAATACGTAGGTACATACACGCATAGTAGTGAGATATATCATTCTGTTTATAATCGTGACGTAATTGACTTTCAGAACATTATTCCAATTGATATTTTAAAGTAAATTTAATTTATCGAATGGTATTGGTATTAAATACTAAAATGGTGGAAAATAAGCAAATTTAATTTAAATTTTATTACCGTGGTATAAGCAGAGGGAGGGGTTGTTTGTATTTAGATTCCGGACTTGGTTTCAAATATGGTCCTCTTCCCTCTGGGGAAACGAAAACCAATCAAATAAATAAATATTGTAGAAGGAATGGGGAGGAATCTATATTTAACACGTGAATGCAGCATGAGGTAAGTGCTTTAATATATTTCTTTACACAAGTTTAGATTCCCTTAACCTATGAATGAAGGTAAGCATCGAGTTTTTTTTATCTGAGTCTTGGTAGATATTTTGCAGCGGGCTGAAGGCTGGGCAGGTTCTATGATAGGAGCCACCACTGGAAATGTTTGCAATAAGACCTTTTTGGACCAAAAGAAAAGAAATATATCAAGGGCTATCAAGTGCAAGGATGTTTGTATAGTGCGTTTCACCCTGGCTTCGAAGCATTGCACTTATGGGAATATCAGTAAACATTGCCAGATTTAGGCTATTATTTACTTGTATATATTAGATTGGTACTGTATATTCATGCTAACTTCATTTTATTAAAAGGTTATTAAAATGTTACACATTTTGGATGTGAATCTTATTTTTAAATTTACATGAGAATAAATGCATAGAAAGAAAACGACTTTGTTTATTCTTCTTTGAAGTGCAAATATGAGAAATCGATCTGGTTATAGGTAAGAATCATTTTACTGAATTGACGTGTGTGGTAGCGATGATGAAGATGAACCTGGTAAAGGTATAATAAATTGAGTCGTCCCGCATTTCATCTAATTTCCACTTGTCACCTAAACTCAAACACAAGATTTTCAATAGTAACATTTTGTCATTCTTAATCTACAAAGGTAGGCCTCTGACTTACTTCAAAGCTTGTATTATTGTTTTATAAAGTTCTTTACTTGCTGCAATACAATCTTAATTGGATTTAACACGTAGTAGCAAACGTAGAATAAGCATGTCCTATTTCAATAGTTTCTTTATCGAATATATATTTATTGTACTTATGTTCTTCTGTAGAATCAATGCTTAAGAGATCATGTTTTAATCTCCTTCAACAGGGACACCTTTTCTCTTAACCAAAGGAGTGTGTAATTTTTTTTTGCTGGTAGATTTGGTAGTAATCGTTCGAGAAACCTCTCTTCGTACTCTCTAGCACAAACTTCATTCTGAATATATGCAGTATCTTCTTTTGCACATAAAATGGTTAAAAATGTAAACAGTGCTGTAATTTCACAACTGATTAATAGATAGAAACGGAGGCAAAACGTGAAAATTGAATACAGAAAAACATAATAAAACGAAGAGCTGAAATTAAAAGGCATGGCAACAGCGCTAATTGCAAACAAGGACAGTTCGGAACAAATTGTTGTAAACTAGCAAAAGTGGAGTATACTCCATAGAACCCAATACTTCGAGCTGGGGGGCGAAACGCACATTACATTATTGTTGGGCGTTAAGGAAGATGTAAAATATAGAGAAAAAATCTTAAGAGAATAACGTGAATATATAAAAACGTAGATATTTAATTTTGATTATAACTATTATGATGATAATACGTAATGAATTATAAATATTGTTCAACTGTTGAAGTAGGCATTATTACCAACTTTTTTACGCATATTGCTAATTCATAACTGAGCATTATTTATCTTACAAGCTAAGTGTTGCAAACAAATTCTGCGAGTACTTAAGTTACTTTAAGTATGCAACCATTTTAAGTATTAACAATTTCCAAAGACATGCCAGTTGTTTTCGGAGGAACTCCGCATATGTTTTTGGAACACCATTGTTTAGCGAAGATTGCTACATATAAATGCATGTTATTTTGGCATTGAATAAGTTTTGTTTGTTTGATTCTTTATTAAGCATTAGTCTGTCTACATTTTTCTATATAGTTTTGCGTTATCACTTTCTACTCTTCCATTTGCTCGAATTATTAAACATAACACCCTTTCAACATTTCCCTAGTATCGCTGATGCGATCACAAACATCAGCAAGGCACCACAACAATAAAACACACGCGCTGCGCGGGAAGTACATAGGGGCGAGTATTTCCTATTGTGCCTTTACATATTAGCTTTTCTCGCTTGTATCAAATGATTTTCTTCTGCGTTATTATGTAATTTCTCCACGCAGTATCAATGTGGTAGTGTAGTTTAGCGTACGAAATCTCAGAGTTTACAGCATACCTTGAAAGTGTCTACGAAACATTTTAGGAAGCGACTTTCATTATTCATCATCACAGCTTTCTATAGCTGTATATTACCCATTACGTTGGTAAGATTATCTATTTAGATTAATTGTAATACTGTGTATTACTGTTATGAGTAGACTGCGACGAGTTTTCCCATCGCATCGTGACGACGTACCTGGATAATACCTCGTTATCCCTCATCATTGTTCTGTGAGTTGTAATAAAGTCTTAATATTATAGAGAAATTTTAAAGTTTTATCTTTACAGCTACATATCTACCTATTTATTCTTTTTTCTTGCTAATTTGCTCCTGAGGATTATTTTCTTAAATTTAAAGTTGCTTAGTTGTAGTCTTTTATTTCCTATGAAGTTTAAGATCGGTTAATTTGATACAGGAAAGAATTATTTTTGGATCAGCTCAGTCGACACATTAGAAATAAGTATAGTTATCGTTATTATTAGTATTTTACATCCAAATATACCAGTAAAACTAAATCCAATAACAAAGGAGAATCTTGACCTAGTAACCGAATGTAAAAGCTATTTTGCAGGATTTATCTCCACAAATTCATTTAATCAGTGAACATTTTGGAAATTTTCCTAAAAAAATAAGTACTTCAGTACATATCAATCATAAAATTAAAACAGCGTATTCAAGCTTGAAATAATACACTAAATAACTTTGGTTACTCGCTTGAGTGAAATAGTTATTTACGATACAGGCGACGTAAGTGCAGTTTTGCTGTCGTCATACAGGATTTTCCAAACAGCCTGCCCAAAATTTCGAAAAAATCAGCATTTTACGAAAATATTTGACAATAGCTTATAAACTTATACAGTGTCCGCCAAAGACTGCACCATACGGGAACTTCTTTTATTTCTTTAATTTTAAAGTAACTGTTTGTCTGTGCATCGTTAGAAATCAAAAAATGTTCCAAAAGTGTCATTATCTGGCCAAATGAACAGATGTCACAAGAAAAAGTTGTTCGCATCGACAGACTCCAAATCTAAACTGTATTACACAAATGTCAATTTTTGTTTTTCCTTACGTTTTGTTGAGGGGATTAGTTTGAACAAAACATGTGTTACGAAAGAACACACAGTGATCGAATCAAATATATTTGGACCCACTTTTAAAGTGCGAAAAAACATATGTTGTCCCAGACTTTCGCGTCGGCAGACTCATGCAGTTTCAACCCGGAAACGTCAATTCCTTAAATGCGAAAGAACATATCTAAGTTACTATAGGGTGCCTAGTTTCTGCTGCGCACGATAAAACATCGTTCAATTAAGCTATACAGTTTGACACTTGTGCTATAGTAGGTGACTAAAACTTGCAGTTCGTTGAATGCATTGCAGAAGATTTCGTTTATAGATATTAATCTCATTTTATCCTCACGAGTTATCTAAGTAGTTGTAAAGGCATAGCATATAGTTCTAATCGAATTTCTTTGTATTGTGCAATTATAGCCCTGAGAAAGGTTTACAAGGAAGCGGAACTTTGGAACAGACAAAGTTATTCCGCCCTTACTTGACGTTAATTATTCTGAACTAAATTGCTTTTAATCTGCAATAGCTCATTTTGGTACCTACATTACAAATAAGGATTTACACTACGTATTAGTGCAGCTTATTACTCCGTATACAAAACACTGTACAGATAATAGCTACACGTAATATGTCAACAATGTGTTTTTTCTTTATAGGTTCCTGGTTCCTGGGTTTAGGTTCATTTTACGCTCCCAATAACTATAGTGCGCAATCATCTTACACGTGTAATCGTACACCTTAGTGCTTAATCTTGCTACGCTCTGTGCACGCGATAAATGGGTTGTGTAACCCCTTTTCCTTAGTATCTCTCCGGGTGATGCAAAGACGTCGACACAACTTCGCTTTTATTTCATTAGCAACACGAAGCTTTTAATTCTCCAGTCTGCTATGTTCTCGGTTATAGACGTTTATTGTTTAGATAAAGTATTTTGAGAATTATTGTATTTACTTAACCAACAATATCAATATGTATCAAATGTGTCGTTCATTCTGTTTTATAGTATTTCCTTTGGGAGAAGATACTTAGAAATTGAGTATTTCAGGAAGAGTATATCGAATGTCCATTGAATATCAGGAATGTAGTTATTGTGTATCCATTCTGTTTTGTATGCGCAAAGGATGTGATGCAATGCTAACGTTTAATAGGTTTTCAGTATTAGCTAACGTCTTTCTTTACAAAAATTTTGTGAGGATGTCTTATTGGAATCCTTTCAAAAGGTAATCCTTAGCATCTGGATTTTTATATTTATTAAGCTTAGTTCTCCGTACACGAAACTTAAATGTTAAATAATTCTTAAGTAAAAATGTTTTTTGATATATCGCGCAATGTTGACAAAAGCTTAAATAAAAAATAACATGGAGTAGAATTTATTATTCGTTAGTAATATTTAGTTTATTTATCTATATTTTGTCAATAAAATAGTTTTATTTCCATTTAATATTGACATGAAACAATTTTTACTCTAAATTTTTCTACTACAACAAGTAAAAATTAATGTTGAAAATCCTTAAGAAGTATGGGGTTTTCTACATTCTACTGAAGATATTATGTTGGTATCTGCTGTAGTTGCCATTTACAGAATTGTCATTTTGAAAACTATTAAACGGTGGTATACATTGCGTTTTTGGTTTGTTACTATTTAAGTCAAAACATTTGCAATAAGAACTAGGTATACGCCTCTAATCTCTTTAAAATCGCTGAGTTACAAAGTTGTCTTCTTTTCAGTTGTCATATATCTTTGCGGAAAATAATATTAAGTACATGTTCCAATTGTTCAAACTTTTGATCATACAATTAAGGAATACAAAATGTAGAAGTTGGGTAAAATAGAGCTCTGTATTAAAATAGTTCGCACCAGCACAATAGAAAGCATACGCGTTAATTCGAGTTCAATTTGCCTCTTTTTCTGTGTTTTTTCCTTATTACTCTCCTACTACGTCTCTATATATATTTATTTCAATCGAAAATTTCTTTGAAGCATTGTCACATACATCCATCTAACCCATTCTAATCTACAATTGATGCGTAGACTGCGTAGGTGGATTGCTCGAATGTCATAAATTATTTCCTAAAGCTGGCTGTTGATAACTTGTTCGAAAATATAGCAATCCTCTGGAGTAAAGATTGTTCAAAGTTAAAGTATAATAAGAAACACACAAATTGGCTTTCAATTCAAAAAAAGTTATCCTAAGCCTGCCATAATGGAGGTAGCACATACTGCATTGGAACATGTTGTCTTTCTTATAAATTTATGCTTGCATGAAGAATGATAACATATTGGCAAATCTTGTCAGCATGACAGACTTGAGATCGATAATGTTGTTTACAGGTCTGCAATACATCTAAGACCGCAAGACATTTATGACAAGAGTGACAAACACAATTTTTTCTATCCCCAGTTCAACACTTCGCAAGACTTCTGTAAGTAACGAAAATGTTTCACCTTAGCTTATCTACTTCCATACGTAAACAGTAAGCAAGTTTTTTTGTCAAAAACAGGCAGAAATTGTGCAAATACTTGTCTGCTCAAAAAGTAGAAAATCACTTAAATGTAGTAAAGCGAACGTTAAAACAAATTCCGCTGCATTAAATATATTTCTTATTTATTACAAAAGAGCATGGATATTAACCCCATTAAATTACATGACATCGCGATTACGCGGTTTCAGACGGTGAGATTTACCGCTTGGAAGAGCGATTATCGAAAATTGGAACTATTCATTAATCACTTCAGACGTTTATTCGACAATATTTAATTGTAACTTCGAAAAAGAAAACTGTTTTGTCATCATCTAGATATTTTATTACTTGTGCACGGCCGACATTGTAAACAATACAACTCACCCTTTTTGCTGGCATGGAAGCTGTCATCTTTGGGAACGTATTGAATGTCATAAACGAGAGATGTGTGCGGCAAGAGGGTTTTATCCTTGTTGATTTTGTAAACGGCATATTTGAAAGCTAATTCTGTAGTACTGTTTTTCTGGTCCTCTGTAAATATGGCCCCTGAAAGTAAAATGTATGTATATTGGTAGAGTGCGTGCACTGTTTTTGGGCGTGTTAATACGTCAACAACAGAAAATGGATGGTTGGAATAAAATTTTGATATCCCGCTTGATTGTTGACCAGGAGGTGATCTTTTTGTAGATAAATTGTAATGTTAGTTGGCATACGAATACGTATTTCTATGTTTTAAACGGTTTACATTATTTGCACTTACGCACAATTGTTTCTGTCGACGTATACTGGTATACAACATTAATAATGATAGCAAGAACTGTGGTGTAGTATGGTGAACAACACATAAGTATCGGCAACTTCTGCACCACCCTGGTTTAATTAATTACATAATAATTAATCTGGGACGGCCGTTCCGAGGTCATGAATGGTCCAACCGGTGATTAATTATTATAAAATTAATTAAACTTGTGTGGTGTGGAGGTTGCCGATACTTATGTGTTGTTTGGTATGCAACATGTTTGAGTCTAACAGCTATGATATGTTGGAACGGTTAATGCATCGAACTACAAGGAAAAGGTGTTGGTAGGCCTGGAATTATAACCAAACGAAACCAAAGAAACTTCGTCAATATTTACAAAAAAAATCCCAGAGGCACTGGAAGGAAAATTATATCCCTTTAGAATCAGCTCAATGGTTTTAATGTGTACGGAGAGTGTTGTCGGATATATTTACTTAAAACAAGAAATTTTATCAGGTTGATTTACGTAAGCACACCAGCTACCGTTCAGAAATGAAACCGGTTAATTGGAACACAATCAAAAGCAAATTGGACTTTCGACGACTGAAAGAGTGTTATTTTTAGTAACGAGTGTAATTTTATTGTAGACCTTTTATAAAAGTTACCTCAGTATTGAAAATTGCATAGATTTTATTTTTCAATAGAGTGGCGTATGGCAACTTCGAGAGACCCTCTTCAATTCATGTCAAGCTTCTTTAATAGTTCCTGCGCCTTATAGCCTAATTTTTAGATTAATTTTCTTGCAAAATATCTATTTATATATTCGATGTTTTAGACGCCGAACGAATGATTTAAAAGATATTATCAATTAGTTCACAAATATTTACGTATAATTGGATATTTGAAAGTTAGCAAATATTGTACGCTAGTAGTGTTAATATTTATAGTTTGGCTGTACGACAGGTTCTCGCTGGCAGCTGCATACAGTTCACGTTTGAGTTCTGGTGTTTTTAATACAACCACTGAAATTGGTCATCTATGAGAATAGTTACCAATGAACAGCTTAGTCATCCAATGATGAAGAATTAATAAATAAGCTAAGTGCAGTCTATTACGCCTACACTGGACCAAATACTTATGCAACAGCAGTGATTGCTGTTTACTTCTAATAGTTTTGTCGTTTTGTACATGATAAGTATTCCAAAATGAAGCAATGTCTCCAAGTTAAATTGGGTGTATATAAAAGTATGAATCTAGTGAAAATAGTCTTTAAACCATTCTTGACTCAAATGAGTTTTAGATTTAAAACTTAGAAATTGAAATAGAAACAAGGGAAATATGATTAAAAATTTACTTTGATAAACTTTTAGTCAACCTTCAAATTCAAATAAGTAAAACATCGTATATCTGATAATATCACACTTTTATCCACACAGAACACACAGAATCTTTTATCCAAAATTCCTAACATTTCGCCAAACGAATGAAAGTGTTGACTCTAGATCGTAATGATTTACCGCCAATTTTGATGTCGAATTTTTCTTCACCAATGTTCTTAATCCGGGCGGTATCCATTATTAGGAAGTTCGTTATCTCCAGTAGCCAATCAGGTAATTTGATTGACTTGCTTAAAGCCCGCTTTTCTTCTACTTACTTAGAATTTCATAGCAAATAGTACCCGCAAGTCTCGTGTGCAACTCTGGGATCTGTTTCCTTTCGCTGCTTATGTCGTTATGGAAGCCCACAAACAACAAGCCTAGACCTAATCTGCGCCCTCAAGAATTGAACCATATCACGGAAACTCTGTTTTGCAATAATTTTTGTAGGAAATATATTGAAACTACCAGTTACTGCCACATCAACTCTTCTCCACAACTTCTCTCATCAAACCCTAATTTCCGAAAACGACCGTACGTATCTTACATTTAAGGTGTGACCGATCGCAACAACAAGATTTTTTTCACAAAAGACCTCATTTCAGTCTCTGAGACTACTTCTTCATCTAAACAATTATTACATTTATCTGGAAGCAGTTGGCGTCTATCAGATTCAATGTTCATGTGGTCGTCTGTACATCAGCGAAATAAAGTGATTGTGGACATATGTGGAAATCCCAATATATTAAACCTTCGAGCAATCGCCATCCACAATACTTCCGCTCCATAAACCCAAAACGACCCGTCTCCGGAATGTAAGTTGCCAATATTTCACTGGCAATTTTCTGCGGTAGCAGCAGT
>LR737385.1:18024777-18089411 GCA_902655005.2 Marronus borbonicus | reverse complement strand
TCTGCCAATTTCGTGAAGCGCACGGAAAGTGGCGAACTTCCATCATCACCCAAAGTTATCAACTAATTTGAAAGCTCAATACGTATTTTTTGGAAGAACTGATAGAAATAAGAAACATACAAGAATTTGATGAAAAATATATTTACGCTGCATTTTCAAAGTTTTTTTGTAATTGTTAGTTATGAGAGCGTTCAGTGTGCTTTTTATGTATGTACATACTGTTTATGCGACGATATTTGGAAATGATAATAAATTTAGAACAAATAGAGCTGATAAAATTAAATTACATTCCAATTTAATCCATTAAAATAAATAGCTGAAACAGTGTTGCCAAATTTATCTGTCCATTTTATTTAGCGATTCAAAGCTAAGATCCAGCTAGTTTGACCATCTGAAGCTTGATGGTATTATTATATACTGAATTTTGTACATAATTTCTCATTGAGAATGAATTTCACTAGTCCAGGAGGTGTGCTACCAATAAAACGTATGACTTATTATTTCTCTTAAGCAATTGTCTAGCCTCATTGGCATTCAAAGCTCAAATACATTATAATTGTAAAGAAATTGCACAACAAACATTTTAAAGCGTACATACATATTCAGAAGTCACGTGAAGTGAGATGTATCATAGCAAAGGTAAATAATAGTGCGTGTCTGAACAGAAACTTAGGGATGTAAATGGTGAATAAAATTCGCAGTTTGTTCAACTCATCAATTTATTAAGGTTAATATAAAGCAGAAAGTTTAAAATTACGTGTGAAACGCAGTATCTGATAAATGTCCACAGTGATTCCTTCTGCATATGGTAATTTTCTTTTCCAAAATTTCCAATCACCTTGTTAATTTCGCCAATAATTGCATGAATATCATTTTTTTAATCATCAATTGTATGTAGATTATTTGCGAAGACTTCATCCTTAGCAAAATCTCAAGGAGTTTCTCCTGGAGTTAAATTGAACCAATAATGTCACTATTTCGGGAAATTGCACAGCCAGGAAATTTTTCCTGCAATAAATCTACAGTTTTTCTGGTGCCATACTATTGGAAAAAAACATTGTCGTGGTCCATATCTTCCAGAAGAGGCAATATAAAGTTAGTTAACATCACAAAATATCGCTCATTGCTCCACTCCTATTTTCAAGAAAGTAAGATCCAAGCACATCTGGAGACGAAGATCCACACCAAATGGTTACACGCTGAGGATATATTCATTCATTCTAGCGATATTTTCAGCTGAATGAACATTACGTCCTCGAAATGGTCTCTCTGATATCAAGGGCAGAATTAATCCGCTCAAATTTTGCAATTAGACTCCTAACAGCGGTAATTTGCAAAAATGTAGAATTAAATCTCCAAGTTCATGCTGGGCCATCCTTTATTAATAATATGTGAGTTGGAAACTCACCAATAGTAAAAGTGTTGTATAAACTTGTAGATTACATAGCATTGGTTGTTTTTGATTATGAACAAAATTCAACAAATATAAATTTAGATAGAATCGGAATTGTATGCAGAACACAACAGAAATGCTGTAAGCAAAATATATTTAATGTAGTGAACTTTGCTAAAATAAATAATCTTTCTTGATGACGAATGTATTGCTGCTGACAGCTCTTCGACTTAATATCAACGACATTATTTTCAATAACTTTCTTAAATATAAAATATAAACACTATCGCATTTCTAAAGGCGAAATTTAAAACCAACATCATTTCCAATTATACTTTACCGTCTGCGGTCGCCTAACTTTCAATTTGAAGGAATGAGAACAGCATCTATTTACGAGCATAAAAGCATATATGACAAATATGTAGTACACTATATGCAACAGTTTTTTCTTTTGAAGATTGCAAGCACGGGAAACAATACATTATTGCTTAATGTAACTCTCTTGTTCTAGCGAATGGACGTAATTTCATTTTCAAATTGATGCAAAGGGGAGCCTTAAAATTTTAAAATATAAATCCTGCTTTCGCTGTTCCGTGTTACAAGAATTAAATAGCTATGATAAATTATGGGACGTGTTATTTTTCATTGTGGCATTGAATTATTATGCATGGCACTACTCCAAGATTCACTCTGCAGTTGGACTTTTTACAACGCGTTGGTTTGGTTTCCTTTACAACTATTCTCCATTTATGTGAGGATGTTTACCACTACGAGAGAAATAGAAATATATCATCCTTACTCGTTTTTGAAGAAAGTGTGGAAATGACACCGTGGTTAGGAGTAAATAAATGTTAGAGATAGGACAAACCATCTAAAATTAATATGTAAGCAATGCTAGAGAATTAAAATTGTTTGGAGACAGGCCCTGCGCTATACAAACTTACATTTAAGTATACAGTACATTGGGGCATTTTTGAATGGCTCTGTTCAATTCATGTGAACTTTCTTCAACGTTCGCTATACCTATTCCGTTTAGCTCTTGCGATAATTTGAGAATTGTGCAAAATGCTGACAGTGTGTAATTGTTAACGTTCGATATCTTAAATGGTTTACTTACTAGAATGGTGATTCAAACTTTATTCGATTGAGTATTTCCTGGGGATTTCAACACCACATCGAAAATTGAACATTTTTGCAAGCTTGATTCACGTCATTTAAACTTTTTTAAACAACAGCTTTTACATTTTTCTAGAATGTGATAGAGAAAATTTTCGGAATACTTCGTTATGTACATTTCCTTGTACCTAAAGTTTGTTCTCCTTTAGTAATTTAGATACAGAAGCTAGTAGACAATCTTTTTGTTTCAAAACATATGGAATGCTGCGACAAAATACTGCAAGTTCTTATTTTGCTAAAGTTATCCATTAAAAAAATGTGTAATAGTTATTTATGACACAAGGGACGTAAGTGCAGTTTTGCGGTCGAGGATGTAAACCGAGGCGAAGCCGAACTCTGCAATACATTCCAGACCGGAAAAGCATTGACATACAATACTCTTCCTATTACTGGTCCAAAATTTACTAAAGAACTTGAATTTTGCTAATACACGGTTTTCCACAGAACCCGTTCAATATCGTCGTCACAGTTATCACCTTAGCCTAGTTATGAAAATTTGTAGCACGAAATAAGAGCATCCACTCTATTAGAATAAATTGTTTTTAAACTCGTATTATTTCCGGTCAAACCGGAAGTCACAATCAACCTTAATATTTTAATGGAGTACTTTCTGTTGCTTTTTTAGATTTCATGAATTGTTATGAAATGATTTATATTAAGCTTCTCTCGTCTCCTCTAAAATCAACTGGTTTTGAGTTATTTTGCAACCGTTAGCTAGCCATGGAATAATAAATTTAGAACAGTTGCGAAACTATGAATAATATTTTTCAATGAGTAAACCTTTCTATAAATAATCTTCAGAAGAGCTAAACTGAAATATTTAAATGAAATTTTCTAAAATAGTTATATGTAACATAACAAGCAATATAAAGCAGAATGAAATAAATTTAATAAAAGTTCAAATGAGTACAATATGATACAAGAGATGGAGGACCTACAATTAACAATTATGTAGTATGTCCTCCACTCTCTTCGACACGCTGTAAAATTCGTTTCTGTACTTTTCTTGTAATTCTTCGAAATTGATCTTTCATGTAATTCCATAAATAGAAATTAAGAGGACTAAGGTCGTCGATCTCCAAAAGTATTACCTATTTACTGAAATGTGCTAAGGCAAGTAGTTTTCGTATTTATAAACAATCTGCTAAAACATGTCTTGTCAGAGTTGATTTTAAATGGACGAGGCTCCTACACACTGGTCACACGACGTATATCGGGAAATAAATATCTTTGAAGATCGATGGATCGGCCCAATGGGACTTTGGGAGTTTTGGATATACGGATATCCCGATCGTGAATTCGAAAATGTGTAACTTTTAATTTGATGTCCTCTACTTTTCATGTCATCTTGTGTTCTTTTCATTGTTTCCTGTTTTATGTTGTTTTATGTTATACGATATGTACTTTACATAAGATTTACAAGATTTTTTGTAAGAGGGTTTACGTAACTGCTTTAAATTTATTTTCCAGGGCAAACTATTGCAAAATTTTAAGTGATGCAAATAATTGCTTGTAACTCCTAACTATACTAGGCAGGTATGAGGTCACCTATATATTTCAAAAGAAAAAAGAAACAAAAGTCAAAATAATTTAAGATTAGTTAATTTTAAAGGGATCTTAATAATCATTCCATAACAATCCATGGAATTTAAGCAGTGTTCCCGCTTTGCGGAGCTTCCTCGCGAACAATTTGCCTCGGCTCTTGTGAAATGAACAGCGAGGCATTTGCACAAAGGAGTGTGGGCCAGTTTAACGCGAGGCAACGTGGTCCAAACTGCGCGAGACAAACACCTCGAGGCACATTTAATGCTGGCGTTGGCTCGCGCAAAGCAGGAAGTTGCGAGGCAAGTCCACGCTTCGTGGGGCGCTCCTCGCGGAGTGTGAATGCTGTTTTAAAAAGTTGTGGAAAGCGTGTTATTCCCACAGTGTGTTATGATTAGAGATTGTGTACAGTTTGTCTTTGGCGTTGCGTTAGGTGGACGGCTCCTATGTCAATACAGTTGGCGATAGGCAAAACGCGCCACAAATTGTTGTAAGTGAGTGAAAAGCATTGAATGTTTGGTTTTCTAAGGTTCTGTAATGTTTAGCTTTGTATCATAGTGCATAAATATTTAATTGCTGTTCTATTTTGGAAATTTTCTTCTTGCTATACTTTTTGTTTATTATATTTTAGAATATATTCAATTTTCGTTGAATATTTTTCGGTTAAGCATTCTTTCGTTTTATTGTAGTAGTTTCTGATTAATTATCTTCTAATAATGCCGAGAATGTCAACATCTTTACGGAAAGAAGTACTTTGCCAGTGCCATGCACCATTCGTTTTCTGAAATTTTCGGGGTAAATTTACACTTCAAAGGTATTTAAAAAGTACGACATATTGAATACCAAGCAGGAATTTTTCATGAAGAGTTTGTAAATGATATTCCCCATCTTTCGACAATTAAAAAAATATTATGTAACTAAGCAATTCGATAAACAGTAAATAAAACGAGGTTAAACAAAAATTATACTTTAAATTTATCTAGTCTACTGCGTATACCTGATCGGTGCTTGGCCGACCAAAACGCTAGCAAACAATAGGGAACGTCGCCTCTCAGGTTATGACTTTCGGCATAACCGGAAACAATAAAGTGCACGCGTTTACTGCCTACTGCAATTTTTCAGAACAAGGCTAAAATGGAAGCTTAACAAACGGATTGCGTGGGAAACCCTGTAAACTTACGTAATCGTCAAAGTTGTCAGTTTCTGTTATATTTTGGCACTATTGCCATGTAAATCGTATTTATACCCTTCCCTTCCTTGGTAGTAGAAACATTTTATTTTTTTGGTACGTTTCTAATATTTATTCGAAGTGATATTAATTTCGCGTATACATCGTCTAAGAAGTGAGCAAGTACATATAGATAATAAGTACCACAAATAAGCAGACAAATGTTAATTAAAGTCCGTTAGAAAACAAATAGATTTATCTTATATTGATCAGCGGAAGAGTGTTATGGAGAGGGATAGTAAACGTGGCGAAGACTAGCAATAAGCTATAAAAACAAATGAAACCAGAAAAAAAAGAAAAATAAGAATTAATCCACCTCATTATCTGGATTTTAAAAACGCACCAAGCGTTAGCCATAATGTGACGGATTGGACGGCTTGATGATGATGGTGATGATGATCAGCGGAAATTGAATATTTGAATATAATTTTATATTGCGTAAAACATGCCTCATAATAATGTTACACCCACACAACAAACGGATACGCTGTATAGCAGGAAGCAGCAGAAGGAATGGAGTGGGTCGTGTCATTACTTTCATTCTTTTTTAATTACGTATTAATTGGAAGGTTACACAGTAAACAGTCAAATATATAATATTAATGGTAGAAGGTTTTCACTAAGTTTAACATAAAATAAGACATACTTTTCATAAAATTAAATGGTAAACAAATTAGCTACTCTTAGGTCATTCTGCTAGACCGAGTGCCAGGTAAGACAAAACTCAATCGAACCCACCCTCACGATAAAATCATACTCGCAACTGTAAGAATGTTGATGCACCTAAGGCAAATGCTCCTATTTAAGGCATGCAAACAAATGCAAACAATTTCCTCTTTAAAGCCTAAATGGCTAATGTGGTAATCTCAGTAAGTCAGTAATAGTAAAGCTTACAGAATAAAGAGAAATATTCCCTAGTAAAAGTAACAGAAGACCGTAGTGATAATTACAGTAAATGCTCAAAGTGATGTCCCTTTGGTTGCAATCCAAATCTTTGCTTGTCGTTTCATGATGTTATTGACGTATGTGGTGTATTTTTAAAAACTGTATTTTGCAAGCGTGGAAGAGTGAAATAATCTGAAATAGTTAGATTAGCAGAGTATAGAGAAAAATCTATTACACCGTTATGAACATATTCATACCGGTATAATCTATGGTGTTTATACACGTCAAAACTGACGCACTAAGAGATTTATCGTTTGTAATATTTTATGAGCTGTGGCATTGCCTTATTAGAAGTATCCATTTCTTAGTTCATCATGCAACTGGTTTAGAAAGCGTAAGTAGTATATATAGGAAGTTATTGCGGTTGCCGTTCTATGGAAAAGTAATGGACCAATCTTCTCCGAGACGCTGCTATCCAAAACACTAACCTTTTCAGAACGCAACGATTTCTGTATCACGACATAAGGGTTTCCACTGGACCCTATACGTATGGTTAGGATGTAGGTAAAACCTTTAAGGGCGAACCAAACTTCATCTGAGAAGAATAACTTTTTAAGGATATTATTATCATTCATATAATTTTCAAACCAATTGCAGTATTGGGCTGTTACCACATGATCAATGGGTTTGAGTTCTTGTATACGAATTCTATATAAGTTTGAAAGGAAAAAATTAAGAAATGCTTGGTAAACGTGTGAAAAGTGAGAAGTGATGGACAAAAAAATTATTTAAGAAGTTTTTGTTAAAAAAAAACGGACAATACGGAGAGAAAGTCGCAATTGACACTATTATACGTGTCGTTATAGAATAATACCGGTAAATTATATTTGAAATTAGACTTTTTTCGTTAGATTTACATTCATTTTGTACACCTACTAGTGCTCAGTTACTTGGTCGTTGTGCTTAATTTGACCCTATTTTTTCTAGCACATAACTGTACTCTGGTATAATCGACACGTTATTCCGACGTAATATCCGCGAAAACCAAAATTATATTTCTACAATACATTGTTTTATTTTTTCTCAACTTACTAGCTTTTCTGGCGAATAGACAAGTAAATAGAAGGCTCGTGAACAGTTTATGCCATTGTTATAATGCAGTACCTACGTCTTGTTGTACTAAACAATTTTGAATTAAATGTTAGTAACCAATTACCTCCACCGCTATAGATAGTGCCTTGGTGTAATTAACACGTGCCAATTTTTAGAAGAACAAATAAAAGAAGACGTATTCTTAACGGTAAGTTATGAAGACTGAGAAACTAATTCCAACACTGGGTCCTAAAAAAGTGGTCGGTGGAAATATATCATATATCACTCGGAGTTTTGAGAGGTTTGTAAAATATATACAGGTGTTATTTACGTATACGTAAGAACTTTTGCAAATTAGTTACACGTAACAGGTTGCAGTTGTTTTCATTGATTTATGTTAATAATTTTATTGGAAAGAGTGTTACTGAAATTCCCAGAGTACAAACTTTCAATTCCGAATATCTCACATAAATCGTCTATCTTGTAAGTTAGGGTACCGGTCCGCACAGATTGAGCAAAGGTCAAATACGAAAGTAATGTGGTCGGAAAATAATTGGATTAGAATGCCGTTAAAGTTTGGAAATGTGATTTGTCAAACTTTAATTAAATATCAGAGTCTATGTCCTGTATCTCATTTTTATATTTTCCCTGCGATAGCGTGGGAATTTTAGTCCATATTGCGTTACTGAAATTTAACGAAATAAACGCATAACGGCCACATAAGCAGACCGAAGTGTAGTAACGATTGCCTTTTTTTTTATTTAAGTGTACTTGTAATTAAATTAAATAGGATTGCGCATGTATGATTATGTACATATAATTTCTAACACGGATACCTGAACCACCAAAGCTTTGCTTGCTGAAAATTAAAACATCGCGAGTCGGACATGTGTAGCAGCGTATGTATGTACGCCTGAAGCTCCCAGTTTCCTCGGTGGATCGTTAAAAAGAACCTTTATCTCAATATTAGTTCAAACATTTGCCGGTTATTTACGAAAAGATAGAGCTATAAATATTAACGCGGAATTAATATAAAAAGTGTTTGGAGATCAAAGAGAAATAACTGAAGGAGATATGTAATGTGGAATTAAGTTTGCAGGTATAAATTGCTTGAGGTCTTTTACTTCACATACAAATGCAAATAAAAACCATAGAGATTTATTTAAATAAACTTTAAGGGAAAATTTGTACCGCACTGTTGAGTGAACTTGCGTGGAAATAAAACGGATTTACAATGTAAAGGGGAATGCGCGCGCCTTTTAAATGGGTCAATCACTTTTATTAGGATTAAATGTTTTGTAAGGCTTTATAGTGTTTTAGATTAATTGCATTATTAGGAGGGATAAAACACAAGATTGTTGTTTGATCGTTTGATGCAATATCATTCTTTGACGTGAAGATAGTCGACCTGTGTACTTCGAATATTCTCGGGCGCGTGTTATCTACACAACTGACTCCATATTGTTGCGAATAATAAAAAAATGCAGAAGGCCAGGAAAGTTTAGGGAAACTGTCTATCTGCCGATTGAGGCTTAGTTGTTTTATTTGCGTTAGTGAGCACCGAAATTTTTAATTAATTTAAATACCTAGATTAATGATAAAGTGAAGTTAATTAAAGAGTATTTTTGAATCGTGATTTGTTATGATCTCGAAAAAGGCTTAAGCGTTATGAGTGCAAGAAAATATTGCTATTGCTAAGAAAATAATTGAAGAGGACAACAGAGCTACGTATGCAATAACAGCACATCAACTCAAGATTAGATCCTCATATGTTAAGATAATCATACACGATCACCTTCATTTAAAAAAGGAACATTAAATTATCGAAACCAAAAGAAGTTGTCTTTATGTGAAATGCAAGCTTTTTTCAGTACTATTTTCACTATGCTCTTTTCCTTAATTTCGCTAATTATATTCCATTATGAAATAACATACAATTAGTGTCTATTGTCTGTAGGCTTACTGTTATTTTTCTTCGATATTGACTTCGGTACCAGTCGGACATTTGTTGTTGCCAAACTTTAATTAACGTAAGATTTTCCGAATATTGAGTTTTTAAAGTCTTACGTCGCAATTCGATAATGAAATTGAAGAGCTGAAAGGAGAATATGTTTTTCGACATCGTGCTTGCTTTTGAAACTATATGTATGCTAAAGCAGACCACGGCTCCAGAAAGCTTTAGCTTTGCTTTCGGTTCGTCGATAATGTCACGGTCAATTGATATTCAATATGCAGACGATTGAGTTAGTAAACTGAGGTCTCGAGTATTTGACAATGTATTCTGCGTTGTGTTCGCATGTTTTAGCTCCCTTCAAATATGTTACTTGTGTTTTTAGTTAAGGTAGGATATCGCAGAAGTTAGTTTTCTGAAGTGTAACACAGAAATGTAATCTGAAAGGTAAAACGATAAACTTTCGTCGAACAAAAGTATTTAGAAAAAATTTATAACAATTTCTCCTTTGGGTGCCAGAAGAATGCAAAAGTCTATGTTACAAGCATACGGTTTCTTACTATTTCAATCATGTAACACTGTTAAAAGTTGTTAAAATATTATATGGAAGTATGTCGCTGGTCTTTCTACTATAGAATTTTTATACTTTTTATACGTGAAAGTTTTGTATCAGCTTCGTATCAAAATTAAAAAGTTTTGAACCACAAGATATTGTCAATTCCGATGTTGCATTGGAAAATCTAGTTAACAGATGATCTTTTTTTCTGAAATATCAGACCAAACAGTTCCTAAATGTGTTTGGTTTTAGACTTTGGAAAAATGTTGTTGAAATTTTCTCTGATAAAGTGATTCTTAGGAATGCAACAGAGATTTGTATCAGAGAAGTAGTACTAAGAAACTGCAGTCATTAATTTAGAAGCTGTCCTCTTCACCAAGATCTTTCCACGTCTTCAAATACTCGCGGTATAAAAGTGAATGAAAGACCGGGATTTTTTAAAAACCCTGTAGAGTTTTGTTTTGCAAAAGATACGGACGCACCAGTAAGAAACTCGCACATTGTTTGTGGTGCAAGCAATACCTTCGTTTTCAGCACTTACGAGGGTGGTATGATAAATGTGTTAACGAAGTCAACGCAATTGTTTTGCATTGTCCAATCGCAATTTGGCGAATAGTGGATGGTACACCAATTCGTGCCGTAACAAGACTAGCATTGTTGTCGTAATTGCTGATAAGTGGAACGCACTGTTATCATGATGGTTAAGGTTCTTTGCTAGGTGGGGCCTTTTTCTTTTAGTGCCATATCCTTTCAGGCTGTTGTAGTCGTTTTCGCCTCCTTTGGTGCACGTTTGCCGGGAAAAACTCATTCTCCATTTCATGTATTTGCGTAGCGGTTTGAGCAGTGGTTTGTTATTATTACCATTGTAGTTATTAACAGCACCGTTTTTACGTAGAAGTGATTGTATTTTTGATAAGTAAGAAAATATGTGTATAACAAAAATGGGAGATATGGGACACCCATTCCCCCTTTACATATTTCTTCTAGAAACAATGGGGAAAGTAAGCCTCCGTTCGCAGAGATGGCTGGCAAGATCTGTAAGATCGCATAATATCTTCAACGGTTTTCTTAGAGAATTGTTAGAAAACTTTAGCAAAGTAAGAGTCTAGTGACTAGCAAAGCTTTACCATTATTTTTTAACATCTTTAATGCTTGACTGAATTTGTTGTACGACACCGTTTTCTACGATATAAAAAAAATAAAATAAAATCGTGCAGACTTTACTCCGAAATTGGAGGACTTAGCTGCCAATAGAGCATGATGTCCTTACACCGAGGTACAGGGTGAGAGAATTAATTTCCGAACGAAACGGGGTGAGGTAAGCAAGAGGGAAGATATTGGTACATAGCGGAGATGGGTACCTATATCATCTCTTTTGCCCGTCTCACCTCGTTTCATTTGTAAACTAATTCCCTGGCTGTACTCTTTCAGTTTTCGTTGAAATCTGAATTTTCAGGCTACCGATGTTCCTTTATTCGCGTAAAACATTACTTTGAAATTTCATAGTATTGAGAGGATGATTCTTTTTCATTGCTATCAAAAATATTGCGTTTTTGGTCTGAAAAGAATTCTTTGTATGTAATTTAGTTGTAAACCACAGATCAATTACTAATTTTGCAACAATCAATTATAAAAGCCCCCACGCGTGGTGTAAAAGACTCTCTTTTCTGAATGTTTGAATCTGTGTTGCATCTCGTAGGTAGATATCATTTGAACTGGTTCGGCATTCTCCTCATAACCTAGTTTCAAATAAGCATGAAAACGCCATCGAGAGGGTCATGTTTATTCTGAATTATTTTTTTATATTGATTAGAACTACATTTACTAGTTAAATTTAAGATTATAGCTTCAAATTACATTTGATATTATTGACAAGTTTGATCATTTAAACTGTATTTGATGTTTATTGACGTGTCTTATAAATTTTAAAACATATGTACTGGAGATCGGCTTTCGTAATGGACAAAAGCAACGAAATTGGGAATGGCTTTATTCTGTGTAACTGTGTATGGATGAACGTCTTCAGTTTCTACATTTCGCAGGATCATATTTTGATTTACATATATCAATAAATAGTCAGTTGCATTGTAAAATTTGGTGAAACTAGTGGAATAAGCTGCAAATTCGGTGGTGATTGATCGTAGAGTGACACCAAGGCAGTGGCACAGCTCATAAAACACAACAAAAGATGATCGATGATCGTGTAGAAGATCTTCTGCCATGTTTTCCTGATATAGTATTTTAGATTATTTTATTTTTCTACATCTAAGAACATGAACACCTCAACACCTCAATCACTTGGGGCATTTATTGTACAATTGTTTGCTAAATTCTTCTTTCACTTTTATTATAGGAAACAAATTTTGTATTATTTTATTATTTATTACTATTGACTTAGGATACTACAATAGCCATTTGGACTCTAAACAGATACTTACTTGCATTACTGTTAAATATGCCCAACGTAATTTGGACTTTCCATCTCGATATGATTTAAGGTTATAACCAACCCAAAAAATAATTAAAAAAAAAACGTGCCCCCTTTCGATTATGTTCTTTTTATTATCATATTGTATAATTCTTCTGTTTCTGTTTCGATGTGTCACCCGATTTATAGAAACCCTCGAAAGAAATTCGAGAAGTGTCTGATTTAAATTCCCCTTATTCACAAATATGAAGTGTTTTATGTTAGCAGCGGAATGCAGGAAGGGTAATATTTCAATTCCCAAACAAAAATGTATTGAGTAACCTGAAGCCGAGGAGTGAATATTTCATAAATTCTTACCTATTTTAATGACAGGAGGCAATGCGGAAACGACCGCGAGCAGACCGGCGAGCCCCAAAGTGGCCACCCAGCTGCTCGACCGCATGGCTCATGGCGCCAAGCCTCCGCAATATCTTAGTCTTCTCATTCTCTATTCACTGAAATAGAAATATTTGCATTTAGTTTAGCGAGTGGAAAGTGAAATATTGTTAATGTACTAGGCGTTTCGCTATTTAAAGTTTTCAAGTATTATGACAGATTTAGTCGATTTAACTTATTTACGTGGTTATGTTAATATTTTCCAATGTAACATAAATAAAATAAACATTAGGAGGTTATTCATGTCTTTCTAATTTGAAAAAACAAGTTACGCAAAGAAAAAATAAGAGAAACAAGCTTTAACTTAAAATAAGCTAGGACATCCGGAAGATTGGAATACAAAAGATACACATTATAATTTCTTATATTTGAATGTTTGCGGGGTCATGAAAGGTACAAAAAAAACTCAAGACGATATCCCTACAAGAGAACTGCTCTGTTTGATTTATATATTAGAATGAAATCTAGAAATTGAAAAGGAACACTGCTTCTTTCTCTTTTGAAGGAAAATATTACCGAGAAACCTATGGCATCCCCGGAGTAGTCCTTTAAGCCTCATCTTGGATATGTTAAAAACTCTTCAGCGTTTAGGGAATCAACGAATAATTTTTCGTCACTCAAGCCAGTGTAATCTTACACTTATGAAACGCAGCCTTCACTTGTCATAAATTCACCCCATTTTGAACATTCGAATGCAAAAGCAATGCGTGCGGGACCAGTACTTGAGCTTCCTTGCGTCGCTCCTGCATGAACTTCCGGATAATTTATTATTTGTATATCTGGATCTTGGTGTTATTATGCGAAACCACTGATTCCGATCTGCTCGATCTGTTCGAAACCCCATAGCCTTTAGATATGCTATTAATTCTGGCGCTGGAGGAAGATGGACAACTGCCAATAATATCTCGGCTCACCCTATTACGCTCGCATTATACAAGATTGTCTAAACAAGACATTTCGTCATAGGTGGATTGGAAAGATAGGTACCACAAAATAACCTTCCCAATCTATCGACTTTACTTTATTGAGGTATTTTGAATTCCAAAGTTTATTTTAATCAACCAAGTAATTTGCAAGAAGTGGCTGACAAAATAACCGAAGCGGTTCAAGGAATTATACAGGAAATGATAGTAAATGCTATAAGGAAATTAATAAATGACTACGGGAGTAGTTTGAAAAGCTTCAACCCTCAACGTGAAGATAAGGTTACTCGTCAAAAATGTTCTAATAATATAATCGCGCATGCGTTGAAAGATACTTTGAAAAAATTCAGCCATGTTGGACGCTCAGTTGTTGTTTAATAGTCGTTTGTGTCAGTTGATGTTAGTGTTGCTGTGTAAATGGAAAGAAAATGAAAATCGAGCCGTCGTTAAATTTTTTAATTTGAAATAAGCTTAGGCAAAAATAGTCCAGATGGATAGCTGTTTAGGCCTCTGTACCATTATTTGCCACACAGTGAAATTTTGGGCAACTGATTGTAAACATGGTCAGACTTGGTCGACAATGAACATTCGGAAAGACCAAAAACTGTTTTTGGAACTTGTCGATAACATCGGAAAGGTTCACCAAATGGTACTAGACGACCGTAGAATTTAGGTGAGAGGAATAGCAGAGGTTGGGGGCATCTCGAAAGAACGCTTTGTCGTATACTGACTGAAAATTTGGGTTTAAGAAAATTAAGCGCACGTTGGATGCCCCGCTTGCTCCCTTTAGACCAAACACGTATTCGGATGAACATTTCCAAATTGCCTAAAAAACGGCCGTATTTCAAGAAAAAGAAAGGTTTCTTCCATTAAACACTTATCTCAGACTTTAGTGGTCGCCATGGTAAAATTCACGAATTGGGGTTTGTATTGATGTATCACTCGTCCTGTTCGCCACATCTGATCATCTATTTTGCGGAACAAGGTGCCACCTACTATCTGACAGTTCTAATAATTTATTATGTGATAAGTTCACATACAAGGTTCCTATTCAAGAATTCGGTAAGGGAAAGATTCGATTGACTTCTATCGAATTCAAAACTCTAAACGGTGTTATTTATTTTAAACTGCCGATTCGACATATTGCAAGTACACGTATGTACAAATAATATCAAGTAATCAATTTAGTCATAAATTTAAACAGTTTTCACAAATAATACTGACAAATACTGTGGTAAATGTATTTGCACGTATAATTCATTTTATGCAGGAAGTACAAGTGAAGCAATATATTTATTGTTAGGGCTTTATACCCTGTGATAATATGTACATATGTAGGTACCTACATAATAACTAGTAGTTATTAATTTTGCAGCCATTTATTATAATGCAGTTATTTGAAAATCAATTAAATGAAAATGAAGAGGTTTTTAATTAGAAGAGAGAACAACTTTTGTACTGAAATTTTGGTGGAATACAAAAATTTACATAAATAGATCTAGTGAACTCATTTTTTTCTTCCATCACAGCTGCTGCAACAATTCTTAGACAAATGAAAGTTAGAAGATTTAGTATTACTTATCAGTTAAAAAAATTTACTAGTCACTATGTGTACATATCTTACAACAACGTGAAATGAAGAAAAACAAATAATTTAAAAATTGTTTAAATAAAATATCAAGTGTGTTATACCATTCGAAAGGTAATTTTATATACTTTTCAATAGTGTAAAAATATATAGGGTGTTCCACATAAAAAAACACAAGTCTTGATAATATCTCAAAAATAGGAGTTTAAAAAAAGAAAAAATTAGAGCATAGGATTCTGCGTCAAAAAGCGCCCTAATATAGTTTTTATATAAATCAAGCATTTCTACAAATAAAAAAGTTACAAGGGTTTTTAAAAATTGCACATTTTAAGAAAACGCTTTGAAGGAAGATATAAAAATAGGGATTTCACCAATCGATTTCTCTTAAAAATCGAGCTCCAGTAACTTAAGTCAGTTTTTGTCTAATTCCTTTAGAAATATAAGTTCCCTATTAAAAGTATAGAATTTGGCCCACCTTGTACAGGATGGAATTTTAATTCGCAGTCAGAAATATTAATATATAAGATGTAATTTTAATTTGTAATCGTAAATTTTGATTCATTTGTAATCGTAAATCTAGTATACAGAGTGTAATTTTAGTTCATATTCATAAATTTTAATATATAAGGTGTAATTTTAATCTAAAATCGTAAATTTTAACAAATAAATTTGATTCGTAAGCATTATTCTTTCGGAATGGAATTTAAAAATAAACATGTTATTTTTTCGCTCACGAGTTTCTGATATTTCGCTCACAAGCAACAAAAATCTCCATATCGTACGCTCCGCGGCGTGCCTAGTGTTGCTAAATCGCTTGTATTCACACAAGTCCTTAGGCGACTACAATCTACGGAATGCAGTCGGATTTGTCCTCGAGAGAAGCCATTTGAATTGCAGTCTTCTGTAATTGACTTGTTACAGATGACATTTTATGATAATTATGCATGCTCATTTTAAGATCATTCTTTCTCAATTTTCGGTAATAATGCGTGTGCAAGTGCATGTGTGAACTGAAAACTCGATAAGAAACAATTAGAACGGTCGTATTTATAAAAAATAATGAGACACATTCAGCGAAGTAAAAGTGAAGTAGTAAGTAATAATATCGAATTTGAGTATTCTTGGTGGTATAAAATGAAATTAAAACTGTACGGAACTAAACGCAAGCTGGTAAAATAATTGCTCAAATACATCGCCTTCGTACTAATCTGTAATAACGTTCGTTGAAGACACGTAAAACAGTTTCGGGAGTAATTCTATTAGCAGAGTCGATAATATTTTGTTGTAATTCGTTTAGGTTTTGAGCTCGTTGACGTCGTAAATTATTTGCTTCATGCAGTACCAAGAGAAAAAAGTCGAGAGGTGTCAAGTCAGAAGAGCGAGAAAGCCAAGAAGTTTACTACCCGCGCCTGTTTTTTTTAGAAATAGCAGCACGGCTCTTGCAACGTGAGTAGGACAGTTGTCCTGCTACAACCAAGTATCGCCGAAATTAACATTAAGATCTGCAAGAGTTGGTAGAACGCAGTTTTCTAACAGTTAGATTACAAGTTTAATTTTTGGAGATACTGCGTACGTCGTCGAAGAGCAGCATATTGATTTGTTTGTGAGAAATATCTTAAGATGAAAAGATTATATTGACCGTGAAAATAAAGTGGTGATTCGTCTGTCAATCCTCGTAATCATATTTTCATGAAATGTAATCTGTTAGTGTCTTTCCCTACATGTTTAACGTTAATTTTTATTTTATTTTTGTTTACTTTTCTTATTTAATTAATTATCTAATCTTTTTTTTGTTTTTTCTTATTTGTTTCAATTCTGTTTTTCCTTTATTATCTTCTTGGATGTTTTTAATCAATAAAGTGTACTAAAAATCTCATGGGAGTTTGCACTTTATAACATCGAAAACCATGTCTTTTCAAAATTTTCCTAACCATTGGCTCCTCATTATTAACTTGCTCTGAAATGCTTTGGTTGATCTTCACGAGTTCATCACTGACGGAAGCATTCTTCTTTTCTGCATACCAGCTGCAAAGGTTTTTGCTGATGGTGCTTTATTTTCAACAATTCAACGAAGTGATTGTTGTCATGTTAGGCCTTTGCTAAAATCGCAAAAAATCATCCCACGAAAACCTTCATAGGAAATTTCCGTTTTTCCACAGAATTACTTTTCTTCAAACACTCACTGTAAACAAACTACTCGGTCGATTTCTGGGCTGTCACAATAGCAAATGTCAAATTTTAGTAAAATCTCAATGACGCCATATAGTATTCGTTTATAAATACTTAAAGCGCTACCCTCATACCCCATGAAGCTAGCAAACTAAATTTCTCGAACTGAGCCCTCCCGTTGTTAGCTTTTACTAACACAAACCGCTAATATTTTGCGTCGAAAGAATTTGAGCAATAGGCTACTTTGCTATTATTCAGAAACATTACTCTTTTATTTTACCTTCCCTGTACAAATGATCTTTTAATATACCTGTTGTACGTAATAGCTACACACAAAAGAAAACGAAGTTAAATGCAATGAACTGACATAAAAAAATGTGTTAAAGTACCAACAGAAAGAATGATTTTACACGCTTCGGAGAAAGTTCTGACTCAGAGAATAACACCAACCGGAGAAATATTCTACAACCTCTGATGTCGATAACTTTTTAACAATGTAGGGGGGTTGGTGTAACACCAGAGCGCGAAACTTTATTACCGTAAGATTGTTAGAAAAACTCCGAAATACGAAAGTTAATTCCTACGAGTAGCTGAAAATGTAATGAATCCGGTATATTTGTTAAAAAATTAATGGTGTTCGGTAATTTTTGTATGATGTAAGGTTTGGTGGATGGAGAAGGGGTGGATGATTTTAACAAAGTAGAGAAGTTGCTATAACATGAAACAGAATGTGAAACTTTATCTTCATAAGATTGTTGGAAAAATTTTGAAATGCGTAAGTTAATTCCCAAGAGTCTTTGAGAAAGTAGTGAATTACCGTTATGTATATGAGGAAGAGGTGGGTGCTGCCTGTTTTAGCCATTTAGCAAGAAGTAATTTAATTGTATTCGTGAAAGTTGGAGAATGCTATTTTTCTTTTAACTAAGATAAATAACCCGTAAATCGCAGATGCGTCCGTCTAATCCGATTGCAATGAGTGACATAGTCGATACTAGGAAAATATCTGTATTTTTGTTATTGTTACTTTATGAATAGCCAGGCTTGGAACTATATAGTTACTACTTACATGAGTACTTCTTTTCTGAGAGTTATTTTTTAAAGCTGACTAACAAACAGGACAGGCAGAAAACAGCAAGCCGATCAACAGCCATCAAGCCTTCAATCTTATTGAAAACACTGACGAAGAAGACGTATTGATAGTATACTTAACTCCGCAGACAATCTTACCAATTCCGTAGCCGAGTTAACTGCGGCATGGAATTTGCGTGACACTGTAGCGGAGTGTTGTTGACACTGTATTAGAGTAAGATAAACTTTACAACAGAGTATTGCTAACACTACCCAGGAGTAAACACAACACCAAAACAGCGTAATTTCAATTTCTTGAGAGTGATAAGTCTAACTCTGTGACGACTCTGCTCAAAAAGGTTTTACACCACTACAACTACGTTAACTACTTGCGCATTTGGACACGAGGGAACTGCCGATCAATGAGGAATTGGTCTTAGATCCAACGCCTATCTTTTTTGTGTATAGTAAAAGATTAAAACTTAAAACCAAATGTGATGCTAAATATAAATTAGTTCATATTGTATGAATTTTGGCGCACTTTTGTGTATCGTGTTTCCCCATCGATAAATTACCTAACATTGTTTTGCTCTACTTCTGACCAAAATTTAGACAAGAAATGGAACTCCAAGTCATCAAGATTTTGAAGTGAAGCTTCCACAACCCTTAGCATCATCAGTGAAAGAAGTCGCAGATTGGAAAAAGTGAAATTTGTTCTGTGACGACACACTTATTGGCATTTAAATATATAATTGGACATCCACAAAGTTCATAGAATTTCTTTCAACTTGAAGTTGGGAAAATGATTGGATTGATTAGATCTATCGTTATTAGGTGGTATTAAGTATGCGCCTGAATGAAAATTTGTCCTTCAATTTAATTTCCAAAGTATTTGGTTTAACATACCTTTTATAATCTCCAGAATCATGACGTGTTCTTGGCATTTTGATGATTTACACTGTCGATATTAAAAACTTAAAAATCGTTTAAAGGGTTGTTTTAACGCCTAAGTATGAATGCTTGAAACTATCCTCGAATTTTGAAAAGTAGAACATTACGACTTAATCGAGATTTCCTGGCAGTGTGGTCGAATTTGCATGTGTTCTTTAAAATGTAAATTGTGGTGTGTGTTAGTATTCCCTTTGTAACTCTTCTTTTAAATCCTATTTTCTTCACTTTAAGCTAATATTCCAGATCTTTTTAATATCTCTGGTCAGTTTTGTTAGCTTTCTGAAATCACCTTTCTTTCTGTTTTGTTCAGATTAGCTTTTGAATTATTTTTAACAGTTTTAAATAAATATGATGATTTGAATGTTGATTAAATTTGAATTACTAAATACTATTTTTGAAAAAAATGTCCGTTATCAGAAGAATGTTCTCTTATCTGTCCGCTTGTTTAATCGTTGTCGCAAGAATGCCAATCCTAGATCAAAGGTGATCATTTTCGATGCTGCAGACTTCTGGATTCCATGTAAGTTGTGTTGTGGATGACATTTGCGTGTTCCTTACAGAAAATATTCTCCAGATATAAGTTGTTGTGCTGCAAATATTAAATTAAATTTTCACAATTAACGAATATTGAAATTAAAGTAATAAAAATCAATGAACTAAGGTGCATAAGTGCACGAACTTCGCCCTAATATATTTTCAGGTAAGAACTAAATACCTCACAACGGAAGAGTATTTGGCTACCGACGATATTTGACATCACTGCAGTAATTCATACTTTACTTTAAACCTAATAATTAAAATGTTCATACTTTAGAAGTTTTTGCGATTGCTTCTAATTTGTATTTAGTTGAACAAATATTGTTACTTTAGATGGAAGCCGTATTATATTTGCCCCGTAGAACGGCTTTCAAATGTAATACTGAAGCCTGACGAAGACCATGTTTAGTCGAAATTGATAGCTTGTAATCATGCTATCGCAATACAATTTGTATTTTCCGTACCTACATTATGAATACCAATAATTTCCTCAATTTTATTGTATTGATTATTTTGCCTTCAAACTTGGCGGATTATTTACTATTAATCTTCAGAACTAGAGATTTATGACATCTATAGTAAAAGTTAGTCTTTTAGAGTTATTGCATTGAAAGCGTTGAGAAAACTTTTCATACATAAAACGTAAAGATCGATGTTCAACTAATAAGTTAAACGAACTGGATATGTCAAATTTTTTATTATATTACGCACCTCTTACGAACCATGGAAGAAAAAGATCATGGAAGTAAAGTTCGTAGAACATTATCACTACTTCTTTCTAAGTTCCTTTCGTCGTGCCCCTACCAACGAAAGTAAATTTCAGATAATCCTTTTACACATAAATCCCTCGGCATGAGAAAAACACGACGACATATCCTGTTAGCAAGGGCCGATATCAAATCCGTCCCGCAAAATGAATCACGTGACATATTCTGGTGCTCAGATGGATTTAGACAGTTTAACCTTTGTCGTTCACCTACAGTCTTTTGAGAAATAAGGTTTCGGCAAAAAATAGTCGAATCATTGTGTTGTTTGGGATAAATTATTTCGGCTTAACGAAGCAGAAGCTAATGACTAAGTGTTCTTTAATATATGTCAGCGCGTCGCTCTAATAAATTAAAGAAGTATGACAATTACATAATAGATTTATTTAATTGTCTCCGAAATATATCTAAGATATATGCTGGATAAGGTAGCTGTTTTCATGCTGCTATTAAATAAGTTACAAAACTTGATACAAAAACATATCCTCTCTTGTGGTTACAGAGTATGAGGGATATGAGTAATCTTCATATTAATACAACCTACATCAAACCCCTTGGTAGCCTAGGTAAGAGGGCTTGCTACTGACTGGAAAGATTACCAGAGTCGATGCCAGATTTTTCGGATCCTGACGTTTTATCCTGCACGGCGACGAAGTAATAATAAAAGAGTCACGGCACTTGATACACTAAAGGTTATTGCGGTTATGGCAAGCTAATTGCTTATATACCCCGCTAGACTGTTACCCGCTAGACTGTGACAAATTTCAACTTGTACAGCGCTTGAGTGCAACGCCTGCGCGAACAGCCACAGAAGCGCGTATCCGAGCGATCTCGCCTACAGTTAGATTTTACCATTTTCCGTTTTTTTTTTAATTTAAAAAAAAAAAATTTAATTTAAAATTTAAAAAATTTTTAACTGTAATTACGGGTAATAATAGGAAGACAACGTGCAGGCTTGCACAGGCTTGGACAGCGATCGATCAATTGGAAGGTGGACGGACACAGCAAGTTGTTGCTGAAGTTTTTGCAATTTCGCGTTTGTGGAATCGGCCTTTAGAAACTAGAGATGTTCAGAGAAGACGAGGACAAGAACGCCCAGCATCTACAACACCAAGAGATGATCGATACCTAACAGTATTTGTACCTAGAAACCGCACTCGTAATGCGACGCAGCTTAGAAGTGAGCTTGCCGCTGCTACGGGAAGAGTAGTATCAACTCAAACAATAAGAAATCGTCTTTACAACGTTGGCATATATGCTCTAAGACCCCTAATATGCGTTCCACTAACTGCTCATCATAAAAGGTTGCGAAGAATATGGGCTGAGCAACATAGAAATTGGAATCACGATGACTGGGCACCAGTATTGTTTTTGACGTATCCAGGTTCGCCCTAAATCCAGATAATAGTCGTATTTTAATTTGGCGTGAACCTGGAACACGTAATCAGCCACAATTTGTTCGAGAAATGCCGCAATATGAAGGTGGGAGTGTGATGGTATGGGCTGGGATAAGCGCAGGAGGTCATACAGACCTTTATGTGATACAGATTGGCAACCTGACTGCTCAGAGGTATCTGGATCAAATTTTGAGACCCATTGTTCTTCCATACGCTGGCGCTATGGTTGAAAGATTCATTTTAATGGATGACAATGCTCATCCACATCGGGCAAACATCGTGAACAACTGGATTGAACAATTAGGAATCAATAGAATGGACTGGTCAGCAAATTCTTCTGATTGTAATCCTATCGAACATGCTTGTGATGCTTCAGGAAGACGTGTTGCGGCAAGAAATATGCCACCGCGTACAATTCGGGAACAAAATACTCTGATAGAGGAATGGAATAATCTTCCACAAGAATTTTTTGATGTCCTGATTCGATCAATGCCGAAGAGATCTAAAACCTTTATTGCCGTTCGTGGAGATCATACACATTATTAACAATGGATTTTTAATTATTTAATCAATAAAACTTCTTATCAAGTCTCATAATTGTGTATTCATTTAATGATATTTATTCACTCTTGTGCCTTAGTAGCTTTATAATGTACACAAATAAGTTCAAACTTATCAATGCGTCTGTTTCTTATTCAAAAACGTTGTAGTTAAATATAAAAATATTTGCGAGGTGCTACATTCATTATTTTACCATTTTTGCAAATATCCCCTAATTGTTTTGAGCAGTGTATTTGAGACAATATGGTCTGTTTTTTCTAGGGAACCTATTTAATATTTTAAATGAAGTGTGCGATAAGAACGCCATGACGATAGTGTGTGGTGACCAAAGTAAATTTTAATGAAAACAGCAATACTACAAAAAAATTCTGTTTTATTGGGGAATCCTTATTGTCAGACCGTATGTACACCGTTCGGAAATAAAATGCGCACAAAGTAATAAAACATTCATATTAATATCAATGTAAATGTAGTCAACCAAATCATATGTATGTAGATCGGCAGAAATTACGATGTATTTCCTTATCTTTGTCTTTACTAATTTGCCTAAATTTAAGTTCTGGCAAAGCGCAACCGTTTCTTTTCAGTTTTAAACGATTCTCAAAATACAAGCTAAGATTTTTACAACACATACAGTACACAGGTACAGAGCTATAATATACTACTGGCATAGATTCGTCATCGACGTCCCCAATCACCATTAAACAACTTTAATCAAAGATTAAATTAATTCTCCACTTTGACATGTACCAATACTACCGAGAAAAGAAAAAGTACTTGAATAAATTTAATCATAATTTCCTTAAACTCTTGGAATAGATAATCATTGCGATTATTGTCGTTAACACACATAGATATTGGCCGGCTATGTATATGGATACGTGTATGCAACTAGAACAGCTGGAATATAACGCAAGAAACGAGATTAAATTTGTAAATACTGAAATATTGGTTTGAAGTTTAAATTAATTTAGCCATTGAGAAAATTAACGGTGTTGTTTTTGTTAACTTATAGATTTCGTAAGCTTCTACTAGAGATAGAGATTTTGATTATTCATGCAGTAATTTTTTATATAATTTTTGTCTATATGATGTTCATACTGATGATAATTTCGACTTACGTTTGATATTATTTTATCCTTTAAATTATCTAAAATTATCACCCGAAAAATTTATAGCTTGCCAGTGGTAATATAATTCATTTCAAAAAAGGCTCCATTGTTATAAAATGCGCAACAAAGGCGCACTTTTTTGTAACACGTAGAACGTATTACACGAAGTATGCGACTGAGTCAAAGAATTAAAACAGATTTAGTATCAAAATATGCAAATTTGAACCATATTACAATCCTTCTACGTTTGCTCCATATCCTTTTTGTACTTTATTGGATTTTCAATGCCGCGCTAAATGAGCAGATATTAAGTGAATGGTAGCTAACAATATTCTAATCGCCATAATTTAGAATCTACAAACTTTTTTCTGCCACCGTTATGTGCTCGATTTACGTCTTGGACGGCACTCCTTTTTATTATTTTTGTTGATAAAGCGTTCACTTCCTGAATAAATTATTCTTAACGTTTTCTGCTTTAGTTACTTTTTCAGATTTATATTGCAAATATTTCTGTTTGTTTTTAGTATTCAAGTATCGTTAACGTAAAATATTTAAATTAAGTTTCGGTGGAACTTTATGTATTCGAACGTGGAGGGCCACCATTTTTCGAAGCAGCTTAACGGATTAATTGATAATTGCCATTTAGGGACTTACTTAAAAATTGAGTTATTCATTTTTAATCTTTTGGGACAAGTCGTTTGCCAAGTGAGTTCCAATACTTCATAAAGAAAAAAAAGACTTACTTAAAATTGAAACAAAGACTCAAAATCAATGGTATATTAATGAATACTATGGTTAATTCTAGTTAACATAAATTACTCCTTTAATTGCTAGTTACAATTGAACAATAAAACAACAACTGAAAAATCAATTGCAATCGCGTTCTATTCCAATTAACATATCAAAGCATTAAAATTATCATTTGTTTTATTCAACACACTAATCTTTCTCGATATGGTTGGTGCAACAAAACAAAAGAACTACTTGTTTCATTTCGAAGATTTAATTTTATATTTTCATTGATTTTTATAGGTATCAATAGCGGTAGATGAGGAGGGTGCGGGCAACGATTTGATTTCCTCCTGTATTTCCGTTGCCCGGGAGAATGCGTACAACATGCAAGGAAAATACACGAGCGGATCGAGTCGCTGTCCGTATCCTCCCGTTTGCGTCATAACCAAGCCTGCAGAAACGAATTGCGCTTTACGAAATTAGCAGAGACTAGACAGATTCGTGTTTATTCGTTTCATGAGAATGGGTTCGTGTTGCCTACTGGTTTCCTCTAATTTCGTGGGGCGCACGGAAATTGTACTCGTTTCTGCAGGCTTAGTCAACCTACCGCTACTGACTGAGGTGTAGTACTAGTGTTATTATGATCTTAACGTGCACACTATCGATTCGATCACCCAGAGAGCATGGCATATCTTATGTTTCCTGACCTCGGGGCTGCATTTGTTAGACTTCTTTTTTCAATAGGAAACTTTTCCTGATTTAATGCGATTGAGGCATCACTGAAACGATGTGTACGTGTAATCTAACAAAAAAAAAGTAAGGGTTTCCCAACGGCAGCGCCGGTACAAAGGAATAAAATAGTTTCCGAGCAGGACGTGCTGATTGAAACCTAAATTCAGATAGAATGCCATGCATAAACGGATTTCACGTCTGTTGCATTTTTGTAATCTTCATGAAATATTCAGTAGGTATGTACGAATGCAGCATATATGCATTAGAAACGTAGCAATATGTAACAACAGCTTAACGGTTCATAAATGATTTTGAATATATTTACGCTTAACCCGACGAATTGAGGCTTTACAACAGAAAGTCTCTATAGGGGAAATCTGCAAATTGATTTTGTTACACTACGCTGTAACAGAAATCAGAAAGCTGCATTTATAATCCAGAAATGGTTCAATATTATCAGAAATTTGGAGTAAACCTAAACATTATGTAAAAACAGTCCTTGATACAAACTTACCCCTACAAAATTCAAAACCCACGATTTTTTGGTTTGTTACACCTTAATGGTTTTAATCACACGCTCTTGTATATTTTTCCACTGATTTAACGTTTTTTACCAACTAACTATAAAATTGATTTTTACTTCCGTAAAGGAGCTTAGCTGTTATGTAGAACTGCTGACGGACGAATATGTCTTGTAATTGTAAAACTTTCGGCTTTGTGTTTTTAAAAAGGAATAGATTCGAAATTAAGGAGAAATTTCATCTCGTGGGAAAAAGCAAAGATTAGGGTAATTTTGGCCATCAGGATGTAGGATAAAATTTAACCAAAATGAAGTATGCACGTAGACGCAAGTTACAGAAAGTATAGAATAATATTTATATTCTGCCACGTCAACTAATATTTTTGCACCGTTCTGTTGAACAATATGCAGGATGAAAGAAGATTGAAATTTGAGATATATACACGCACAGTTGCGACCAAGGAAAAGTTCTACACTTTGACAAAGAATGAAGCTACGCGATGAGTTCTAATTAATGTGGCCTTAACCATACAAGCAAACGCAGTATAACAAAAGGAAAAAGAACTACAACTATAGACTATGTACAGTTCAACGTATTGTAGAAAAGTGCTTTCAGCATTTTGCTCAAGAGGGGCAGCTATATCATAGACTATTGAAAGCAAAAGTAAAATCTTCAACTTAAATTTTAAAAGCTATTAACATTTTGCATATTATTTAGGTATGAAAATTTTCAGTCAACATTATCTACATTCATTGGAACTCCAATTGCCAGCACTAGGAGGATGCAACGACCTCCCCGTTGATAGAAGAATTTGGAGTACTTCAGATATACAGCCTAAGCTATTATCGTAGTGACATAAGTAGAGGAGCGTTTTGTTTTTACCTTTACTGATTTGTACTTATATTACACCATTGAATGATTAGAGTATAATCTCCTAAGTGGCCTAGATGATATTTCTTTTGCTGGAAGAAAATTGTCCTCCAAACTGGACTAGACATCACGTTAGTAACGAATATGCCCCCTCCCCCGTATTCATCCGATCAAGGTATACACAACCGGATGACAGGCTTGCAATGTGTGTACTTGTTATCAGTACATGAGACAAAAGTGTTTGTGACTTCACTTAATGATTAACATGCAAGTGACAAGGAAAAATACCCAACCCGCACTGAGAATTTAATAAACCAGATGAATATTATACAATCACTAATTACAACTTTATGTTATTATTCGAAGCATCAAGCGCCACGCATACATCAGCTATACCAACTCCAGTATGTCCACTCACTCAAACTTAGCTTCTCTCTTGAAGTTGAGAACTCGGTTTTGGAAGCGGAAATTCTTTTCCTATACAATTTTTTGTGGGGTGTCGGGGAAAAGAAGATATTATAAGGCAAGCCAACGACGGCAGCGATGAAACGAAATAATAACTTCCTTTGTGTTTAATCTTCTCATATTCTACAGCATCATACTTATTATAAAATTACCCCACAACAATCTTCAGTATAGTTATAAACATATCTCAATGTAATTTCGTAAGGTAGTCGTATTATTGCTCAGTAAAATTTAAGTTTGTGGTGGTTGTACGTTCTTAGCACTATTTACTGTTAGTTGCACTTCTAATTGGTGATATAAACAAATATAAATGTCCTCTATATACAGTAGAATTGCATTCATTAAAAAGTAGACTTAAGATTAAGAAATCTCAATTTGTTTATACAAATTGAGATTTCTTTAGTAATATTACTAAAAACACATCGAAAACTGGTTAATTGGTTTTGATTATCAACGCTATTCTGCATTAGATGCATTTTCCCGTTGAATGGAAGCGGAGATTGTTGTTTTCTCGAAACCGGGAAAGAGCGCTCATCTCCCGTATAATTTCGGATCAGTCTTTTGTCGTGCCTTTCAAAGATCATTGAATCCGTGTTCCTCAGTCGGTTTCGTGACGAGTTAGTAGGCAAGAACGCTATTCCACCGAAACAAACCGGGTTCCAAGAAGGTCTTTCAATCGACGTTCGTTGTTTGAGTTATATTTGTTTTGTATCCTCAACGATCTACCATGCAGCAGACGACGTTGCGGTCAGGACGGCGGGCCTCAATCAAACATACCTGACGCTTCGACTCCAGGCCGCAATGGATCAAGTCCCCGGTCTGGTGACTGGAAGTTACTAAAGAGGAGCCACGCAATATGATTCACCAATAAGATTCAGGGAGCTTCAACGGATGTCTCGGTAGACGGAGTGTATCTTCCATGGTCAACGGGCGTCACGTACTTTGGACTGGTGCTCGACAAGCGGCTGACCCGGCTGGATTACCTGTAGAAGTGGAGGCAGGTTGTTACGTACGACTCTGTTGCGTGGTTCACAATCGCCCAGAGTAAATTCCCGGCGTTGCAACGACGTTTATTGAGGACCATGGCAGATACATCATAACTCTGTATCGACGTATAAATTCCAACAATCCAGAAATACGTTAGCCGGATGGCAAAGGCGACTTTAAATCGAGCTGCGAACATTCGTTTGTGTCTATTGTGGTGGACCCCAGGACCGTCCATTACCACCTAAGCTCAATATCAGCAGAGTTATAGATGTGAACACGTGGAAATCGCGGAGGATCCAAAGGCCGACGAAGAAGATCCTGAGCGCACAATTATGTGAAATACACTGGACAACACCATGAGGCAATCATTGTAAAGAAAACGTACCTGAACTCCCGGCAGTCCTAATTTATCTCCCAGTATCGTGACGAAGGGGAACAGACATTTCGGTCTACCCCAGAAGACGAGCGAAGACCGACCGAAGGTAGGGAGTAATGCTCGATTAGCGGTTTCTTCCTTCACGTTGCTTTTGTCGTGGGTGTCCTTTCTCTTACAAATTTCCTGTATATTTAATAGTCAATAAATTGCTATCGGTTTCATACTTAGCAGCGCATCCTCAGGCAAGAATACGTACAACAGATAAAAAGTTCTGTAGAAGTTTGAAATGAATTAAATTGTAAAATATTTTTGTTAAGTACATACACAGAGGACCACCTTTACAACCCAGGATATGTATATATAAAAATTAATGTATAAGGGAGTAAACACATTTTAAAATGAACCTATGACGACCGGATGAACATATGAAGACTTAAGGAATGACAAGAGTTTGTATGGGCTACACACATTCTTGCCTGAGGATGTGCTGCCAAGCACGAAACTGGTCGTAATTTATTGACTGTTTTATGTTTCTTTCGATTTTCTTAATTTATCCACAGCTGCCTATTTAATTATCAGTGTAATTAATTTCATAAAAGAGTAGAATATATGAAACCATTACGCTATTATCGATGGAATGTTGTACATTTGGGCACTTAGAACAGGCCGTATAACGACCATACAAGTATACAGCTTCTGAAGTCAAATAAACGCATTACAAGCATCCTACTCACGTTTTGAGAAAAGAATGTATTATTCCAACCTTTTGGCTTTTGTTGTTTTAGACTTTGGAACAATATACGAATAACTTATTTATAAAGATCGATAATATTCAGATAAGGCTACCAGATTCTGAGAATCCGATCATCTACGCATTGTCAAATAGTAATCAAACTCCAGCACCGTCTCTGTCTTTCGTGCACTTTGCTAGGCCTTTTAAGGCATTATTTGTAATAATGACGAGTGTTGAAATGGCTATCTTATTCTTGCAAGGTAATTTGCTTACTAAGTTTCATGAGAATCTGGGAAAAGACTGGACATTTTGCCATGTTACCGAAATTTATTTAGATTCGGTTACAGGGAACCTTTGTTAATTTATGTAATTGAGAATATATACACTTTACAGGGAAATGTATTGTTTATCGTATCACTCATGCCATTTCGTACACTTATTAAATATTGCCACATTATAAATGCATTAAAATTGTTGCTGTGTGTAACAATTATGTATCTGTGACACAAAGGACATTAATATTAAAATTTCAATTGTTTCCGCTATGTACTTAGTAATTTACAGTGAAAGTTATCAAGTTTCTAGCTTCGATAGTCTTCTAAAACTAAATTTAATTTCCTTTCATCTAATTAAATTTAAATTACGGACTGTAATACAAAGTGAATATAAAACTTTTGTTTCTACATAATGTGATTAATTAAATTGAACAATAATATTCTATAGTTATTTGCTAAGTAAATTTCCTTTTCCAGACGTACACTGATAGTACAAAAGATATCTGTTACATAGCCTGTATAATGTCGAGACATTCGCGTTCGTGAGAGCGTGGTTAAAAGCGTTCATTCAATGAGACAGAAAACAAGTTATAGCTTTGCAATTCCCAACGCTCAGAGGTACGAGCTAAATGTTTGACGAACGTGAATCGATGAACGAAACAATTCGGCGTGGCGTTCACTTGGGATAGGAAAAAGATCTATGATGCACACGTCGTGTTCATGCGTTTACGAGTTTACGTTCATACGTTCACGAGTTCACGGACGGCCATGTAAAGTACATACGATCGCCAGCTGAAATATGGACGAAGGTAGCAAATGCGGAATAATATGATACTTGTATTGCGCTTTAAAACTATAGCTTCATTTATGCCTCTATTGGAATTTTCTTGGTTGCAGTGGAAATTTTTGATAAATAAAACAAACTGTAAAGTCGATGAAATTTAATAACTCATGATGTGACGCTTCGATTATATATAATGATATTCGATTTATCATAAAAGTTTATCCTAGTGTTGTGAATTCAATTAAAATTAAAAGTACTCTCACTTTGCCGATTTTATATTAAAATTCTAACCTTGTAAAATATTTAGTATGTATAATGTTGAACGTATTGTAATATTTTGAGAATGACATTTTTGAAATTTTTCGAAATTCTAAATTTTCTTCAAAAATTGCGGATCGTGAATCCGGGAATGTCCCTGGACACTCTTTCGGCAGATGAAAAGAGACGCGTTAAGACGCAAAAATTAAAATAACTATTAACCTTAAGCCTTGTCACTTTCTAATACATAAACACCAGGTTTATGTCCTTCGAACCCCTTTTTTTCACTAATGTAATACTGAACAGACTTATTAAAAACTTTTAAATTGAAATATTTACCCAAGACTATTTAACTTGGAAGAAATGCTGCGTACAACTGGCCTGGACGACAGCTAGACATAAAATCAGAAATAAAATTGGCATTGTTTTTCACCATTGTTCAAATACGTTGGCAATTGTTTTATTCCATGGACACCTATGATAACTTTTACCCATTGAAAATGTACTATTATTGAAATATATGCCGAAAGGAAAGATATTTGCTGTAGCATGATGTAGGGACGCAACTGATGCTGGGATTCTGCCTACATGCAACACTACAACGTTAAATTACACTGCAAATTTAGATGAAACGGACCGAAACACATTTAATTTACAAAGAAAACTTCTATACGACTAACGTATGCACTAGAACTTGCTGTAGAAATTTTAGACATTAACGTGATGAAAGTAGAGCAACAGATAAAAGTAGTTAATATAAGTCTTCCCCACGATTGTCGTTGGCTGGACTTATATTAATGTTCTATATTAATTTTCTTATTCTTATGCCCCAGAAATATTCGGCTAAACACAGGGATCTTCCTCTAGGGATCGAGCTTCGTACCAACAGATGGAACCTCATACCCAATAGGTTGACATGCCAAGATGAGAAGTGAATCTGGCGCTGATGATAGCTAACCTCGTTGTTGTTATTTTGTAACATTACAGTATATACAGCTTTTGGTTGTTATAAAAATCGTGTACTGCTGCTAAATAAGAAAAAATGTTAAATTCTGACCTTCATATATTCATTCCTTCGTCTACGTCTTTCTGTGAGTGAACACGATGGGAGAATGAATGTGAGCGTTAAGTGTCGTATAACTGATATAACGCCAATAGATGAACTGTGAACTCGGTACCAGAAAATGCATCGTTCACTCAATTTTTCAATGCGTTCTCCAAACAGCGTTCAAATTGATTCATCCCAACACTAACTGTACCGTGGCTCATAAAAGCGTTAAATACTTCCTGCAGTTTTTCATTAGTACATTTATATTCATATAACTTAAAGAGTTATTAGAATATAATTTTGTGTTTCTCCCGATGCATTACTGAGTAGAAGCTTCATAAGTTCATATTTGGATACTATTCGGAGAGACAAACATGTAACGGTTCAATAAAGCTTTACTCGTGATCCCCTCTGTTAACCGATATAACACGTTTCAATAATTTGAATTATATGTGCACACCAGAAAATATTTCTGTATACGATTGCTGTAATAAGAAAAGTTAAAACTAATGTTCTCTCTATACGTACTTGCCAAGGAAACTTTTGTTACTTTAATATCTACATAATACTAGAAGCTCTAGTGAACAAAAATTCAATTTTCAGACGAAAACCTTTACCACCGTAAAATTCTTATTGCTTGCTTATTAAGGTAAATGAAACCAGAAAACATGAGTTACAAACTTCGAAGTAATTCTTGAACAAAACCGATACCAATAGGATAAAGTTTGAAGATTCTTGTAAGTTTCCATTTTGTCCATATATATGTATGTATGTTCATTGCGTAAATGAACTATCGTTATGTTTTGATTGACTGAAGAGCAATCCATGCTGTTCACCTTTACAAACGGAAAATACTTTTCTGTGATTGTTGTACCTTCTGAATTTTTTTATTGTCTGTTTCCACTTGAAAACAACTTTATTATACTACATAGTAGTGTTTAACGGATGCATGTTAGCAAAATCTCGATGCAGTTCGTAACGTCAACGAGCCCTCGAGGCGAGTCGCATTGGGATTTGTACTGCATCGACATGCGGTCGAATATAATTATACTACGGATTTTGTTATACACCGTGTTCACGATTAAAGAAAAACATTAAAGTGACACGACGGTTTTGGTTCGATATTTTGTAACCTACTCTACAACTTGACGTCACTTTGCCTTGAGCGAAAATGGCAGTAATCTATCATTTTATATACAACACTATATATTTCTATGAATTTCGATAGAAGATTAAACAAGCTTTTCAGGAAACTCTCCATATGCACGGTTTGCTAGTTTTTATGCTATTATAACACATACATAGATTAAATAAAGCAGACAAAAAGAAATAACTTGATTAAGTAACGCTCAAGCTGTCACCCATCTACTTCGTAACATTTCCGAAGCAACATTGTTGCAGAAATTAGACGAATCTCGCCACATATCAGTTCTCTTAAATCATTTTAATTATTCTATCGGCCACTCTACCGACGATAGCGACAGTGACTGCAAATCCCAGTCCTCTGAATCTGATACCATTCTTTGGAAGCTTCACTCGCTAATTAAGCGTCTTCCAAATAATGCGGCTACTAAGGCACCCCTTATTCTCTTAACATTACTCCCACATCAGTTTTCTCTCTTCTCTTTCAAAACTTTTTAAAGCAATAACCTTGAACATACTGAAAGATGATTTGTATGATATTGAAACATATCTTGACGAGCAATTTGGATTATGCGCTGCTTATCCGCCGATTTGCAGTGACGTTCAAGAGAAGGGAGACGGTCGGGGCGCAATCCCTTGATATCTCGGGGACGTTCGACACCGCGACCTGTTGTTGAAGATGGGAATGATTGGCGTCAGTAGAAGTCTTGTCCCATTGGCGAGGACCTGTTTTAAGGAAAGAACTTCCTGCATCAGAAATTATCGGACTTATCATCCAAGCTAAGTGATATCCCGTACTTACCCCGAATTCAGCTGTCCTGTTTACGACTATCACGACATACATAGTAGAAACGAAAACCTAACAGTGAAACCCCTATAGAACGCATTGAATTGATTGGTCGAGCGGATGTTGGAGCAGAGGCATTCGGTAAATGGTAACAAAGGTTTTTCCTTTACAAGGAAAGGACCACTCCCTGAAAAGTTGGAAATAGAGGGATGGAAGTTTCTGCGGGGGTCTTCTACGAAATACCACCATTGACCAGTGGTTAGGGTGAAGAGTACATATCGGGTACATTAAACATTTTCCAGCGCCAAGAATATTCTCGTGGTTTTGTTAGTAAGAAATAACGAAGGAAGAATCGTAAGAGGGTCTTTAAAAAAAATGGAGAAACGATTTTAGGTAAGGTTTTAATTTTAGGATAAATTAGCAAGAAAGGTACAAGGAGGCGCAAGCATATTATTATAGTGAGGTATTGATGTTCAGTGCTCGCACCTACACCTAAATTCGTCCGCTCTGGCATTTACCTTAAAAATTTATATTATTAGTCTTTTGTTAAAAGAAAACGACGAACATACGAACATCGATAGGCCAACCATAAAACATTAGTATTCATGTGACAACGAAATAAACAAGAAGAAAGAAATTATTTACATAAAATGAGATTTTGGATAAAACTACTTAGAAATTTAAGTTTCAAACATTTAAAGCATTTTAGTCATAAGAAGTCCAGACCCGTTTAGAAGAAAAGGAAAAGAAAAATTGACCCCAAAGAGAAAACCCAAAGAATACACCAGAAGGCTCTAGAATCTCACCTAGAGGAAAAAAAAATAGGATTTTACCTTTGAATTTTAAAAACACCAGAGCTTATAACTGTAAGTAGTTTTTTCAATTTCAAATTTTTGTTAACGATGTAACTATTATTGTAGAGGCAGGAAAACAATATTCATATAGTTTCTATTAACAACTTAAAGAAAATGAATATTGGATTAAATGCCTACAAATCCAAAACTTTGATAATAAATGGAAATAGTGCAATAATAAATTATTTAGCTCTATGAAAGCAAAGTACGTATCTCCAGAAGTTGAAGTGTCAGAGACAGAACCAATTTTGACTTATAACAAAAAGATAAAGATATATAAGATGTTCAAATAGGGTTCCTAAGTAAGATCTTGGGCAAAACGAAAACGAATAAGAAAAGATATATTTTGGGAGCAGATGAAAGTACTTGACGTATTTAGCGGGGTCAGTTATATGAACTGATAGGATAGTCATCGTGCAGTACTTGGAGGAAAGAAATGAGTAAGGCACCTGAGATAAGGGAGTTCAGTAGAGCCAGCTTTCTAAGCTCGCGTAAAATAGAAAGGAGTGGAAAAAATATGGAAAGTGATCTAATTTGATTCAACTATATAATATTGAACGGTATCGGATTAAGTAAGTAAATAACTGCATCCCTAAAATGACATTTTAATTTTCATTAAGGATCTCTAACTTTGAGAAGATCTGTTAAACAAACAAAAACAGTTATCGACAGTTCTTGGACGTAGAAGGAAAACGTTTCAGGTACTATGATATATATATATATATTATTATATACATATAGAAGCAAAATAATAGTATAATAGTACGTCGTTTAACCTATATTTCTATAATTCCAATAACTCTTCGTGTATAGGGAGGCAGTTTAGCACTGCTGTCTACCGATATGAAAAAACACAGAATCTCCACAAGCATTGAAATTCCAAATTTCCGACATCTTATTAACATTAGAGATGCCGCTATTGAATCTGAGCTTAGACAATAATTCTTTAGTATAATGTCGGCTGTAATTTGGTGAATACAAACGATTCAGTATGTGTGTGACCTCGATATTCGGTAGATGTTTTTTTGCGACCTATTATCGTCTCATCCAGTATTTTGCGCAGATGGAGCCATTCATCTCTCGTTTTCTGAGTCAGCGAACAATATAAGTTTTTGCATCTCTTCCATCCGCTTGTCCAAATGGATAAATTACTTATTAATGTTCCGTCGATATACAGCTTTTATCCATAGATAAACATGTTAGCTCCAGTCAATATGGAAAGGAATAAAGTAACTTTTTCCTTTTTGTCGTGATTTCCTGCATCTGTCAAAAACATGTATGGCGTTTCTACTTATTTGCAGAAGGTCGTTTTTCACATTTAAAGAAAAATACTCATAACTCACATACATTAAGCTGGTTTCTTCATACTACGACGAACATTTACTAAATGCACGCAGAGGTAATTTATTTCATGGCAATGGCAATAGAATGATTACGGTGAGCGATTTTTGAAATTGAATTAATTCACAACAATTTCCAAGAAAAGATAAATGTAACGTCAATGTAAAAAGTATTGTAAACCGTTTCTTACATATACGTTCTTTGTCAGTACAAGGAACGTTTATGTAATAAAAAATAAAGTGCTAACGTTGTTTGTTTGTCATTTTGGAGAAGCAAAGTGAAAAGAGATATTTACATTATAGCCTGTTTCACATTGCGACTAGATCTCAAGAAGCTCAAGGTTTCTTTTATTAGTCCACAAATATATATATATATATATATATATATATTTGAATATTATATGTTATGTACTGTAATGTTACAGAGTAGCGTGCAAGACGTTATCTGTCATCAGCGCCACGCACATATCTCATCTAGACATCAGTTTCTCCCCCTATCGAAAGTAAAGGTCCATCTAGTAGTAGAAAGCTCGATTTCTACGAAACAAAAATTCTTTCTTCTGGCCTATTGCCTCCTTGGCCTATAGGTAGTAGAAAAATATTGTGAATCGAGCTAACGACGGTAGTGGCGAAAACAGACCTAAAATACTTTTGTAATCCATTTTCTCGTTTCCAAAAACTTCTAAATTTATGTGAATCTCTCCACAACAAGTGTACCTTTAGGCATGTCAAAGAGAAATTTAATCAATTAATAATCGCTCGGTCAAAATTTCACGTTGTAGGCTTGTATGTGGAGAAGAATGTCATGGAAGAGCATAGAATCTCAACTACAGTTGCATCCCTGCATCATAAAAATGCCTACATAAAAATTTTTTATGCCTACATAAAAATTCATAATTTCCGTTTGTTTCTACATCAAGATATTTTAAATATTAAAGATCATCAAAGGTGGCCGCGGAAATAAAACAATCGCCAACTCGATTAAACAATGGCCTGAAATTACGCTAATTTTATAATTGACTTTGAGTCAACCCAGGTAACTTGCGTCTAAATAAATCTCCAATTAAAATGTAGTAATTTGAAGAATTAAAGTTGAAGTTCAAAGTGTCAACCGGAGTTATTATTCTAAAGTAGCTGATTGTTTAAAAAAAGGCCACATAAACACAGCGTTTGTAAAGCGGAACTTTAATAAATAGGGCTAGTTGTTTGAATTTCTATAACTCTTCTTAAATTTCATTTATCAATTCAAGTCGATTCCAAAATTGCCGAAAGTATTGTAAAACACTGAAGAAACTTAAGGACGGGCGATTTAAAACTGGAAAACAAGAGCGCAAGCATTCTCCACGTCGCACATCAAACCGTCGCTCCCCTGCAACAGTTTGGATGCGACGTTATCATCCACCTACTAGACTTGGGACCCAATGGCTACTACTTATTTTCTAAATTGAAAGAACGTTTGGTCGAAATGGCAGCGAGCTGGTATGACAGGAACATACAAAAACTACCATCGCACCAATTTTCAATCCATATAGTTTATTTTCTTTCTGTGTATTTGGTTCTCAAACATCTAGATCCCCAATTCATATTGAAACTTTTTCTCTATGCTTAAGAATAAGCATGACCTAGCTTTTCTTGTAGATGTTACCTCATGCCGAATAAATCCGTATCTACCTCGTAGAACGTAAGTATACGAAAAAGTGCATTCACTAAAAAGAATAGTTCGTTTTTTCCATTCGAAACAAGCTATATAATTTATTTCTCGTGATGTATTTCCTTTTCATATGAAATGGCTTACTCTGTACTCACTGTGTCGTGTAAAGTAGTTGCTAAATTATTAATACATAAAAATAATGCATATTTAATAAATAGAAATTTCCTGAGGAGCAAAATAGAAGAGGTCCGTCGTACTATTTGCGAATCACATAATTAATAGTAGCATTTGTATAGTTGTGCTTTAAATATAGTTTGCATATTTGCAAAACAAATGCAAATAGGTACATATATTTGAATTTGCGTCGTTTCATACTCGCTCTTTGATAATTAATTTGTGCATACATAGGCATGCACACTTAATAATCGAACGTGCATTCTGTTGTACAGCGCTGATCTTTCCGGTAAAGTAGGCATTCTGAATGAAACCAAATGATACGAATGCAACTGATTCAGTAGGTACTGCTTCGATCGTATAATCGTTAATAAATATTTGCAGTAATTGTAATTCTGTGTCTGATCAAACTTACACAGATTTTAATATGGGTGATCATTGCAGCAAGGTTTAAAACATTTATCACGTTCACTCGCATGACTAGTTTCTATTAGAGGTAAAAGCTTTTATACGACAAGCAGTTAGTAAACTATGCAACCAGATAGTATCCAACAAATTCACGCATGCAACTTTTTCGGACCAATTCTAATCCTTCGAATGATAACATACAATTTTGTCAAAGTTTTTCCCAATAAGTCTTCCTTCTTTTCAAATTTAGTGTTACCGCTACCTTTTTCGGTTAAATAATGTGTAAAAGTAAGTGGTAAGAAAGCTAAATTAATTTACACAAAGGAGAAATATTCCTTCTCCATTTTAACACTATACGGTAATTAATCAAAAAGTATTTTCTCTGGAATGATGACAATTATCGCCGAATTTTATCTGAAAAGGAGAAACTGTTAGTCTATTTTACATACTATATTACACCATGTACCGTTATCGGCAAAAGATGTCGCTTAACGATTTTTATATCGGGACAGTTATTTTTATTTCAATAGTGTTAAATTAATTTTTGTGAATTTTGTGTATGGTGTATTTCAAAATTTTGTTTCCCATTCTCACAGTTCTCACGTAAATTTCCTTGTTTTCCCACTTTTTTTGCTTTGATTCTTACGCTCTTTTCTTTTTGACCATCTTGCTTGACAGACGGGTTATTGTCGCACGTGCGAAAAAGACTTCGTTAATCGTAAGTAATTGCAGCACCCTCTATTTCTAATAATTTCTTTGTTTTGCCAAATCATTCTCAATCATTATTTCTTTTTTGAGTTTTATGTCGATATTTTTTATATCACACTTTCTTTATTTTAATTAGTTGGTTTAATTAACACGTGCACCATCCTTTTTGTCATGATCTGATTTTAAAGCGTGCTTGAAAACATCCGTAAACATATATTGTGACCTTAAATGGGTCAGCTTATGTGCGAAATTTACTTTCTACAACTAACAGTGCTGTTTTCCCTGTAATCGACTTTTTTTCTCTCTGTACTTGATGTTACAGGTTAGATCCACGTGCCGCCTTGGAATTAATCTTACCGATTGCCGGTATCGATTGATGAGGAGAAATATCCTACCGAGGACAATTTTTCAATTTTGAAGTTTGTGGATTATAATGTTTCTATATATATTCGCGTGGGAACCCAAAAACACCGCAGGTAAGTTTCAACATATTTTATTTCTTCGCTTTACTGATTTCTTTTTGAGTTGTAACTCACCCACCCGTTACATAATTGGTTTTCCTGTTTTCTTTTTCTTTTCACGGCACGATATCAGTTGCTTTCGTTTGCACAAATTAATTAATTTCTTTTCCTTCGATTGTTGACTTGAGTTGCTGCCATTACTGTTACTGTTGAACTGATTAATCTTAACTTACTAGGATTTTGTATTTAGATTTACATTGCAATACATATAGTTTTTTCTTTTTCTTTTCCTTAATTTCATTATTAATTTCTTTTTCTGTATTTTTAATGATAGACTAATTTTCCATTTCAACCTTAATTTCATCTCCAATTTTAAATTCATAATGTCATTGTTAAACTTAAATTTAATTTCAATTGTTTATGAGCCCACTAAATCTTCCGGAATTTAGAAAATTAGCTCTTATTTCGGGGTAATTTTTTTTTTATATCATATAAGTCCTGAACAGACTACTGTTTTCTCTTGTGTTTCATATTTAGCAGCTTTGATCATTGGAGGATTGATTCAACCAACTTCAAGGTCAACAGTACTACACCACGGATATAATTACCAACCGACGAATTATCATTTTGGGACGCATAGTGAGGACCTTTCAAATCAATTGTCAGATTACCATTTTCCAACTAATCAAAAATTATTAACTGCCCCCCATATACGTATAATCATATTTATTTTCATTTTGTACAGTTAAATCAAAACTGTTAATATTTTTTTGTTTTGAAAGAGCTAAGTTTTCATTCTGTCATCGATCGAGGACAGCAAGTCTTGAACGGTTTGCTGTTTTTTCCTAATAATACCTGGTGCCCTCTTTCTTTTGATGGTGACCTTCAGCCTCCATGTCACTATTCACTTTATTTTTTTTTAATACTCAATGGTTGTCGTCGCTACCCTCCACTACTTTGCATTCTACCCTGAGCTCATCTTTTGCTCTCCGCCAAATATCCAAGGAAAATAATATGTGTTAAATCTGAGAGAAATGAGAAATAAAAGCGAAAGGGTAAGTTAAGTAATACCTCGGTATTATTGATGAATATCGAACTGTGGGCGCAGTAATAGTAGCCGTGTTCTCCATTAGAAACCGAACGCTGAGCACCGAAAGACGATTATAGTTAATTCCAGACTTTTATGTGTACGATATTCAATGACGTTATTCTTCGAAATGGGGATACCAACCTATGCACAACACACGTGTCTCCTACTACCACCACAATTTTTACTTTGAACTAATTGGTTTATTGTAATTGGATATTAATTTCATAATTAGGGTGCCAGAAGTAGCTTTCTACATGGATCAGGAACAATGCGAACATAAAACATTAAATTGCTAATCCATCAAACCGCCAGTACATTTAGAAAAGCTTTTCTCTGATTATTTTGTTGAATCGAAAATGTACGCGTGACGTATTTAATCTATACACTAGAAAATCGTAAATTTGTCAAAGTAGGTTGATCTTTCCCCTAAAGTTGCACAGAAGATAGTATATCGAAATGTTAAGATGTAAATAAGAAATAAAATCCCAGTCGATAATAAATTTTGTTATGGAATAAAGTTTATACAATAGAATTTATCTTATATTTATGTATCTCCCTGCAGGAACTATGCAGGACTTACAGGCATTCATATGAAATGAACTACGGCCAAACAAAACGATTGAATCTCTCCTGTAATACCACGACGTCGCAAATAAAGGAAAAAAGTAGAGGAAAATCGATATGATTTGGCGCCGAATAAAACGTAGAGTAACTTGTTTTCTTGTGCTTCTTTCTTTTGTTCCCTTTTGTCTCTTCTTTTTTGATAAATTGACAGCAACTCTGGAACATAAACTTCAATCACGATTTTCGCAAAAGAAACCATCTCCACCACTTTATAAATAGATAACCGATTCGATTGAATGACTACTACATATGTATGAATTCGAAAGAGAACTCGAAAACAAATAAAACAATGCAAATCGTCATGCGCAAAGCACATTTATACAATTATTTCGTGTGCTTTGATGTAGCGAGCAAGACTCGAAATCAACAAGTTGTTACCTTTGTCTAACACGGAACCGGTGCGGTGCGAAGGAAATTATCCCAAGCAAACAATCCACAAGTAAATAATCCGCGCAGCTAATCACTGCTTTGTGGTTTAATAACAAGTTTTTATTGTGATATTTTATTAGAATAACGTCAAGCTGCGGTAATTTCATTCCATAATTGAGCAGCTACATACATTGACGAAATAGGAATACGGTATATTAGAACAGAATTTAATTTTGTTTTGTGTTACGTGGTGTGTATGTGTTTCAGTATTGCAATATAAGGTTTCTGATATTCATATCTCAAAAATTATGGTAACAAAGGGTTTTACTTATAATATCCAAAGAGATACCTGCAAGACCATTTTCAAACTGCTGAATATAGTTTCGCTATCTTGCTTATAGGTATATCTTTGAGGCAGCAGAGCATATTTTTAGAGAAGCGTTTGTTTCTTGCTAACTGTGACATACACAAGCATGAAACTATTAGAAAGGACTGCCTTCATACGCCAGTATGTACCATGACCGTAACTAGCGACGAAGTACATAAGCCTGGCACTAAAATCTTCAACAATGTGTTAATGTTACATCGAGGACGAATATTAAGTCCTTTAAGAAAAACTTAAAGCACTAGTGTTCAATGACATAGCGTGTTGTAATGATTCTGCCTTGACATGACTAAGTTTCCCAAACTTCTTTTACAACATACAAAGTGATCAACAATTGAAAGAATCAAAATTGATCTAAGAAAGAAGTATCATTCACTTTTATTTCAGAACAAAATATAAAAACAAAAAGGTAGAAGAATTAAAACATGTGTTTGAATATAAATTAATTGTCTCTTACTGTTATAATTAATGTTTATATCTTTAACCATCAGATCAATTTTTATAATGAACAGATTAAATTGTCTTTAAAAAAATGAATTTTTAGTTAATTTCCGTTTCACATTTTCCTCAACACATGCATTTCCCTTTCCATACTGATAGCTGTTCTTGCAGAAAATTCCTTGAATATCTCCAGTACATTTCTAGCCATTACAGGAGTTATTCCCTCTATTGTTTCCTTAATTATTCTCTCCGAATGGTTAATATTTTAAAATGTTTTTTCGCCAATATATTTTCTTCTTGAAGTAGATCCGTAAAAAATAATCAATTTACACTAAAGCCCAAAGAACTAGCGGGGCAAAACATGTCAGAGAACTGATCAATCAATTTTCCATTGAAAAGGATATTTAAGTACTGTCTGATGCTATAACGTATGCAATATCCTGTTGGTATCACATTTGTAGTCTCACGTATATGATTCGTTCGTGGAGAAGATCGTATAAGTAATTATTCAAAAAATGTAATTAATATTGACTGTTTACTTCTATTACTCGATTGTTAAAAATTGCGCACAAGACATTTGTTTTATTCGAATATTGATCACGTGTCTGTATCGTGAAATTGGGATTCACGTTACTCCATCGCCAAACAATTTTGTTCGATTACAGCAGCATTGGAAGTGAACGTTGCTTCGTCGATGAAATTAATTTTTCTCACCATGACAGGATCATCTTCCTTCCGTCTCTCACACCGGTCTCTCACGTCGGTCACAATCTCCTGGTTTTAAGGCCTGTACCGGTTTGTAAGGTCGAAATTTGTTTTCATTTAATGCTTTTGAAATTGTCGTTTTATATACATTATTTGGTAATATAGCCATACGATAGACATTAATACTTGCTCAACAGTTTCTTCATTGGCAACCTTTGATCTACGTTTCTTGTTGCTTATTACATTTCCAAAAGTTTTGAATTTAGATAGAATATTTCTTGCTGTTGTGATATTTATATTCTTATCGAATGTCTTTCGATGTCTTTCGTTGAAAATCATTACCGCTTCTTTTTATTTTTTTATTAGTTTTGTTATTTATTTCAAATTTATCTTCTGTGCTGAATTTTAAGGGCAATTTTATTTAATTCCGATATTCATGTTGATGTTTTAATAAAATAGTCGGGTTCCCTGTGACAAAGACGTTGTTTATATAATTTTTACATGCTTGGCGCATACATACAATTTTTAGTCGAACAACTTATTTATTTGTGTCTGTTTCGATAATTCTTCAATAAAAAATTTGAAAAGTCGTATCAATTGGTTTCTATTAATTTTATTTTTAGTAGCTGGCTAACTTAACCATGTATTTTAAGAAAGCAGAACATTTTGTGAAAAGTAGCTGTTCTCCCTATAATTGATAATAAAGAAAAAGTTTCCTAAATATATACTACATCTGTAGTATACTCAGTTCAGTAGTACAACATTCTCTTGTGAGGGAAAGTCGGTAAACTCACTACGTGAGTTCATACACCAGAAACGTATCTATATGCTTAATATGCAAATTGAAGATTGTTGCATTTGGTAGTCTTTTCACATAAAGTTATTCTTTCTCGATCACCGCAAGATTTGTATTCCAATACTACTATATCTTATACAACTGATATTCATAATCTTAGCCTGTCTTCCCTTACATCGAACGCTTTATTTAGCAGGTTCTATCCGTAGAATATTTAGATTTATAACGCTTTACCCAACCAATTCAAGCGTTTGTGTGTTCGAATGTTTAAACTCAAAGTTTTGCTATTATTGATCTTAGATTGCAATGAAGATAGTATAGGAAATATAATAAAAAGTAAAAGCTAAGATTCAAATGTATAATAACGAGACTTCTTCCTCTTTGATGCAGAAAAAGAAGAAATCGTAACATTGTAAACATGAAACAAAATCAATGCCAAAAGTGTAGGACGTAGGACCACCCACTGAGAGGAAAAAATATCAGCCTTTGCTATAGCTATTTCTCTGTTCAATACTTCCCACTAACGGACTATACAAACGTAAGTTCTTAGTTTATAATAGATGTTCTTCTATATGTAGACTATCGACTTCAGTAGTTCAACGATTTAGTCGCTTCCGCAATTGACTATAAAATGAAATATTGAATGTAAAAACATATGCGCACTGATTCGATCGATTCAGTTTTATAATCATTAGGTTTTCCGCTCCCTTTCTGATTTTAAAAGTTGAATAATTATCAATAGACGGCTTGAATTCAATGGCAAATTCGAACCACGCGCGTTAACGGACGCAGCTGCAATTAAATGCTGCTACGTGTGGTCATCTGTCGTGAGTCAGTATGTCAAGTAATTATAAACTTCTTTTGTTAGAGAATACTTTTTGACTGCTGTGTCCTCTTGTGCTTACGCCAGTCGGCACTATTGAGATTTATCTCAAAGTACTCTCCGTAGGCACTAGTACATTTGACTAATCTTCTATTCTATTGTTCAAAACAGTTGTGAAATTCGTTTTTTGTAATGCCCCACGCTTTCGTCGTTCTTTTGTTCACCTTCAGGGTCGTAACTATAGTACCATGATTCGTTACCTGTTATGATGAGGCACGAATTTGGCAGCCACCCTTTTCATGTCCAAATCTTTCGTTGAAATTCTCAGAACTGGATTCCAAGTCACTTCCGACAACTCCACAGCTTCTTCAATGGGGTATCGTTGATTTCTTGGGATGGTTTTCGAATTGTTTCAAAATTTTCGTCGATTCAGGCCATAGAAGGAGGATCAGAGTGACAATTATCATCAATTGAATTTTCACCTCTTTTGAACCAGGAAAAACCACTTAAACGCTTGAGTTTTTCCCTGTAGCTTCATCCTCGCAGGCAGTTTTTCGTCGGAAACTAAGAAGTAATCAACTGTTTGGGTGTTCCTAGATGAACTGTTTCCAACAAAAGTTGTTTGTTGCTCGATTGCTTGTTTCTTTTGTTGTACTGGACGTGTCTCAAACATTGCTTTGGAGGATCGAAGAACAGGTTACGCTGAATGATGTATAACAATTCGTTTCCCAGAAGTCATCCATAAAATCAGGAAAAACAATCGACAATGTTACATCATCCTTCATCATGACAATTCTAACTCTCACAGCACGTCAAAAATTGATTATTTGAAAGAGACAAATATTGAATTAATGCCCATATTCATCCAATTTATCTCCTGGCGACTTCCTTTTGTTTTCGAATGTCAAACAAAAGATACGTGAACAACAGCTTTATCGTCTCAAGAGGTTGTTGAAGGTTTTAAAAATCTTGCGTTGGAGATACTGTCAGAATGGAAAGAATAATAATATCGAATATTTTGAAAAACAATAGATCTATTTGTACCACAAAATCTCCTGTCATTGTTTTTGCAACCTAAAAGATATCCCTTCTATTCGGTTTCTAAACATAAAATTTGTCTTTTGTGATAAAATGTAATTTTTCTTACTTATAACCAAATTGTTTACGGAATCCAGAAAACACCTTGAAGCAGGCTAATAAGTACAGAACTTCACTTTCATAATTTTTACGGAAGCCTATTAATAACAGTTATCGTTCCAAATACGAATGTCTACCTCGATATTTCAAATTAGACCTGACGTAGAGAAAGTAAGAGGACGTGAACACTTTCAGGTCACGCTTTGAAATAGTATAGCATCACTCAGCATTAGCTATATAAGTGCAAAATGGCGAGAATGTACAGGAGGACGAATTTGTAATTTTAGATGGTGTCATTTTTATAGGACTCCTTTTGTGAAAAATTGCAGTTGCGGAAATATAGGAGTAAGGTTGTATATTTGAAGATGTAGACAGTTGCACAGACACAGTCATGCAAATGTTATTAGTAATATTAAAATTCGATGTCTGGGTTGAAATGTGTTTTTTTTGTTTCAACTGTACGTAGAAGATACATTATATCGTATAGGTTACATTAGACAACAACACAGCTCTGCTTATCACTAATTCTAGTTCTTATTTAACAAGGCATACAACATTTTGGTCCATATGACTCGGCAGGAACGCATATACAAGCGTATTCAAAGAGATGCAAAGGCGAGGTTTTATGAAAGAGAAATAACCTAGACAACTATGACTAACAATTTATAATTTTAGTTTTAAAACGGGGTGAATTGAAAGCACAAATTACAAGATTTCAAACATTTTTAGATACAATTGACAGATGATAATAGATCCTCTGAAATCGCGTCATGTTACTAAGCCTGACAGCATATTAGATAAATTCGAGCTTACACAAAATGACATAGAAATTTTATCGGGTAATCGGATTCAGGAAGATGAAAGATAAGTGTTTGAGAATTCGTATTACAAAGTACTCTCGCTAACTAATGCTTTATTAAACTCAAACCGTAATGTATCTGTTACATCCAAAATTCCCCAATAAAGTGTAGGAATACAGTAAACAATTCGAATGTTTGGATGTTTCGAATATACAGGGTCAAGTAAAATTAACAAGTTACCAATCATCAAACTTACAAAAGTGTTAATATTTGTAAGCGTGTTTAAAAGGAGGAGCTGTAAAAGAACGCTACCAAAACAAATGGTTAATCATTAACACTCATATGAAGCTACTTATGAGTTACACATACACGAACTAAGACATTGGCTCACCTATCAACACGAGATATAAATTGTTCATAATGCAAACAAAAATATTTGAATCAGAATTGTGACAAATTTAAAATATGTCGGTAAATGAAGGGATAACCGAAGTAAAGAAAAGCAAGCTCTGCTTAAACTGTTTACATCCGAATCATTTTGTGAAAGATTATCGATCTTCGGCATGTAAGCATTGTCAGAAAAGACATCATCTTTTGTTGCACGTACAGGAAGATGTATCTGCTACCATCAGCGAAACAAAGCTGAATCTAGCACGTGAAATTCAGCAGAAAATGATTACAGAAATTAGAAAGAATTACTAGAAAAATTGTATTTGAAAACAATGAGTGGGAATAGTAGTAGTAGATAGTGGGAATAAGTAGTATCAGAAATACTATTTCTAGAAAATTCTTCATTAGATAACAAGTACAATATTAAAGACGTGTTCTGATATTTGATACTAAACGAAATCACAGCTAATTTATCACAATTTACCAGAGCGCTGATAAACAATTGATTCTATCCAAGCCAATAGAGTTACTATTTGATACTACTTTATTTTTCCATGCATTACTAACGGAACCAATAGGATTAGGTAAGAGTAAACCAATTATTCAAGAAACTATGTTTGGGTGGATAGTAGCGGAATCTGTGAACATTGCAAATGCACAAACATGTCTGTGTAATTTGGCAGCCTCGAACAATGAGTTACACGAACGGGTGGAACGTTTTTGGCAACAACAAAAATGAGGATCCAAAACATTTTAGATTAAATATTATCACGTACGGCACGACTTCATCTTACTTAGCTTGTCGAACTCTATTCCAGTTGGCAATTGAAGACGAAAATAAGTTTCCGGGAGCTAGTAATATAATAAAAAAATGACTTTTACATTAACGATCTTTTTCCCGGTGCTGAAAATGTCGAAGCTACACTAGACTAAAGGATGAAATATCAAGCATACTTATCTCGGCTGGATTTATTTTAAGGAAATGATGTTCAAAGAGCAAAGAATTTACAAAGAAATGTTATATGCACAGTATAAATTGTAAAAAAGGAAAATATCAAAGCTTTAGGTCTTATGTGAGACTCGAATGAAGACGTACGCTCATTTAAGGAAGATTTTGTTAAATATTAGTTTATAACTAAGTGTTCTTTTAATTATATCCAAAATCGCTGATCCTTTGGGATTGATAAGTCCAACAACAGTTCTAGCAAATTATTTTTATAAGGATTTTTGGAGACTCAGAGATATGAAGATAGCTGGAAAGGTGCTTACCTCTGGATCCATTGATTTTGAGTTACACGCATTTAATAATGCACCTGAATCAGCTTTTGCACCGCTAAAAAATCTTACATTACCTCGTTTGGAGGTTGCAATGTTACTAACCGGACTGGTAGATAAGGTAATGAATGGGCTTTATTCGGAATTAGATAGCTGTAGAACCTATTACTTGGAATACTTACGTGGCAAATAGGGACACATAGAAATTCAGGGACTTCCCAAAACTGCAGAATGGCGACATGTGCCATCAGTACTAAATTCCGTTGATAGATGGAAAGCGAAATACAGTAATACGGATCTGAATTTTTAAGGAGGGGATTTTGTTTCAACATTTACACCGATAATGGCATCAATTTTGTAAGGCCAAATAATGAGCTCAAACTTATTGGCAAATCAATAATGAACGCTGTCAATTTTAACCAAATTCGTGATTACATGTTTGCAAATTTTATTACTTGGCATTTTATTCACCCGTTCTCTTCCCACCAAGGCGGTCTTTGGGAAAATAAAATCTGCTAAAATAATTTTATTTAGACTTGGGGGTCAGCCACATTTAACCTATGAATGTTTGTATACTGTTCTTACTCAAATAGAAGCTGTGCTTAATTCTCGACCACTTCTCCCCCTGTTCAATGATCCCGAAGATTGTGCTTTCCTAACTCTGTCATACTTCCTGATTGGTGACAATCTCGTGAATGTTCCTGAGATTCATATCAAAGAAATACTTACCAATCGATTGAAGCTCTACGGGACATCTTCAAAAAATAACACTTTTGGAAACGATGGCTTCGAATATTTTATGTTCTGTGGTGCACTCTGGTGATGATGGTATTTGTCGAATAGTTAGTGTGTTAACGTGCGGTAAAATAGTTAAGCGAAGTACGCAAAAATTATGTGAACTGCCTATAGACGACTAAGCAGTGCATTTCGTTCTAGTGTGAGTTTGTTCAGTCTTGTTCAGTCAGTCTTGTTTCACTTTCTAGTCAGTGCCCTCAAGAGGGGCGCGATGTTTGTACTCTACATTATAGTACCTATTTAACAACGGATACAACAGTATTCCCTTAACTTTTTCTCGATTTCTTATAGTTTTCTTAGTTTCTTAAGTATATTCAACAAATTTAAAGTAATTTTAACCTTATGAGAATTTTTGCAGTATATTAACTCTGACCTGATGCTGAGCGATTAACTTTAAACCAGTTACCTCTAACAGACTCCGACTACCCTGGGTGAATCGAAGATTCAGCGAAAAAGACAGTTACACCAAGGATTCTATGGAAATTACTGTAACTATCTGCAGAGAATAGAATAAATTACATATTACGGTCAAAAAACAAAAGTAAAAGCCACCTAGAATTAGAAACAAAAGTTTGTCCCATTATCATGACATAACTTCCGAAGACGTTAGATCGATTAGAAGTACACACAATAGGTGAAAATTAATGAAAAGTCTATGGCGCTATATGGAAGGAAGCCTGTTAAAATATTCATCATTACAACAACGTTGAATAACATAGACCTAAGTAGCAGATAAATTACCTACAAAGTTAGTTGTGATCTTTTGTAGCAGCCATTGTTCCCAATTATAAACGTTTGTCGGCAACAAAGCGTATTCCCGGATCAGCTCAAGCCGATGGTAACAAAGTCTGTATTTAAGAAAGAGGATAAGCGACCTGTAAAATTATTCCCGTGATCGTTAAAGTATTTGAAAAAACCGTATCGAATCATATGACTAATTATTGAGAGTCATCCAATATCTTGACTGCGTGAGCAAATATACAGGAATAAAACTAATTATAGTCGTTACATTAGACTTCTTTTTCACGCTTTCGCGTAAACCTATTGTATTCAAGGTAAATCTATCTACAGTAACGGAACAAACGTAAAAATCAAAATTGCAATGGCTCGTTTTCAAATGGTGTCTATTGTATTGCTGCAATAGAGTTAAATTTATTTTCTCAACCCCAACAGCTACAATATCACAATTTAATTCGGTGCAAGACCGGATATGTTCCGTTATTGTTATTATTATTGTGATTCGGTTGGTAGATTATAGTTGCTACGCCTGAAATTCCTTTACTCTCCCACATAGTCCGGACTATTAAATATCTTCCTTTATTGTCTTATACCCTGCTTCCTGTCACATGGGTGTTAACTTTCTAAATAAGAAGTAACTTGTTCCGAAACCTTGGACACATATAAGCCGAAATTTTTGTCGTGGGAGTGATTATCATGTAATTTATACGTTGTACGTGTTCAATGCCAGAAAATAGGATTCTGTAAAACGTTTTCGTTGTAACAAGAAGATTTTCGCAGCAAAGGAGTCTCGTCTCTTCCACAATGCCGAGATTACCGCAGGTAAATTTATGTACACGTCTGATATTATTATCTTAGAAGGCTTGAGAGTCCAATGAGGGCTTGTTATGTAGCATGTAATATAATGGTGGAGGCGCCAAGTATATAACAAATTTCGTTCCTTTCTCTTACAGATACTCTACCACCATCATTTTGAATTACCTTCATTTTCATTTAAAATAAAATGAAACATATAGACTATTTAAAGATATCGTCAAACTCAAAACAATGTTGAGTTATGAAAATAGTGAAAGCTAGAAAGTACTTGTTTTGAGCTTTGACGATTTTGTACCGAGTCGATTCGTAAGTATTTGTTTAATTATGTTTATATTATATAAGAAAATTGTTTATTCCATTAAGACTAATTTAGTTGATTTCATTACATAAATCTTTAGTGCTTTGGTGGCGGTAAGTATATGGGATGGTAAGTATGGCTTTTAATGCAGTTTTACTTAGCCTAGGCTTACAAAGATTTCAAAACGTCCACTTCTAGTTTGAACATGAGTAAATAATATAGATAACCCAAGTCAGCTCAGGAATGCAATGCGTAATTGTCTTTTTATTCACAGCACTGTAATCACCGAAAAAATACTACAATATTCGTAATTTAATCAACGTCATAGCATCAATAATAGTGAAATTAGTTACAGTGCACCGATCAGTTTCTTTGTTTATTGATAGTTAAGAAATCATTTAATTAACATGTACGGATGAGAATATCTAATTAAAGATACTCTAATTGCTGAAAATGTCGAAATTAATAGCTGTATCGGCCTCTACAGGAATAAGCAGTTAGTAATGTCTCACGTTCTGCGAGTGCAGCAGGCTTCGACTAGTAGCATCATGCGAAGGGTAATTAGTAATAATGAAACAAGCAACCAATATCCACTATATGTAGATGCGTATTTCGCCGTATTACGGCTTATCAGTACCCCTTTGTGGAAGCTGGTAATTGTAGTTAACATTTTCGTATATATACGAAGATATTAACTAATATCGATCCCTCCAGCAGTGAACAGTTAGCCCTGCGCTTTGCGAGGATAGTAGGTCTCGACTAGTGGCATCACTTCAAATAAAGTATATAAGCTATTAACATCCACCATGCAATACGGAGAAATGCGCGTCTACACATAGAGGATGTTGGTAGATTTTTTCATTATTAATAATATAACTGTTGCAATTTTTTGCTCTGCATGTGTGTAATTGAAATGGTAATGCAAAGTGTATGTAATGCATGATTTTTACAAAAAAATGCGCGCGTTTTATCTTCATATATATACATACATATATTATTCCTTCGTATTTACGTCACGCTCTCTTATTTTACACTAGTCGTGTATTTCTCATTTTGTCATATCCAGTGCTGCTTTCTCTTTGTCTTATTATATGGTAATCAATGGTAAACTTTGGTTTTACACATTTTCACATTTTCAATTCTGAAAGTTTATGACAGCCGTTCTTTCTTTACGTATTCTTAATTATCAGTATCTGCAATATATAAGGTTTATAGAAAAATATACTTAATACTTTTTAGAAAATTATTAGTTTTCCTTTCCTTACTTCAAATATCGTACATATAGAGAAAGCCCCTGACAAATAGACCCCAACGTGTCCGACTAAACTATCGAGATACCCAGCCTACTACTTTACATTTTACAGGCAAGTATGTTGCCTAAATTAAAAAAATGCACCGTGTTTATTTTTGTAAATATCTTCCCTTGTATTACATCCAATGTGACACCAAACAGGCATTGAGTATCGCATTTCATATGTGTGCTACATAGGTATATGCATGTGTTTGTCTCATCATACTGGTGGGTAACGCCCGTATTGTTTTTATGTAAAGCATTTCACATAAATTTTGTCAAGGATGACTTTTTATGGGAAAACATATTTCAAATTAATTTCCGACAGAAATAGTCGTAGGGAGTGTATAGTGCATACTTTCACACGCTTTTGTAGAAGTTGGTGCGCTATGTGAATGTGTGTGGAATTCAGGATTTAGATTTTATTTCAACGCGAAAAGCTAAAATGATAATTCTTTTTATTCATTCGACATGGTCAGAGAAGGCGAGAGGAAAATCCCAATTCTGCTTTTTGCACTTAAAATTGTAATACTTGTACAACCGAAAACGCGTCTTGTTTTAAAATATAACCTTCAAGAATTAATTTGAAGGATCGAGGCTAATCGAGGCTGTGTGATGTCACCTTAATAGAAAAAAAATTGAAAGGTGTCCCTTTCCTCAGAAGGTCTTTATTTAAAATATAAATGCGACCAGTTTCGTGAAAAATCATCAACAGGATAACATCATCAGGATGTTATAGTTCTGGCCTGATGATATGATTCTTTAGGAAATCCGTCGCATTCATATTTCCAAATAAAGAAGGGACATAATTTCTATTTTACTCAACATAAATATTATTGTAGAACTTAGTATTGCCTCAATCTTGGAATAAAATAATCAGTATTAGATTTGAAGCTAATATCTGTCCCTGTTCTCAATTGGCATATGTTCGACTGGTTGTAGTACAAAGTTTGCGAGTCTATAGATCAGAAGATGAGAACTGTTGCCACAATGCCAAGACTTTAGTGTTAGGTATAATACATAACAGAAAATGCAAATTGCATCATCTTCTGCAATATTTTGTTTTTTCTAAGCCTTCATGCCAATTTGTAATTGTTTCGGTACCGCATCTTTCGTAAGTAGTTCCAATTTCTTCAAAATTTGGAGAAGCTATTATACTAAGAGCTGTGCTTCCTTTTTCCACGTTTTAGATGTTCCTGACTTATATCGAGTTTCGGCAAAGGCGCAATATTCTTTCGTTTGATCTACCAGATTCTTCTTCTGTACTGCTTGAAATTTCTATCTGTTTCTGCCGTTCCCTACTACTTATTCTTGAAGTTCGATTTATGCTACAACCTGATGGATCGGCGATTCCGTAAATTCAGGTAACATTTTCCTGTATCGCAGTTGATGTATGTAAACTGAGACCTTTGATGCAGTATCAATTTGCGACATTCTTAATTATAATGTTTCATTAGTGCCCCGAATACATATGTACATCGTTTGAAACCCTTAGATATGTATCTAAAGGTTGCATACGATGCGTGGAATGTGAAGGAAAACAAATTCCACGATCTCAAGTAATTTATGGCTCATACACCCATCACGTAAAAAAAGATATTTCTTCTGAACATTTAACTCAATACGAGCGTGGAAATGTCGCAAAACACTTGATAAAAAGTTTAGAATGGATCCATTTATATAACAATAGGTGCGCCTAGAGAGACGCACCATTAGAGAGCTCAGGGGCCATCCAAATTTCTAGAAATATAGGCATTGGAGGCGGAGGCGTTCATGCGCATTACTACAATTACATTCATATAACTTTCTGCACTAACAATGGCGTCCACTTGTCTTTTGTCTTTTTGTGCTACAACATCAGCAGATATTATTTTTCATCACCCCTATAATTGTTACCTAAATATTACATAAAATCATAAAACCGGAACTAAGCTATTGCTACAGGCTCATGGTAGCTGTGATTATAACGGTGTTATATTCAAGATGCGGTTTTAACTGGTGGTTTTTCAGGTCAAAAAGGGAAAGGCTCTATAAATTATTATGAAACAGTATTTTATTTATGGCATCATTAATGCCGCTACATAAATCAAAATAGAAGGCAATTAAATGCTTCATCTGTTCATCAGGAAGAAATTCTATACAACAGCGTGCAGAAATATTATATTAATATAGCGGCAATGTTCATATAAATTCCATTCTAATCAAATTTTCAGTCTCACAAGTTTTAATAAACCAAACGAAGATATTATTTACAGATTGTACACAAACCAATCAACTATCACCCAACAGTATAAAATTGTAGTAGTTAAAGAAGATAAAGTTTTCAAAAACAACGTTATCGACCGTAACGCCGTAACTGGCGGAATTTATTCCATATATGGGTTACGGCTGTCGCTAGTTTCATCCGCTAATTCTCTATATTCCCCCAAACAGTGTTTCAGTATCTTTATTTTAATTTTAACAGTCAAACATTAAAACTAAAAGTACACACATTGTTCGGTTACGTAGGCTTTTATCGTAAAGTCTATATAAGGTGGTAGGCACAAATTATATATCGGACGTGCTTCTCGCAGTGTAAACAACAGATATTCCCTTCCACATAGCCAAGCAGTGTTTTCTTGATTCATTCTTGGAGTAAACAATATATTGCCTAATGTCAAAAACTGATGACGAAAGATAAAGCTGTAAACATTTTAAATATACTCCAAAACACAACGGTAATGGCACACCGTTTAGATATGTTTGGTTTTACACCGGAAAACTTTTTCCGATACAATGATTCTTATGAACTAGGACTCATTATCTTTTATTATTATTATTAATTGTCTAGGTTTGTTACATAACATCGATTCCTACGTAAAAGCTTTCCTTTTTGATAAAGAAAAGAAACTATAATAAAAATGGGGGGTACCGTTTATCCGGTTCTCCGCCATATATTTTTTCCAAAAATAGTTTAGATCATTCTTAGGACTATGTAATATGTATACTTCAAATTATGTTCTAAAAAAAAATTATATGCCACAGTTTCCGAAATACACAACTTTTAAAATTCTAAAAATCTTCAGCGGGGACTGTGCCTCGAAAGCGCAATCTGAACCCTCAATCACCAATTAAAAAACAGATTAACGAACAAACAAATATTTGAAGGTAGAAATAAATATTACTTTTAAAGAAAAGAACAAAAAAAGGCATGAAGTTTAAAATGAAGCAAAGTTAACATAATCCATAAGTTTGCGGTGCCTGCGAGCTAGGATGTTCTAGGTGACTTTCCTACAAACAATTTCATAGTATCGAATTTTCCTTCTAATTTGCATGTACGAAGAGTAAAACGTAAGAGAAGAAATTAAAATGATACAATCTATGTATGACGAAATATGAGGCAGGCTAGGAAATTACACGACTTTTGAATTAGTATTAAATCTTGCCTACTATATGCAAGCGACTGAAAAGAGAACAGCTACGTTTTATGATACTGCACGACAGACGTGATGTACAGCTTTTCAGACCGAGATAAAAGTTCATTGTGTTTCAGGTTCTATATGAGTTGTGAACTTCTCTATGACAGTTAATTTCTGCATAATGGATGGTGTTTTCATAGTTTCGGTTTTGTAACTATTGAAAGTAGCTTTTATTACGGAGTTTGCTTACTTTATCGCCTAGCGGAACTTTAGTTATGAAGTTTTAAAGATTGAAATGCAATCTCTGTACTTACTTACGAGTTTCCGGCAATTATTTTTTCACCTCAGGTAGTATTAAAATTACAAGGTAAAAAGTTGGTGAGACTGTAGTGAAATGAGAAAATATTTTGTATTACCAGCCTTTGTTTCCACGTGGTATATCCACAACAACTAGTTGAGTAATAACTAGGACAAATTCGATAGTGCACTCATCGGCAGAGGCCTTCTAAAGCTATTTTATTTAATGTCTTTGTTATGCATTTTAAAGAACCAATAATAAATCAGCAATAAAAAATGTTTCTCGAGTTGGTAAACCTTCAAAATTTGCAATCACTGCGAGGATGCTTGTTATTTGAAAGTACAACTGTTTCATTCCATTTTGCTTTGAAATGTGGCTAAAATGGAGCACCGATTAATGATCAAGTTCTTAGTTTTAAAGAACAAAACAAAAAAAGAGATCGAAGTTGGGTTGGAGTTTACTTACGACCAATCTCCATCGATTGCAACCACAAAACGATAGCTGAATTTAAACGTAGCCGGACTAGTGTTTTTGACGAACAGTGCAGATGATTGATTTAGCGTAATTGATCCAAGTATATACACACAGTGACTGCGTGTGGGACTTTATCATTAAAAGTCGAGGTAAGGTGATCAACACACTGCTGTTTAGGTAATATAGTGTAATGATTTTCGTAAGGTAAATTTTAGAAGATTTCGAAATTTTTCAAAAGACTTAATATATAGAAATTAGGGTCGTGAATTATGGAGTGTATAGCTAACCTGAATTTTCCAATTTTTCCAGCTCATAACCCCTATGTTTATGTGCTTCGCGCGAACTCAGTATATACTATTATTATGTACTCTAACACACTTCTAACTTTTCGATTTGAAATATTTTTTTTTGTGGCACACTTCGAGGAATCATGTTTGCCTTTGAAGACATCGGCACGTACCTTAGTTTGGGATTTTTTACCCCAATACTCGTTAAGAAATGATACTTCGAATTCGGAATTTGGAATAAATTTTCGATTATGCCGAGCCAGATCAGTGCATCGTTGATTAATGATGATCGTATTAAAACAAGCAATTCGGGGGGACTAAATTTTGAGGACACTGGACGTTTCAAAGCCTTTAAGAATTGGGGTCGGGTCCTTCCCATTAAATTTCGGTAAGACTTCTTTTAATTTAAAGTTGACCGTACTGGTATCAGATAGACATTGCTCAGAATTACCGACCTGTTGACTGACTTGTGGATGACATGGACTTTTCTTAGCACGTTCTAGTTCGCTATCAAGACTTTGTGTTATGCTATGGAATTGTTCAAAAGCCCTGTCCAATTTATCGTGGATGGATTTTGTAAAGTAAACGAACTCTTGGCGGAGATCAGCAACATCGGCATTGTCCCCTCTGTTGCGATTTCTTGGCATTTTGAAGCTACCTTAGTTATAGCTTACTTAAATAGAAATTTTCTTTTTGAATTTTTCAAATGCCTAGACGAATGGACGCCAATGACTTATAACCTCGTAGACGTTTCATTGTAACATTACAATAGATAATAAGTTTACAATATCGGATTAGAGAGATTAAATGCATATTATTAATTTAGGGATCCTAAAGGATGCAAATCTAGGATTTAGGAATAATTTCGATAAAGTTCTTTAAGCCCAGGGTTTGGCGCCGAATAGTAGCGGTTGAGTTAACCTAGATACACCATTATATGGTACACCTGAAACGAAGCAACCGTCGAAACCGTCGAACCGAAAAAAAAACCGTCGAAAAGAATATCGATGAAATGTAATGAGTTACAAGTAGACCACGTTCAAAAATAAAATGACCTTTTGCTAAAAAATTTGTTTTCTTAGTTAGGCTTATCAATTAATCATCCGCCCTCGTATAGTCCTAACAATATCTCGTAGAGCTGCATGGTCATCCTAATATAGCACAGTAGTGCTTCAAGCAAGAATCACATAGGAAGGCTATATTATTACTGATACGACTAAGTAATTCGTCCGGTTAAGTGTTTGCTAAAAGTAACGAAGTTTCTATGTAATACAAACAACATATTTATTTACCATCACATATATGTATATTATACTTACCTTATATAAACCTTCGAACGTAACCTATCCTTTTAAGAGAACGTAATACTGAATACTGCAATATTTTTCTATAAACGTGGATCGTATATCATGGGCAATTTGTGTTATGCAATGTGAAACACAACGAGGGCGCTTTCCTTTGGTAATAATGGTTTATTTCTCATGAATACTACTGCAATACTTTTCAAGAAACGGTACTAACATGACAATAAAAGAACGACCCCTAAAACATTATTTCTGCTTTATATTGGAGGTATGCTGGGAACGGTATTATATATTTTTATGATCTTTCGAAAACCTTTGAACGTGATTTAGTAACATTAATAATAATTTTTTTAACATTTTGTCTATGAATTCAAAAAGTAGCTTTAAATTGTTTTGTGAAAGTAGGTAATTTGGAATTTTCACTTTCAAGTTGTTTTATAAAACAAGGTATGCTTAAGGGCAGCAAGTATAACTGATTGATAACTACATTCTATCATTATATTTTCCAAGTATTAGTTGAAAATGTGTTTAAGAGTTAGAGTTAGTAGAGACTGGAGGAAATATACAGGTACTTCAATGTTACCGGGCTACTACTGCTAATTTTATTAACTGTTATTATTGTTACTACGATGTTGGTTAAATTACCAAAAAACAATTGCACCTCAGCAGTTCAGCTAACTTGGGTTTTTTACTTTTTAAAATGTTTACGGTACGCTGAAATTTAACGCCGCCATTGAGATAGTCGAAACATGAAAAATAAGTAATGTATTCCGCCCAATAAAATAGTGTAATCAAAGAAAACATATTGGTTAAATAACTCCCGTTTTCATCTAACATCCTGTATATTTTTTGACAAATCGATAGAAATGTTGTTAATGGTGTAGTTGTATAACGATATTTCACTCAGCTGAAATACGATGTGCAATGCTTTTTTCTCAACGTCATTGTGATCAGCAGAAAAATCGCTACATCTTTGATGATTTAAGCAACATTATAGCTACAATAATAACCAAGTTAGCAATGTCTACGGTGATGTTATATCCAGCTTCAAATTTTATAAAGTATATAATACTCAAATACTTTCCTACGAGGATATAAAGAGCTCATTTTAAATAAACTTAATCTCATCTCGTGTGAATTGTATGGAGGCATTACATCTGTGCGAAATTATATAAATGGGAAGTAAACCTGCGTTAAACGCCAGCAGTGTTATTATAGAAAGCGCCCCATCGATTCAATCCACTGACGTTGGTAAACCAAAATTTTTTCGTACCTGTTTACATATCGATATTTGCAGTTTCCAGTTTTTATAAAGCAAAATAGCTCTTATACACGGATGCAGGTTCTCAGTTAGCTGAAATTTTTTTTGTTGCAAGAGGTTTTGTTGCTACCATCTTTCATAATTAAACCTAAATCTTCAGCAGCCGTTCTGTAAACCACAGAATCGGATTTAGGGACAAGCTCACAGCTTAGCGAGAAAGTACTTGATTATCTCAAGATTTTGAGTATGATTCAATTTAACGTTATAGTGGAAAATGCGACCGAAGTCGATATTTAATTAAGTAAATATAATCTTATTGTAGTGTCGCCACAAATTTTTAATCTCGTCACATTTGACAGGCTTGTAAGTAACTTGCAAGTTTATAAATTTGTTTAAGGTAGCGATAAATCACCATCGTGTGTCATGCGGAAACTTTCGTGTTTGCTAGATCTTAGGTGAATAGCGCTTCGAAGCTGAAGTATGTCTCCTAGATGTTGAATATATTCTCTCTATATGCATATTGCGAATAAGTTTAGCGAACTCGCGGTAACGTCTCCTGTTCTGGTTATCGTACATTACTTAGCCAGTCTCCAGGTAGATCCTATGTAAAATTTGTTGAGAATCCCACGCTCGGGTCTCGGATATACTACTACAATCTTTTAGAATACAGGATATTCTCGCGTTAGTCTCAGGTTTATTATACATATAACCACATCACAAAATATTCGAGATGCTTGCTATATTTGCACTCAAAAAGATGGATACTGCAAGCTACGAGAAGTGTACTTTTCAATTTAATTTATGACACCTTTTATTATTTAGGGATCGCCCAATGTTTTAATTACGGGTATTGAAATATACTGCAACTAATGTAATCATTTATATATTCCAGTAATGTGTAAATGAGGTTCTGTGAGCGAACAGGTATAGATACTGAATGTTTAGGGTATTTTCCGCATTATATATGTTTATTTAATTTTTTTGTAACCAATGCAAGATTAAATTACATTCATTTTGTAATGCAATGTTTACTTTTGTTTTTTGTTTGAACTCGCAGAGGTGAACAATTCTAAAACTAGTACGGATAGCTACCACGAGTACGTTTTTCGAACCGTGCGTGTCTGGAATTATAAATTGTGGAAACCGTCAGTTCACTGCTTGCGTGTAGTTCGCAATTAATAATCCTAATTCCGTTCTGAGCGGTTCTAAGTTCCAGTTCTTGCCAAAAAAACAAGAAATTCTCGTTTAAGGTCGCTCGATTCATTATTTTATGGCAAGGAAAGTATACTGTTCATACAAATTCATTATGGGAGAAATGTCTTCACAGTTACTCTTTTCATAAATATTTACGTTCACAGATGTCCTAAAATAGGAAAAGCTCGATTGTCGGTAATATAATGCTCGGAATCTAGTTATTTTATATCGTCGCTGAATTTGTCGTTGTCAAACGTTTCTGGATCCTTTCAATAAAAGAAGGGAACAATCTATCAAGAGGAGGAATGGATCCGATAAGACGAACGTTCTCCCAACAATAAAACGTATTCTTGAATTCTCGCCAGTAAGCTATGAAATCAGCTGCAAGCTCCTTCTAACGAAATGTTAGCAATTTATGTGAAGGAAAATTCATGTACCAAGTAGCAGTAGTAACGTGCATGTGGAAATTTAGATGAAGAAATTATAGCAAGATCAAACAAGAAAATACATGGGAAACAAAGAAATATATATAAAAAGGTCGCAATATCTAGACGTACATATGCAACAGAGTCCTGGGCACGTATTAAGAAACACAAACAGAAAATCACGACAACAGAAATGAAGTACTTACGAAAAATAGGGTGCAAGACAAGATTGGACAAAATTAAAGACGAATCACTGAGAAACAATACAATAAATGTAAAGCAATAAACCAGGTAGTGTCGGAAAACGATCTTCGTTGGCTATGGCGCACTAAAAGAATGAACGTCACGAAAATAATAAGAAATACGAAGCAAGGACAACAAAGAAAAGAAGAAGAGGAAGACCAAAGAAATTATGGCAGGATGAGTTAAGGGAAGCCGCAGAGGCGAGACGAATAGAGTACGAAGGCATCGACAAACTATAACTGAATAGAAAGAAATTGAGAGAAACCTGGAGAAAAAGCCCATAGCAGAGTCATCCTTCGCCGCGTTACACCCCATAAGGTAGGGAAACATAAGGAATAAGCAAGTAAAATTATAACTTCTAGCTAGTTTTGGGGAAACGAAGAGATTTTCCGGCAACGCTTCGTACAACGTTACGGGTTAAGCCATACGAGAAGAGCGCCACTGGGCAGAGTCTTACAGAAATGTGACTTCTCATCAAAGACTGCGCTATACGCTGTCAATCATTCGATGGTGATTCCTACCAAGGACAGCAGAATACGCGTCAGTGATACAAGTATTGGGATTCTTTACCACGAATAGTGCTACATGCCGTTAGCGATATGAGGATGAAGCTGAAGCGCTATACGCCGCCATTGATACAAGTAGGGCAGCGTCAGGGCAAGAAAAGACTACTTCAGAGAAAAAGTTCTGCATCGGCTTAAATACCCTACCGGTGAGTAACCTAGTGGTCCTTTTGAATGACTTACTACACAAAAGCAAGTAAAAAAAAAAGTAAAAATATATTCATCAATGGAAAAAGTAATGTCCGCAAAAACAAGTCAAAACATACACATCGACGAATAAAAATAATACACATAAAACAGGTCCACATATATGCATCGACGAATGAATCAAACGTACTACTATTCATAAGAAATTTAGTTGATTTTCCAAAAGTTTTGAGATATACAAATATTTGATTGCATAAAGCAAAATTAAAAAATCCCAGATATTTACGCGAAATATTGTTCTCATAAAATATTGTTTCTTTTATTTTTCTGGATGAAAAATATTTTGAATTCATGATGAACAGCGCTTCACGCTTCCACAGATTATTTATGAGGCTAATAACATTCAGGACTTCAATCTAAATAAAATGTGAACGATTTTTTAATGAAAGAAACGATATAGCATAGCGCGTCCTCTCTAACAAAGAATCTTGAAATCTTTGTTATATTTATTTCAATTTCTTTTTGACGTTCTCGCTTTCCTCCTTACACTTCGATAATATGTATGTCTATAAAATAACGAAGTCAAATTGATAAGAATGTATATAAGCGCCCGCTTTATCTAATATCTTACGAGAGGACCAAATTCCCTCAGTTTGTAGGAGAAATGAAGTTTCAAGAATATGAGAATGTTAACTCACGGGAATCACACCCATTCTCACGATGTGATTGTTCTCTTACATTGGAGAATAGGAGTCATAAGGTGTGAGATTCGAGCAAATCTACCCTATATCCAATAAACCTGATTATTATTTAAGAATTGTTCTTTTCCCGTATGCTGACCCAGGAGTATGCTAGATATAAATAAAATAAAACGAGGTGTTAATGTAAAAGTGATGTTTGGAAATCATTATTCTTTACTTTAAACAATGCTGAATTCTAAACAAAAGACATTTTTCAATTTCCGTATTCTTCCTCTTTAGTTTAAATCAAAAGCGTTACTCCGAAATCTTTCATCTGAAAGTAAATATTCTTGAAGTAATTTTTAAATGGACGAGGTTACTCGCACGAAAATAAACATCCATGGAAAAATGTTTATCTAAATGTGTTCTGTAATAATCACTTTTCTTTAACTGCAGGCACAATTGTATCGCCGTTGCTTATTGTTGATCTACGGATGCCAGATACCGTCGATGGGTTTTATTTTATCGAAATTAGTTGATATTCTTTTACCATAATAGTGTTTACTTGTACGATTTTATTTTCCAAATAGCCTCATCGCACTTCTTGAAGTACTTGTGGTTCGGTCTACTGCGAAAATGGCAAAATTCATAACATATTATTTATGTATCAATCCCAATGGGGCAGAAATATATCTTTTGAATATTTAATTCGCCAAAATACTACGTTCGGCTAATTTATGATGTTTGGGATTAATGTTTTTAGCGGTCTTTTAGCATACTAGCGTTTATTTCGTGCATTTTCTAAGCTATATATAGATGTTGCATATCTTGCTTACGCATCAGTATCACTCAAAATAAATCCGATCGCTTTCGGTATGTGTAAACAAAATATTTAGCATGGGTGCCAAAATAAAGGACCGGTGTTAAACGCTGGAAGAACGGACTGTTCTGTACCAGTTCAGTAATTCTTGGATTACGTAGCCTGTGTAATAATATCAACATGAACACCAGAAAGATTTTATTTTTCTTTGTGGAATCCCGATTACGTTACAGCCCCCTATACTAGTGGGTTCTTCTTCCTTCAGCAGCGAATCTTGCCTTCACTGCGTTGCTTGTGTTAATTCAATGATCCCTTATTGTCCACTGTTTACCGAATTTAGAATTCTAATTTTTATATCGCTGTATGTTTGTCAAACAATAATATATTTTTTTTAATGCGAATATAGACGAGGGCCCCACCAACCAAGTACTCTCATCAACAGGACCTCGCTATATGAGACGGGACCTTACTACAAACCCGTCAGATGCTACAACAAATTACTGCAGAACATATAACCAATTTTTGCTCGTGAATACTTTAAGAAAGCTCTGAAAGACTATTTGGTTGCCCACGTTCTCTATAATCTAGACGAGTTAGATCTTACTTCACTATGTAGATTTCGTATGCTTTCTCTGCAAATTTTACATATGTATATTACTGTAACTTATTTTTATTTGTGTTTGTTTTTTTTTGAAATTATCATGTATCTGACAAAACAAACCGTAAAACCACACAGTATTAGTGGTTCAGCGTATTCAAATACAGCAACTAGAAATATTAGAGTACCACAAGGCAGTATCCTGGGTCCTCTATTATTTTTTATTTTTATTAATGATATATTTGAAAATATCTCCAACAGTAATCAACAAATTGTGAACTATGCCGATGATACTAACTTGCTGTTTACTGGTGTGGATTTTCCTCGCTTAACTCAAAATGGTTAAATATTTCTAAATTTTACGGAACAATTGTTTCAGCAAAATCTTTTGGAAATAAATAGAAATAAAACCCACCGCCTTTTTTTTTAATGTAATGAAGATACTGAAATTCCGAGTAATATTACTTTAAATAACCAGAAACTTTAGTTAACTAAACATTGTTCGTTCTTGGGTGTTGCTATAGACGATATCCTAAAATGGGATGAACAAATAGAACAGATATGTGGCAGATTCAGTAGTGTATGCTTTGCATTAAAAATATTACAGAAAATAACGAATTTTACAACTATGAAAGCAGTGTATCATGTCAATCATTGGATACGGAATCATATTATGGGGATGTTCGTCGAATGTAGAACAAGTTCTTATCTTACAGAAACGAGCACTGCTGGGTCTGAAATGCGGTGTCTCTCTTCGATCACTATTCAAAGCGAACGGTTTACTAACATTGTTTGGAATTTTTAAAATAAAATGAGATTCAAATAAAATGAAAAAATTCATGAATATGGTACTAGAAACAAAGCTAATTATAATATTCCAAAATACAGATTGACAAAATTTACAAATGGCGTACAATACAGTAGTATAATGCTATTTAATAAATTACCTGAAAATATAAAGTTTGAGACAAATTTTGGAAAATTTAAATGAAATGAATGACATATACTGTGTGTCTGTAAAAGTTGGCAACAAATTGGAAACTTTTTTATTATACTGCTAAAGCATCCCAGAAATCTTGAGCCTCATAGAGTAGGTACGACAATTA
>LR737385.1:18000158-18019777 GCA_902655005.2 Marronus borbonicus | reverse complement strand
TAATTGTCGTACCTACTCTATGAGGCTCAAGATTTCTGGGATGCTTTCTAAAGAACTAATTCTTTTAAGAGGCCCTATCATTTAAGTTTTATTGGTTTTGAAAGATTGAACCAAGCACAAACACACGCCATGCTCATCCCAAGCGTGGTTGAAAGCTGTGAAGCATATGTATGTGTCGTTGGATGGGTGCAATATGCGGCGTGGTACTTGTAACTACGTAGATACCACCCACGCGTGGGATGAGTATTGAGCGTGCGTGTGCCGGTTTCAATTTGCGCCGGGTTTAACAATAGGTTCGGCCGTTATCGAATCGCAGCAAAGAAGACCACTCGGACAGAGTTTTCATGTACTGCGATGCATTAAATAGATAACGCACGAACAGAGTCGTAAATTGGTGATAGATATTACTTTAGCATTTTAAGGAAATAGGAAAACGACAAAAGTTTTCCAATCACTTAAATAGAAATTTTCTAACACAAAAGTTTAAAATGTGGGTGATAAATGGTACAACCCAGGGGATCAATAGTTTCGGCGTTTCATTATTAATACCATCGCAGTCATAAGTCGCACCTCTAACGTCGTAAATGTAGTTGCTTGCGATGTTTCCATCAACGCTGTGGAAGTGGAACGTAGACCTTAAGTTATTGAAAGTAGAGTTCCGGTGTAGCAAGCCTAAAGAAATCACTCGAGATATCTGGACTATTTAATTTTTACTGACGACTGGACTGTTTCATTACATGAATTAAATGCATTTATTGGCGTACTTCATGCTCATATGTTCTCATACGTTCTAAACAATATCGCGAAACCGCTGCATCGAAATAATTCGCTTTGATATCAGAGCTGCTAAAAAAGAGAGATTCGAAAATGACAGATTTGCATTGGTTCGTAATGTGTTTCATTCTTGGGAAAAACATTACTATTGTCAAACAATTGTTTCCCGTGAAAGCGACATATGGTTTAAAACGATATATTCCAACCAAACTGACCAAGTTTTGGCTAGGTATTGCGTGGATCGTGTTATCTTTTGAATGGCTTTCCATACTTGGGAAAACAAACCACAGGAATAAACATTGGCCGACCATGTTTTACTAAAACTTGTAATCTTCTTTTGGCAAAGGAAGAACTGATAATTTTTTCACATGCTTATGATGGGCTAATAAGTTACGGAAAAAAAATGTCACAATTGTTGGAACTGTAAATTGGAGCCGACGGAAATTATCAAAATCAAGCAAAACAAATAAAAGCGCACTTTATTCGACCAAAGATTTGAAAAGTAACGAACTTTTGTAATAAACTAGTCACCAAAAGAAAACAAAAATGTACTACTTCCCTTTACTTGTCATAGTGTGTATTAGCAGAGAATGGGGAAAAACGAAAAGCCGAAAACTGTAAAACTTTATAGTTCAATCAGATGGCGCGCAATTAAATTAGTGGAAAAAAAGCTAGGTAGAAGGCAATTCATATTGTAATGCAGTGCAAAAACTAACCGAAGCATGCATAGAAAAAATGAATCGAGAGTAAAAGTTGCCTTGCGATCTCTACTAAAAGATCCAACAAATGGCGTCGGTGCCGCACATCGAAGTGCAGGAACAAGAGAAACATTACATATTACAAATACAAAAACTTCATTTGTGATAATTATCAAAACCAAAATGGTCATTTGGGTTCATTGTTAATAAATAAAAAATAAGTTACCTTTAGTTCTACATAACATATAAGCGTGTTTATTTTGTTGAATGTTCTTTACTTTATATCTTATGTATTTATATTTTACATGGAGTTTTTGAATTTTCTTGAAATACAATATTACTAATTTCACCATTGTGTATTATTTTGTATGGAATTGCTCAAGATATGTAATGCCTAGCGGTTGAAATGACCGCTGCCACACTTATAGGCAGTGCGAATACCGCCGTCTTTCTAGTGATATCTTAGACAACCTGCGCCACGGTTGTCAGATGAAATTCTTTTATTGCATGTAGATAAAATCCTGTTTTGATGTGCTATGTAGATTATTGTAATAAGAGGTTATTAAGGTGCAAGTATATAGAACTAGTTAATTTGTCTTTAGCGAAATTCCTTCATAAAAATTGCAGAAATTTATAAACTTAGCACGTATAGCCTTGAGTTACTTTTTCTTCTTTGAATGTATCTTTCCCTACACTCTTCATAAATATGAAACTCATGTTCTTGTCTGAAACTACAACATACAAATAATTTCTGGGGAGGACGAAATTAAATGAATTTGTCCGAATACGCCAAATTGAAAAATAAAGGCGGGAATAAGCTTTAACATTCTAGTAAAAGAGAAGACAGCTGGCATTATTGCGATACTTATGGTAATGTTCGTATTAATAGAGAATTTGTAATTTTACTCAATACGTAAAGTTTATCCCATTTTCTCTACTTAATATCTTTTTCGTAAACTTAATATGCTAGTTTTGCATTCACAATCCAGAATAAACATAAGTAAACAAATTTTATAAAATACTATTGCAATGAATCGAGATAATGGTAAATATACAGCATTGTACACAAGTTGTACCGTTATTCTTGTTGGTTTACATTTAAAATGTTGAATCGCTAGATCTCGGGAAGTACATGCTTGTTAGCAATTTATGTTTTTTTCGAGTTATCTAAATTGCTGCACATTAACGCCTGTAGCGCATGCACCGATTTTATACCGGATGGTAGTTGAGTTTAATTTATTTGTAAATATGTTTAGCACTTGAAAAAAATAGTACTTTCACATCAGGCATTTAGTATTTATATTTGCTTCTTTAAACTTTAATATGTTAGCAAAATATTGATAACTCTAATGTGGGAATTTCTTTGAAATTGTTAAGTCTAAGGCTGGCGAAATCAGAATCGTACTAGCAACAAAATTATATTGTTAAATTCGATGGCATTATGTAAAAATGTATAGCCACGGTTATCGAGGTACAATAGGGTCACTTGTGATGATGGCTTATCCCTGGAAGTAATTAAAATATCTCTTCAACATTCTAGTGAACGATTTATTATATTTATAAAAATGTTAATTATTTGATTCGATGAAATATCCGCATTATTATACAAAATATAATATTATTTTTTAATTATGTTATACCCTGTGTGTCGAGTTGTACTTTTTATCTCTTGTTTGGATATGTACTAAGTATATTTGGTGAAAAAATCATGACACCTCCTAAAGCCCAACATATAGAAAGCAAAGTATTTACTTATTTTCTGACTTGTTTGTGGCACGTCTAATATCGTCAAAAGATTAGAGATAATCACCATCGATAACTACTACAACATACTACGAACTCAAAAAAAATAGAACACAGGTTAGCCAAAAAGATTTTTTTTTATTTGTTTTCAACAATTATTTACTCGACAACTTTAAATTTTACACAGTTGAAACTTAACAAACTCTAATATTATATACAAAGCTATTTCAGGAAAAAAAAAACAGCCAATTCTATGCAGGGAGCGATTTCGCTAAATTATTTGAATACAGCCACTTGTAATTCTTAGGAATTCCGTAAGTAGCTTTTTCCATAAGATAGCATTTTGTCGCATACGTCTAAAATTTCAAAATCGAGCCAAATGAAAGTTTTTAAACGAACAAATGCGGCGAAATACCTTAAGAAACGAATCTTTTAAGGTTCTTTTTCAATTTTGTATTTCTATTAGTTAAAACATGAATTTTTTGACTGATCGGAGATTTAAACTTGTGTGATATGATAGGCTAGTCACAATAATATAGCTTCCAGACGTTTAGCCAAGTATGAGAAGAAGAAAGAATTCACAAATGATCATTGCAATTATATTTAAAACTGCACATACACATTTTGTGCATTGGAAACTGAATACCGTGTATACTCGGATACAACTTCGTATTATGCATTACCTCCGAATTCTGAAAATAACTTAGGATGAGAATTATCTTTCGCCCGCGCATTAAGGTGCATACGTTGTATTTAAAATTTTGCATGTAATAATCTGAATTTCCATTCAATTCTACCAAATGAATTTCCCTGTAGACGTTTTTTTCACATTAAACGTAATAATATTCTCATACCATTATTTTGAGCTTTATTCACAACATTAAAGCAAACGGTCATTAAATTCAATTATCGGCTGCAATGATAATTTAGATAATACGACAAAATACTGCAGTTATGTGCAACACCCTGACAATTTTCAAAATGTATTTCATAGAAAAAAATTATTTTTGCAATTGGATATTTTTATTATATTTTGAGTTTGAAAGAGCACGTACAATATACAAAAAAGATTCTGTTGGCATCCAATGTTTTATATATAATAAGAAGTAGTAGAAGAAGCTATCAAATTGCTTCATTATCGACCATTTTTTATTGTTACACTGGGGTACCATTCAGTAACTTTATTTTTAAGAATCTTGATACAGTAATCTCAGTTTGTATATTATACATATATTGTACAACATAAAAATTAGAAATTACGGTCCGCACGATTTCTTTCATTCAAGAAATCGAGTGCAATACAAAGTCCTTGAAAGCGTGGCATTATAAACTGCACAAAGTTCAAGTACCTTTTTACGGCAATCCAGGTTACCATTTGAAAACGAGAAGAAATGTTGAAGGTTGAGGACTACTTCAAAATATTAACACGCCCTTGTGCAAAGGTTCTCCAACTAACTTGAAAACTTTTTTATGGAGAAATAAAAGTTAGTACTAGATGTATTATCAAATAGTTTCGTCTAATTTATATTGGAACTAACAATAAGTAATTTAAAATAACAAAGTAGAGGCAAATTTTTATAGTATGCAGTTATTTATAATATTTGAATGGGTGCTTACCTTAACTTTATATTACGACGCGACGTAAAGCTCAGGCGCGTTCGGAATTCTCGACTGGCAGGCGTCGATTCATGACGTCACGAGGTCCACCGCGCTACTAACAGAAGACGCGATTTGTACGGTTTCTATGTAAGTATTCGGACGCGCGCATTCTATGGTCTAATAAGTTGCGCAGTTGGTTCGACCACGTGCTCGAAACGAGGTTACTGGGAAAACAAATCTACCCTTACTAGTATACTGATCATGAAATCTAGATCCAGGATATAAATGTAAGGGAGAATTTTTACGGCAATGTTTCTGTTATCTTATTTTAAAATAAAAGCCACTCGGACGTGTTTTTATGTACTAGACCTTTTTCGGAAGATTCCGATTGATTCCAAATTATTATTGCATTATTATTACTTAGCAAAATATCCTTTACATAAAATGTTTGAATCTACAACTGATGGAATTGCTCTCATTGCGTTAGATAACTTTCCCTTGATGAAAGTAAAGCATGGAAATAACGTAACGTGTCACTCCAATAGTGCTGTAAAGTATGTATAGGGACATAGTAGAATGTGAAAATGGAAATATAGAGGAAAGCGAGGACAAGAAAAATATACAAGAGGTAGCCAAGGAAGTGTGTGGTAGAATCTTGACCAATACAAGCAAAAAACAAACTAACTGATGGAAGGAAGAGATTAGGAAGGTGGTAAAATAAAAGAAGGAGAAGCGAAAAGCATATCTTTCAGACGAAACGGAGCAAAGCTACGAAATATATAAGGAATATAGAGTGAATAAAAAATTCTTTTATAGAGTAGCGAAAAACGTCAGAAGAGAACAGAAATACTCAGTCAGGCTTTTAATGATCTGCATCCCGAAAGAAATCCTATAACACACTCAGCTGTTATTAAAACATTATAGTTTGACTGTGGCAGCTAAAATTTTGCCAAAAACTGGAAGACCGCAGACCACAACTAACAAAGGTATTAGAGAAAACATTACCATTGAGTTAGAAGAACCAACTTTGGCACTAATCCAAGGGATAAGTCGTCGTTCGGTAGGAAAGGTATTGAAAAAAGAAAAGTATCGTCCGCATAAAGTACCCTTGGTTTAAGAATTGTCAGACAATCTTGACCAACGACTAGAGTTTTGCGAAAGTATGATGAAAATTTGCAATGTAGACGAACATTTTGCGACTGATGTGATATTTTCTGATGAGGCAACTTTTTCCTTGGACAGAATAGTCAATCGATATCATTCAACGAATTGGCCAAGTGATAATCTTCACTGGATTCGTGGAGCACATACCCAATGTTTGGCTGGGAGTTGTAGAAAAGGGGCTTATTGACTCATTTTTGTATACGCGGAAGCTCGAATTGGGAAAAGTATTTGGATCTATTGAATGCCCAAATTAATCCTGTACCACAACACCGTGGTCAATTACCTTAAAATTTTGGGCTTCTTTAGAACCGAGCGCGTCGCCACACTCTCTAGATTTTAGTTTGCTGGAGTTTTGAATTTTGAATTTATCCGCAGAGAAGTCTTGGAAAAGTTAATTCAGGAATTCCAACATGCTTGAATATTGTCAGGAGGTAAAGAGCGAGCGTTTGAAATTAATTTTTTGTATAGGTTGGTTCTCACTTTGCTATTAATTTACAATAAATATAATTAATTGTAGTTATCAATTTTACACAGATAGTGGTACTAATACCAGTATGGTCTATTACAATCTGTCAAAATGTACAGGATATCCCATTTAAATAAAAAAGTTGAGTGTAGTTCCGGTTAAACCAGAAGAACAGTAACAACGAAATACTGGAAATCGGATACACTATGCGTTACTACACTTTATTTTTAACTTGCAGAGAAAGGAAAAAGTAGTTTTGCTTATTAAGCTGAAAGTTCGTTAAAGCAGCAATGGAATTAATTACCAATTTAATCTTGAAACTATTTGATAATTGTTAAATAAGAGAGCAAATAGTCGAGGCAGTTATTTGTGCAAATGATCTTCTATTTACGTTTGTAATAAAACAAAAGTTAATACTCATATATTGCATACGCACACATTGTGCAGCAATCAACCTACAAAACCTGCGTAGACTTTGGTTCTCACTGAGCCCTTATATATTCTCTTTAAATGACTTCATAAGTGTAATTGAAAAAAATAATAGGAGTAGTAGTGACAAGGTTTCCGTTGAAATATCCGCGATAGAGTTACTATTAAGCACTCTAATAGTTATACTTAAAGATCGCGAATTGTGGCAATTCCCGAATACTTTACCGAACACCGAACACTTAATGCGTACGTAATACTTTTTACTTTTGTTTTAAGTTTTATAAAATTGAAGAATAATGTTTTAAATAATGAATTGCTGTTGTTTGGTTTAGTCTTTTATGTATCTAAAAAGGCACTTATCGTTACAATAAGATCAACAGGATGAAAAAATGAATTGGAACAGGTGTTATGCGGGGGTTACCAAACTACAATGATAGTAGGCTTTTCAAAATAAAGGTAACTCGGTCTTGCATTGGATAGATAAATTTTGATTAAACTAAATTTTTCGATTAATTGGAAAGATTTAAACAAATGTGAAACTACATCAACACTGAGTTTTAAAAATAACATATTAAAGCAATTTGGATCCTTAAGTATCGAAATTACGAAATAATAAACAAGATTTGAAGAATGAGAACATTTGGATTTGAATTCAGTGCAACGTCGAGTCAATACAGTGAGTAATTAAAAATTCATTAATTCGGTCAACTAAGTTCAAAACAGTTCAAAACAATTCAAGACGGTTCAAAACAGTATAAAACCGTTCAAAACAGTTCAAATACATCTCATTTTCGGTCGGTTAGGGATTAATTTGGGAGAAACTGTAAATTTCAATATTTTGTAAAAAGGAATATAATTTTTACATTTAATTAATACTGTAAATTTCGTTGGCATTAAAGATTGGTCTCATTTTTTTCATTTTTATTTCACTCATTTCAAGAAATAACAAAATTAAGTTGTTCTCCTGTTCAAAAAAAGTCATAACTTTTCTGCCTGCACTAGATGTTCGTGTTAAAGGAAGCTGCTTTATTTTAAAAGCTCAATTTGTGAAATCAATGAAATTATAATTTACAACATCTAACTGAGCTTTCATAGTGAGTTCAGTAGATTCACTCGTTCAACGTGAAAATCCTTCTGGCGGCTATGGGTTCGTTTTCAGTAGCTTCTTTTATCTCCCTAACGGAGAAGTTGCGAGAGTATACTGAGTCCGGTCAACGATGGTAGTGGTGGAACAGAATAATAACTTATCTTCTATTTAATTTCCTCTCATCCTAAATTTTCATACTTAATGTCATCTTTTCCTACAACAATCTCCAGACTGATTTCAGTCGTATCTCAGTTGTAATTTTGTAAATTGAAAGTCGTTCGTCAAACAATCGTCTTCTGTGTGTCAGTAAAATTTAATATTGTACAGTTGCTTGTGGTATCACATGTCTTAATATACCTGCAATGTAGAATCGGTGTTTCAGTTGCGTCCCTGCATCACTTGTATTATGCTATTTCTAAAAATAAGAGTATTCGATTGAGTTTCGTCATCAAGGTATTTTTTTTTTGAAAGAAAGAATTGTCGAAATTATTTGTTATTAAAGCAATCGCTATCGCGATGAAATAAAAGAGTGACCAGACGCTAAAAAATGTATAATTTTGAGTCTAATATTCAAGCAGGCAACACGTATTTGATTGAATTCATTGTGTGAATTCTACCATTAATTTAAAGTGTCTGGTTTGAATGAGCTGAGTTCCAGTACGGAATAAGCATAGAGTTTATATGTATGGGAGCGTTGTAATATCAGATTAATTTCTCGTTTCAAATGCTAATGTTTGTAATAATTAATTTGTTGTTTGTCTATTTGAACTCAAATTGCCTAAAGAGTATTTCCACAAACCCTAAATTTCATTAATTAATTTCGAAAAATAATGTAATTTCAAATATTAAATTTTAATTTTTTTAAAGAAGGTACTCATGTTTCTTAAGAAATTCTTTTTATCCACGCACAAAGAGAAATAGTTAGATGAAATAAAATGTTTTGAAACAATTAATGACAAACATGTAAATTTTAAAACATACTAAACATACTGCGGATAAGATAACAGCCTTGAAGTAGAACATTATCTTAGACATATTAAATTTAGTGAATTAAACAAATAATTGTTTGTAGAGATTTTGTATTCATTGACAACTATCTCAACATTAAATAAACGATCACCCACATATTCAATTGAAACATTAGATGCAGCGGATGTGTACACAATTGCTACAGAAATATAAATAATTTTTATATAGCTTCTTATTAAAAGCACGCAGGGTTATTGGCATTTTTAGTTTAAATTCAAACTCTCGAATTGGTAGCGCGTGTTATTTTTTTCGTTTTGTACTTCTACAAGAAAATTCCCACATTGATAACAAGTTTCAAAAATGAATCCAAAGATACTCGTGTTAGAAGTAGTAGTAGCAGCTAACAATTATTGATTTAATTTTTATATCCATGAAATAATAGAAACACAAAAGAAGTTGTCATGTCCGTTGGTAAAACTTAACATTCGATAGTTCGTAATATCAAATCTTTAAGATCATGAAGTTACGCTATAAAACAGCAATTTGTCGTCCAAAGTTAATTTTTAGAATAGAAAAAGTTAATTTTATACCAAAATGTAATTACAAATCCTAATTGGTCGTGAGTTGTTCTCTGGATTTATAAAATTATAATATATTATACGAAGTTTAATATTGTTTTATACCTACTCTTGAGGAGTTGGATGCAAATATTTTGGTTTTACACTAAAGGCATGCTTCTATTACTCCAAGTTCTTTGATTTAGGGCATGAGAGAGATGAGTAAGAAGCCCACAGATCCTGCGGCGACTCAATCTTTGTTCTAGAGAGCAAGATAGATATTCTTGGAGTTCGACAAGAATTCTAACAAGGTTCTAATAATAAGGCATGCAGCCCAAGGGGAATATAATCAAGCACGCATGATCTCTCGTTTTTGTGCAGTTTCTAGTATCCAGAAAGAGATTAAAATATTCATATCAATTTAACATAAAATCACATATCTAATATTATTGCTTTGACTTAAAATTAATTTGTTAAGAGCGGACTTAATTAGAGACATATGTATTTCTCTCTGGGCACGAATGTAGTAAGATCATTTATTTACAAAATGTGGAACAAGGAACTGAAGTGTCTTGAAGAAGTAACATTGCCTATACTCACAAAGATTGACAGATCATTTACCAAATATTTTACTGCTTAGTATATAGCAATAATTCCATAGATCGAGCTGTAAGTCCTCATTATTTCACTACATGCAGCTTCTTAGCGTCAGATTCTGCGGTTTCAGTATCTAGGGTTGGTATGTAGAGACGAACATACAGAATGAAGTAATGCTGTGGTTTATACGAGAAACTTAGGCTTATAACACTAACTAAAATAAAATTCTTCAAGGAAATCCGCAACTTTAAGATGCATACATTATCGGATTTTTAAGAAGCTTTAGAAAGTATACGTTGTTAGCCATATTCATACGCCGTCGCGTCTATTATATACAGTTTGTTCAAAGTTATTGGGCCACCGGAAGCAAAGAGCAATTGTTCTCACTAATAAATTCTCCAATTGATCGCCATGTCAAAGTTTTGTAAAGGGCCAAATAGCATTCATGTTTTAAATGTTTCATTTTCAAATGAATCAAATCCCTTTTATCCCTAATTTTGGAACCTCAGCGTTGTCACTCTCTATCTATTTGTAAAAAAATACACAAAATGTTTAATAAGAAAGCTATGCCCAACATTTTTCTGATTTCACCATTTTATTGGACGGAATAAATTATACAATTTTCGTGTTTCGACTGTCTCAATGAGTGCTCTACTAATTAAGTTATTACAGATTTGTCTTTTGATTTTCATTTCAACGCCATTTTATTATAAGGATATTTTACGCAAGTTTCATTTTCTATCCAATAAATGACAAATAAGCAGGGTAAATTTTAAAAATATAAAGATGTAAAGTTAGCCTTGAAATGCGTTCATTGTTTCTCTTCTCTAACACCATTGTGATCGGCGGAAAAATCACTACATCTTTCGCAATTTAACCAACGACGTAGTTTACAATAATAACAAAGTTAGCAATAATGGTCCGTTAACTTTGAGCAACCTGTATAGTACGTCTAATTCAACGAATGGTAATGCAATAGTATCATTTTCCACTGATGAATGTAACTACAAAATATAAGTTATAATTTCCCACCTATCGACTAAAAGAACTTGCTGCATTTACTTATTAGAAAAAGTTGCACCAATTTTCATTGGAATTTAAATTTTGGTTATAAAACAGAAGAGCAAACATTTCTGTTATGCTGGCTGACCCAGAAAAAGTAAACGATTATTCATTCGCTAATTGAAGAAAATAACCAATCAATGTCGATTTCAGCGGTGCCTATGCATTATTCGTTAGCTTTTTTTTTGGTAGATACCACCGAAACCGTTAACACGATAAATACAATCAAATCCATTGCTGTTGGCTGTAACGCTATTGACATTCGTATCCTTCGCTACAGTGTTGCACATTATGTTATTATACCTTTCATAACGCATATTTCCTATGTATGTATTTTAGAAAATGTATGTAATGATATTCCTGCACCACTGGCAGCAAGCCATTATTATTCCTGTACCTAAGGAAACAGATATTAGATATTCCAGACCAATTAATATACGATAGACTCCCGATCACCCGATATGTATGGACCGAACCTATTTGGCATAATACGGAGGTGACATTTATGTGTTTATTTAAAAATAATTTGTAATAATAATGCCTAAAAAAACAAAGAAAACCATCTCTTGCACGTGCAAGTCTTAAAACATCAACCGTGCTTGTTAGCGGTTGTATTCGATATAAATTAATGTATTGTCTAAACACTACTGCTTCCTGGCATGACGTATTTCGTGTTCGATTTCCTTCTGCGTCACTATCTTCCTCTTCATCATGAGGATCGATCCTCATTTTCACTTACTAGATTAATTAGGTCTAAGTTTGACAATCCTTCAGCATCTTCCATTTTTAACTGAACCCATGTATCACTACTTTCTAGAGTAATGCCCTTAAAACCACGTATCTTAATCGCAAGATCATATACATTAGCTTCATCTTCTTCACTTTTACCTTGACACGGTTCAGTTGGTTCAATTGGTTTATCAATAATTTTGTTCTACGACCTTTGTATAGTCGACTGTTTTATATTTTTTCAATAATCGGCTATCCGATTTTCTAGGTTAATATTTTTCAACCAATCTCTTTCTCCAATATAAGTTGCAATAACTTTTTCCGGTAGTTTCTTCTCATGCTTTCCAGAACGTCTTGATCCATCAACAAAAGAGGAAGAGGATTCATTGGCAACAAATCTTTAATAAGTAATCTATTTCTCTTAAGGGACTTTATATGAAGAAACAAGTGTCTAAACAATTGCAAATCCATCCATGACCTTTTTTAATGTTCATAGGACCTAACGGCATCACGTTAGGGCTTAGGTTTTTAAATGCCTTTGGCTTTTCTGATCTTCCTATATAAACAATACAAATTTTATGTTGACTACAATAATTGCTGCAAGCGAGAATAGTCTCCTCTGCTTTTGTATCCATACCTTCGTAAATGTACTGCACGTACTGCTCGTAATGTGCAACCAAGCGCCACAAAACTACTTACTGATCGGAGCGATCTGATAAGCGCCGCTACGTGTGTTGTGTGTTTTTGCAAGATTGTGGAAGAAGCGCGCCACGTTCGCTTCGAAACAGATCATTTCGAATAATCGGGAGCGTTTTGACCGGTATTTCGGACAAAGCGGTAATTAAAATTCTACATTTGATTTCGGATAAAGTGGAGTTTTGAATAATCCGGTTTCGGGTAATCGGATTCCAGATCAGCGGTTCTCAAACAAAGGAGCTAACTAACACCCTCACTCGTCCTCCTCACCCTTTTGGTGCCAATATACTTTCAACGCACCTCAAGTCCATAGAACAGCTTCTGGGTAGATAGTATAATCGTTTTTTAAACTTGAACTTAATAGTCATCAATAATTAATAATATTAAAATACTTTTAGTAGAGATACTTTTTAACAATTTTGGGAGTATTATGTCAATACACTTAGTCGTAGTTGTTTCCACTATATTTCGACCTATAACTTAAAACAAAAATCCGCCAGTTTTATACTGCCCTTAATAAAAAGTAACAAGTAAATGCTTTTAAAAAAGAAGAAGGAATTTAAATCTTACCGATTAAAAATAATGAAAAACTCAAGAGCACTTAAGTTCTCTGTTTATTGTAGCTTCAACTTTATTGTTACAATTTTGTTTATTTTAATGTTGGTTGTGACTTAGGTGTGGTGAAGTTGTTGCAATTGCAGAAGCTTTTAGTAGAAACACAACTGAATGCTCTATTTTATTTTTGTGACAACTGTAATACCTTCGCCCTAATTGTAAGTACTATCTTATGACCATAATAATACTTTTATATATTTCTCATAGAACAGCAATTAAATAGTAATAATAATCATGATATATGTTTATTAGCCGTAATATGTAACAGGGGAATATAAAAAGAAAAACACTCTTTAATAATTAAACTAAAGTTGAAGTCTACTATGAAAAATTACAATAAAAGAATTCTTTTTGCTATTTTGATAATTTAACATGGAAATAAAGAAAAGAGTTTTAATGCACACATTACAGAAATTTGCTTTTTCAATTGTTACAATTAAGAGAATTATTTTATTGTAATTGTTCTATATACATATCCTTTAACTGGCCTGAGGATGTGTTCAATATAAACACGAAACTGGCCACCCTTATTATTAAACATATAATGTTGCGAGGCAAACGCCATTTCTTTCATTTGTGCTCCTTCAATTTACATTGTGCGACACAGTATCCACGATTGGTGCAGAATCTTGAATGACAAAGTAATTGGTTAATTTTTTTTTTACATGATGGTTTCTCTATTTTCTTAATACTGATTTTCAAAACGTACTTGATGAGCTAAGATTAACAGAAAAAAAAGACAGCAAGGGAATTTGGTGTCAATTCGTGAAATTTAGTTTTGTATATCGGTATGTTGATTATAATTATTAGATATGCCTAGTAGTCGATAATAAAAAGTAAGAAAATAATTTTATTCTAGCTAAATTGTTGCATAGAACACGAAACGAGCAACAAGCAATATAGACAAAAGCACAATACCAATTTGTAAAGTAAAATGTAGAAAGAAAATAATTTGAATTCAATTTTAATATTGCATAAGACAATTGCTACTGAAATTTTTTTAATAAAAATATCGGATATTAACTGTACTATGTGTTACGAAGAGAATCGTGTTGTATAATTAAAGCTGGTTTAATGGTAGTAATAATATAAAAAAGAATCATAAAAAAGGCAGAAAAGCAGCAATAAAAATAAATAATGCACATAGCAATAACCATCAACTTGTTTATTTGAGAATTCCACAAAAAAATATAAAATTCAACCCGCAGTAAAATCACTACGGCGATTCTCACCAACTTTATGTAACTATGCAGAAATTAACTATTCGGGAAATGTATATGACCAAAGTTTGTTCGTAAAAATTTTGCAAAATACACTACTGAAGATATTCAGCAGGGAAAATTACGTCTAAAGTATTCAGCTTGCAATATTTTCGAAGTATTGGAAAAGTAGAAAGTTGAGCATATTGGTTCACGTTTGTTATGGTATACTTTCCTAAAATATTAATTTTTGCATATTCTACCTATATTTACATTGATATCGCTGCATGTTCTGTTGACACACTACAGTGTTAATGGAGTTACTGTTTAGTCATAAGTAATATTTGCAACTTTCGCTCAAATATCAAAACAAGTTTTAAAATAGCATCCATTTTATAAACTTCATATTTTATTAATTAATATTGGAACAATGCTGAGTTCTTTTTAATAATGCCGAATTATAAGAGCCCCTGTTTTAAATATCGGCATTTTTTAGTTTATAGTGAAAGCTTAGTAAATAGTTATATAATTTTAATAAAACGTTAAATTTACGTCGTCCGCTTTGTCTACCCTTATCTAATGTTATCGACATTCTCGTTGGGAAAGAAAACTTCTAGAAATCATCCCCCTTGAACCAGTGTGCACTACTGCTGCAGGCCAACAGATGGCAACTATTGTTGTATTTGAGATGCAGTATTCTCTATTCCTCGGAAATAATTGCTTATTTATTGTTACAAATAAAGTTCGAATATTTGATGTTAATTAAAACTAAACGGCCCTGAAGTGATCACATTTTAATGAATGCCTACATCAATTTGTCAAGTTAATAAAAGAATAAAAAGCGCAGTGCTGAATTCCTAATTTTACTGTTAAGCGCCGAAGTAAGTTTTATAGCTTTATCGGGTACAAACATTAAATTAATTGCAGTAAATGCGTAAAGTGAATGCAATTGGTCAAGTTGAGCTTCAAAATTTAAAAAGTATTAGGTATATAGTGAGTGTTACAAAGTTAAAAGAAAAAGAAATTCATATTTATAATTTGCAAGTATAATATATTTTCGCACAAACGTAGGAAGTAAAAAATACAAAAACTGGGAATGAATGAAGAAGAAAACAATGTGTGGAAGAAAGCTTTATCATATTATGTATCACAAAAATAAATAATTAGTTACAAGGGTGCACCAGCGTGTGATACTTACAGATTTAAATGAAATTCTGTAGGTTTTCATTAAATTAATGTAAGAACAGTGGTATCTTCTTAGATCCTTGATCGCTCGTTTTTTGGGTGTTTAGGGCACCCTAATCGCAATAAAACCGCTCCCTGTTTGCGTTAATGTCTTTGAAACTACTGGAAGTATTAAAAAGTACTGTAGACAAGGTTGTAACAGTTTTATTAGTATTAAACATCAAACGTTTTGCCCCAACGTCTACCACTTTGGGGATCCGCTAATTTTTGGTGAATGTAAACATTTTTATTGGCTAAAAAAAAAATTTGCCAAAAAATTTAATAAACGCCCAAAGTTTCGTTTAAGCCGGTAAGTATCAATTACCGGTACTTCCTGGATGATTACGTTACTAATCACTTTCGTCCACTTTTTTTATCAGGGTGCCATAAATAAAAAACTAGAAGTCAAAGTCTCTAGTCTTTTATTTACTGATCTGGCTGGCCATTGTTAGCTACTGCTACCCTAATAAACTAATCATTCAAATGAATACACTTTTAGCATTCTGTGCAAAAGCACCATATTTGAATGTTTAGTGCCAAAGATAGATCACATAAAACCCATATAGGGAGGTTTGAAGAATTTACAAATATCATTATGTAGTTAAGTTTCGATCAAATATTACAAAATATAAGTAGATTATCTATTTGCAGAGCAGCATAAGTTAACCATGCCTGCTTATTTTTTAGTGTATTTGGCAGTGATGTTGCTGTCGTTTTCTTGTCAATCAGTCCAACTTGCACATTCTTTAGACTAGAATAGCCTTACGTTTTTTAAAAATTGTGAAAAAACATGTCTATTAAATTGGCATACCCACGAAAAACCCAGTTGCATATTTTGTTGTTAATTTATTGCAAATTTGCTACCCAAGAATTGATTTCGTTGCTCCAGCCGTTTCCGAGAAATGATGTCTACATTACCTCCATATTAAACTAGCGTAGCTGCTCGCTGTAGCCTTGGACACCTTGCAGATATGAATTGGCATATTTTTTTGCTAATTTGTTACTTACGCTACGTTTTTTTACTTCTGATAACTGTGTATTTCTTATTTGTGGTGTGTGCTCGACTTGCCGGGTTTTTCTCGGTGCTCGTTCCCTATTTTTTCTATCCGGCCTAGGCAGATATTTTCCTTGTAAGTCTGTCGTCTATCATCCTACACACATGTCTCAGCCACCCTAGTTATCTTTCCCAGGTCCTTTTATCCATTACTTTTTCTTCTTTAAGTTTCGTTCCTTATTCTCCTTCAGTTTGTTTTCCTTTCTATTTTTCTCATAGATCTCACTTCTGCCGTTAATTCTACTGATTCTGCCCGTACTTCTCTTTTTTTGTTGCCCATGATTTACATCTAAGTAGTAGCATTGGAAATATTGCTCCTCTGAGTTCCTTTTTGCCGAAAAATGGGCGTTTTAATATATAATAGATACTTTTCCAATCTTTCCTATCTGTTCGTTCATTTCTCTTTTTCTCATTCTCTCCTATAATCTCCTATAATTCTATAATTAATATATGGCGTTCCAGTTCGATATTGTGTCTTTCTAATTGCTGATATTTGTCTTTGCTTTTTGTATGTTTATTTTCCTCTTAAATTTTTCGGTTCTTCGTATAACATCTCTAGCTTATGTTGTAAGTCCTATTCTGAACTTGCTACTATTGCCATATATTCATTTGTATACAATTACATCACCAGTTGTACCTCTCCCAATTTTCTATTTGTGGTTTTTCCATTTTTGGTTTCGCTTTATCTATAGCTTCTGCAACATAAGTGTGCAAGTTCTGCACGACATAAAATTATGCCCAAGGGTATTCATTTTCCGCTGCGCACGATACAAGCTCGCTTCCTTTTTTTTTAGATACCCCATTTTAATTTATGTTAACTTTCTTCAATATTCCCTATACCCACTTATCATCAGTTTTTGAGATAATTTGAAATTTTTGCAAAATGTGGCTATTTCTTTAGATGCTATTTGATTAAGTATTTCTTGGAATTTTCGGCAATATATCGAAAAATGCTTTATATTAACTAGCGTCTACAGGATAGCAATTGATATCGTTGCTCTATTTGATTCATGCTATGTTATTTTTTTTTTAATGAAATACCTGATATTTTTTCTAGAATCAGATAAACTGCCCTACAACATACTCTATGCTAGAACTATTCTGTACTCGACATGGAAAACTGATCAAATTAGTGGCTGTTTTTAACTGCTGTAATGACCAATTGCAATAAATTGGAAGTAGCTATACTTAACATTCAATGCAAATTAGCGCTTTCGGCCATCGCTAATAATAATTTGGTATCTAAAGGGTTTGTATCATTATAATTATCTTTTTATCTTCGATTCTATTAACCTTACATCAACTGTTTTTTATTCGACTCTCTTATCAAAAAACGTTAAAATACTTAAAATCAACTTCGTAATTTGGAGAATACTTCCTTCAATATAAGACATTTTATAACAAGAAAATTTATTTTGATTTCCATTCTACAATTGATCCGATTACAAACACTTCTGTTATTAATTTTACTCGATTCTCCAAAGAATATTGTGATACTATTCCACACCAATTAATAAATGTCGTTCTTTTTTTTCTAGTTGAGGATTCGTTCTGGTCACCCTTGTGACATATTTAATCATACGAAAGTAGACCCTTAATACAGATAACGTCATGTAGAGGTCGTAGCAATCGTCTAGTTAAATACTCTCGCTGAAATGAGATTCAAGAGACGCTCCAATTTAAACGTGACTATACTGACTCGTTCCCTTAGATAAGGGCGGTAAATTCCATATCGACACCTCGCATTCCAAGAATATTCCTTGCCGACGATAGTCTATTATGTAGGATATTTGAGATATCATTACGTAGCTTCTTTGCGTTGGGTTCGATGGAGAGCGTGATTCATACGTCGTCGAACTGGAAAACTCCGAGGGAAAAGGAGCATCCTTTATTCCTCTGATTATTCATTAGGTGTAATTGTGTTGCTGGAGGATTTATAGGTCGGAAAGGAAAGGAAGCAAAAAGCGGAACTTTAGAATCTGATGATTTGAATTCAGGTTCTAGTGGATAGGTAGGGAATAATAAATTATTAATCTTTTTTTTAAGTTTTTGAATTTTGAAGTAATTTTAAGTTTCACACGTAAACTCAAATTTTGGGAGAAATGTTTGCTTTATCAGGTATTTACGTTGCTTTCTCCTTTGATGAGGTAACAAATTTCAATCTCGTTTTATCCCCATTCTATTTAATGTAAATAATTTGGTTTTATGTGAGTTTTACACGTAAATGTAACGGTGATAATAATTACAGCCACAATACTACGATCGCTTCCATTCATGTTAACAACCCTGTAAATACAAGGTTTGATTTATTTATTGTATACCCTAACCAGCAATTATTTTAGTTAAAAATAAAAATAAGTTTCTCAGAAAAATGAGTAATTTACGTTTTCCTGAACTGGGGTAATTTATATTGCAAAATATGTATGTATGCGACATTATTAGTGGGCGTAGTTTTAGTAGTTTAATACTTACGTTCAATAAAAAATGGAAATAGCGAGGATTGTTTGTATTTCCGGGTTTCACACATTCAGTTTCGCTTAGTGTTCAGTGACAGTTACTGCCATTGGGAAGTTGAGTAACTTAGGTACATGAATGCAGGTTCACGGGGCTGTTTTTCATTGAACTAGTGTCCGTTAGATTTGGTCGTGTTTCCTCTCCTAAGGAGGTCTGAAGGATAGTCTGAAGGAATTGGCAGTATTTCCATAGGAATGCTTAATACTTGGGTATTTATTAAACCAATGTTGTCATCGGTGCGAATATAAACGTTATTGCAGTGTCGGTGAACTTGAGACACAATTTTTCAGGAGTCAATCCTACCTGTGCGGCTAATAACTTGGCCGCTCGAATACTTTAGCTAAAAAGCATGGGAAATTTTGAAAATCGAAGGGCGGCATTTGCTCACAAATGTAAGTGATTCTAATCTCTACGAGACAGTTCAAAATTCTTAGGCAGTTTAA
>LR737385.1:17974512-17990158 GCA_902655005.2 Marronus borbonicus | reverse complement strand
GTATCTTCCCAACCTCTTGCGGTTAAACACCACTGGAAGGCAAGCGAGAATGCCGCGCTCTAGTAATTGTACGTATTTTATTCTAAAATACTTTCTATTAATTTTCTCAAATGTAGACCTGTAAGTATATAAGTTTCCACTTCGCTGAAAGTTAAACTTAATGAAAGAAAGGTTTCTTAGCTTCCCTGGAATTTTAGCGTTGCTTAGGCAAAAATAAAGCAGCTACACTTTTTGCCTTGACTACCCATATATTTAATTGAAGTCACTCGCGCTGATTGTTCAAGCTACCCTTAGTAAGTTTCTGCCTGCATGTTTCTAATTTAATTTTGCGAGGATTGGAACATTATATAAACCGGAGTACCTGATTCAGACGGATAAACACGCATTACAAAAAATGTGATGAAAAAGATACCATGTTCTATTTGAAAAAAAGCTAGGTTTTGCCATGATCTTCGTGAGTTTCTCTCTAGTAATGACAGTATACCATTTAATCAGACACTAGCCATGCCCAAACTTTTGCTTGAAACTTTCCGTGTTACACATTAAACGGATCTGCCTCTATATAAGAAATAGTTGCGTCTTCACTTTTCTAGAGTTTACGTGCCGAAAATGTTATCTAACAAGGGACGTTCTATCAGAAGAAATAAAATGACTTGTTCTGGCTGATAACGTTTTTAACACTGCAAAGTACAAACATCAATTTGATGTTGCGGCGAAGTGTACTAATAAAATCTAGATTATTAGATACGCTTAAAATAACTTCCTTTCTCGTTATATTTAACTTTTTTGATATTAAAATGTTCTCTGTAATTTTTCTCTACATGTACTTATTTTAAATCTAAACAAAATTAAACCATCTCACTGTTCTCTTCTCTGAAAAACATGCCTTGTAAATTATTAGTTATGTTAATATGTTACTCAGCTTACTTATTCTGGTGATTTTTCAAACCGGTAAACTGCATAGAGTTATTTTTATTACAATAGCTTCTATTCTAGAGGTATAAGCTTTGTAGTACTTACTTACATCCGTTTACCCATGTATCTCATATCACTTCTACATACTAAATGTTTTCCCATTAGATCACACCCTAAGTTGAGCGGCTAACGCTTGACATTCATGAAGTTAATTTATATTTTCGCGTACATGTTGTTATGCAAAACCAAATGCTATGCAAGCATATATTGCGTTGTATTCGTACTAGTTCTTTGTTATGCGTTTTTTGATGATACGCTGCCGTTGGACATAAAACCGTCGTCGCAAACACACATTGAAGCAGATTATCGCTCTAAACTCATAAAGCTTAAAATTATCAGGCAACCTTTTATAATTTTATTAGCTGTACGTAGGGTATTCGCGCAAAATTTTTAAAAAGGATGACCATCTACACCGAAATAAGCCGCATCACATATAAGCATGACCGTAGATTGTATCTACCGTACATGAGCAGGAACTAATACCATTGTTCCTCTTTATTGTACCGTGGCTCCTCATTAGATACTAAATTTAAACACGGCGCCAATAAAATTTTGCCCGGAAAAGCATGTTAATTAACATGCCCTGTTATTGTCAGACAAATGTAAATGTCAAATGTATATTGTGGATAATTACCTGGAAAAGTATGCCCGTTAGGTGGTAAAATTTGCCAGATTCGTTAGAGCAGCCGAAAATGTAACGCATAAACTTTTTCGTGTAGTAGAAAGAATGGGAATGGGTTGCGTTTTTGAATAAAATATTTAATACAAATAAAAAAAAGCTCTAATAATTCGTTCATATAACAAATTGGGAACAGATACATGTACAGTATTTATGGCTTAACGCAATTGCTAGACCCTGCACTGATTTTTTCCTCAATGAGAGTTGTTTAATGTTTCTAGATTTCTGAACGAGGGTAGCATCATAAGCTTCCACAAATCACTACTAGGACGCTGTGAGATTTTACATTATGATTTTCGTAAAATTTTGGCAAAAAAATGGCAATTTCACAAGGTTTTCGTCCAATTTTTGATAACGCAGCACCATCAGAACTTCGTCGTAGTTGTGCTTCTGCCAGTGATGACTTTCGTGAAGGTCGGCCAAAATCGATTGTTGTTCCAAAAAACATCGATGCTATACGCAACATGATTGAACAGGAACGGTATGTGCCGTCAGATAGAAGCATCCGTAGGGAGGAGAACGATTGCATTCGATTCTACATGAACATTTTTGCGTGAAAAAGATCTGTTCCTGATGGGTTACGTACTAAAGCACAAAAAGGCTCGTGTCCATCTGTAAAGTAAATGCTCAAATAATTTGACAGACTTCAAGATCCGTATACAAAATCATAACTGGTGACGACACTTGAATGTAATAGTACCAACCGAATACTAAAGCAACAATCAGTAATTACGAAGCACTTCTAAGTAAATGATTGCCTGTTCCTTTCGTTGTACTGGATACGTTGCAAGCATTGCTTTGAAGTATGGGGGAACATTTAACGCTGAATGATATGCAAAAATTTGTTTGCCAGAAGTCATTGATGGGATCAGCAAAAAGCCATCGACAACGTCGCATCATTCTTCATCATCACAACGCCGGTTCTCACATAGTACGTCAAACAATTATTTGAAGAAGAATTGATGTCTCACTGTCCGTATTCACCTAATTTATCCCCTAACGATTTCAAAAGTCAAACAAAAAATGTGTGAACAGCGATTTTTATAATTTCAATATGCTGCTAACGCCTTTAAAACCTATGTTTTGGAAATATCACCTTCATAGTGAAAAAAATATTGCGAAAATTGGTTCGAACACATGCAAAAGTACATTCATATTAATGGCAAATACTTTTTATCAATTCAAGTGGTCAGTTGACGTCGTCACTTTCACTGTTGAAAAAACCAATTAGCAGCTTTCATAGGAGTTTTATGAATTTCAGAATTCCACATGTATATCTTGAAATGGCAAAAGTTAATGCAAGAATCAATGCAGTAGCATATTAAGTGCTTCAGCCCTCCCAAGAAATCACGCCTTCAGCAAGAAAAATATAAAAATATGATTAGCTAAATAAGAGATAAAGAGAGTACGGTAACAAGAGTGTATTATGCGAGCTCAATGCATTGTCTCAAAGATTCTAAAAGATCCAAAAAGCTGGCGCAAGATGTCCTCTTGCTCTACGGTAATACACCAGTCCACAAGTCATACAAGTATGATTAATTTCATAGTTTGCTGTTCACAAACTATGAAATTAATCATACTTTATGTACAGGTTGTATATGTACATAAATTCATTCCACACTAAATGAAAGCACATTAACATGGATACCATTACATAACCTTCAATTTACATGTTAAATTACGAACCGCAAACAACTCATTGTTCAGGTAATTCATACTCACCAATGGCTGGATATCCTTGATGTTGTGATTATTTACGATTTCAGGGACCTGAAAACACGACGTAATGACAATTACACCTAGCGATATTTTTCAGCAAAATATGAATGTAATGTAAATAAAGCGAAGCAGTGGTACAAAGAACATTATTGATCATTGGAATTTATTTAAAATAAAAATACAATGCGATAGCATTGTGAGCACGAAAAAAACATGCATCTACTTTTTAGATTGAAACTTTCGTTGTATACATGTTTGGATTCTGATTAAACGTCACTGTGCATCACATGAAATGGTATAGTTAATTTTGTCCGCAGAAAAACTTTGTCATTAGGTGGGGCTATAAGATGAGCTCTACATCTAACGATGTCATTCCTACGTATTACTTAGCGTTAAGGCAAAGAAACCAGGAGACCTTTATCTAAACGATGATTTGTTCAGGAAGATTTGCCACAGCACCGGAAAGTGATATTACAGTCTACTATTTATTCTCTGCAGAAAGAAATATCCCCGGACAAATCCATTAGTGAATATAGCCGCAGAGAGTAACGAATATTTCTCGTCTTGTGCTCACGCCCGGACAACAAACACGTTCTGTGCAATGTCATTATCTCTGTTAAAAACATTTGGTTATTGAGAATCGGCACGTTTCAACTAAATAACAACAGGCGGTGAAACGTGGATGCAGTATTACGTTTTCTTGATTGAAGTAATCAGGAACTTGCCGAGTATCAAGATAAGAATGCTTGCTCCAAAAAAGGTAACGATTCAAATACTAGATAATCATGAAGCAGTAATTGTGAAGTAATATACTGGTTTTTATCATTCCCGATACAAGGTCTCCGCTCTAGTATTGTGCATTAAAAAAATTAGCAACCAAAAATATCTTTTGTTTGAGAACGAACTTTTAACGGCTGGGGTTACAAATCCAGTGTTATTCCACACACAAAAAAAGGAAATTAGCACTTAAAACATTATGATTGACATATTGTGCTACATATATTAAATGTTATTCCGCTATTAATTGTCTTACACATTATTAAATGTAAAAGTACATAAATACTAAGGTATGTATACTTGCTATGTCCTCCCAAAAGAAAAGCTTGGGAAGAATAAGTTTAAATTTAAAAAACGACTTGCCAAAGTTAACGGCTAACAGGCTTGTCAGATCGAACAGGTTTGACGGGCTAAACAAACCGCTCGTCCTATGTTAAAAAAGCCCGGCAGATGCGGGCAGCACCTCAAATATTCCAACCCGATCTGGACCAAAACGAGCCGATCCATTTGAATCTCTAATTATGTGGCGTCGTTTGTAGGATTCTTTCAAAAATTGAAAAGTGGCAACAATGAATTAGCATAATACTTCTCATTAATCGAAATTTCATAAATTCATGTGTCCCGATAGATAAGCATAATAGTTTAGGACTGCTGTACTTTCGAGACCATGTTACTGGCTCTAATCCACGGGTCAATTTGTTTAGGAAGGTGCATTCTAGTGTATGCTATCATGTACAAGGTGGGCCAAATTCGATACTTTTAATAGGGAACTTACATTTCTAAAGGAATTAGACAAAAACTGACCTAAGCTTCTGGAGCTCGATTCTAAAGAGAAATCGATTGGTGAACTCCTATTTTTTGAGATATTATCAAGACTTGGGTTTTTTTATACGGAACACCCTATATATTTTTACACTATTCAAAGGCATATAAAATTACCTTTAGAATGATATAACACACTTGATATTTTATTTAAACAATTTTTAAATTATTTGCTTTTCTTCCTTTTACATTATTTTAAGATGGCTATGGATGGTGGTAAATAAACAAATAAAAGATTTCAACAAGGCATAAAAAAATTGTTTTAATATTAAATGTTACAAATAACAATTCAAACAAACTAAACTAAAGAAACCATTAATAGCATTACTGATATTATAGCTATAAGGAATTAAGAGGGTTTATTCGGTAAAAATTCATAATGTATTGAAAATTTGAAATTAATCATTACTAGAACTAAAATAAGTTGGTTTCTACAATTATTACCGACATATTTAAACGAAATATTTACAGAATATATCTTTGTTGTTAAAAAATGCGTAAACATGATAAATTATAGCAAGTGTTCGAATTGTCCGCCGTTCTGTTGTAAACATAATCGACACCGTTTTCTTACACTCTGAGCTGAGTTCACCAACTCGAGCGGAGATAGAGAGTCGAACATTATGAATTTTTACCGAATAAACCCCTTTAATTCTTGATACCTATAATATCAGTAATGTTATTAAGGGTTTCTTTAGTTTAGTTTGTTTGAATTATTATTTGTAACATTTAATATTAAAGCAATTTTTTTCTGCCTTGTTGAAATCTTTTATTTGCTTATTTACCAGCATCCACAGCCATCTTAAAATAATGTGAAATGAAGAAAAACACATAATTTAAAAATTGTTTAAAGAAAATATCAAGTGTGTTATATCATTCTAAAGGTAATTTTATATGCTTTTTAATAGTGTAAAAATATATAGGGTGCTCCATATAAAAAAACACAAGTCTTGATAATATCTCTAGCGTTTAAAGAAAGAAAAAATTAGAGCTTAGGATTCTGCGTCAAAAAGCGCCCCAATATAGTTTTTATATAAATCAAGCATTTTCACAAATAAAAAAGTTACAAGGGTTTTTAAAAATTGCACATTTTAAGCTATGTATCTCTTATATTAAGGAAGATATAAAAATAGGGATTTGACCAATCGATTTCTATTTGAAATCGAGCTCCAGAAGCTTCAGTCAGTTTTTGTCTAATTCCCTTAGAAATATAAGTTCCCTATTAAAAGTATCGAATTTGGCCCACCTTGTACGTATCACATATTACTTGTAAAAATGTTTTAATAGCTTCGGAAAAATATTCAACACAAAATTTCGGTCAACATTGTATTATTATCAACCAAAAGATTCCTTACACGTACATTGGTTTGAAATTATTGGAGGTGGGTAACATGAACTGTATGTGAGGTTCCATCTTACAAATGATTAGACTAATTACAAAAAAGCAACTGAAAGTGTTCTTTCCGGTGCATAACACTGAACTGATTGATGAACACTAGATTACCAATCGCCTGCGCAGAATAATTACTAAAAAGTTGTTGTTGAGATTAAATTTCAAATGTGCTGTCCTTTTTTTTTAATTTTACCATCAGGTAATAATTCTTGCCTTGCTCCTTTTTTCGTCTATAATTAAGACTAGAATTTTGGGCAAGTAGGGTTAATCGGGGTTAATCCTTAAGACACACATGCTTTGATCGTGATTCTTATATTTTCTATAAGCAAGTTGTTACATTAATCGAATATTTAGTCAGTGCAAGCAAAAATAATGACAATAAAATGTATTGAAACTAACCCTGAACATGTTTTCTATTGTGGAAGTATAGATTTTGATAATGTAAGTACCGTGTGGAGGCTTCTGCATACGTTTATAACTGATACTAAAACAGCATAATTCTCTAGACGCAAGGTTATTCTGGAATCTATTCCAAAGTCTTTTGGTTAACTCGAATTAATACATCTGCACTCCATTTATGCCGTGACGATTTATTGCTAACGCGAAATTAGTTCCGGTTTAATAAGACCACGTGCTCATATACCGAGCGGCGATATCGGAAAAAAGAATGTAAATAACTTCCGATTAAGAAGCGGGAATTCGTCCAATTATCTTTCAATTACGTTGCAGCACCGATCCGGAAGAAAGAATGCTGTTTTAGAGAAAAGAAGATAACTGCCAAATTGATTTCATGTCATATTGCCTCAGCGACATTACCAAATTAAGAAAATGCTGAATGGGTAGTATATTGTGTGGAGAACCCTTTATGGAAGAGTGATTTATGACAGTTAAAATAAGGCACGTATGTGGAAATTTGATTTATAAACGGTCACAATATACATCATTTTTCCAGTTCTTCCTAAAGTACCTACAAGTTTAAATAACATTCTTGAATACTGGATACGCATTCCTTAGTCGCGGTTCATTAATACATTATGTAAATCTTTATTTCGTTTACAAGGCTTGATTTATTTCTTGAGATTTTGTATTTGATCACTCTTACAATGAGTCTTATTAGAAACACGTGCTACGATCATAAAAAAATCAATAGTATTACATTACCTTATTAGCTTCAGTAATTGTGTTTTTAATTAGTATTATACCGTGCTTTGTTTTTACACTGAACATACCGGTATAATCTGTGGTGAAGCGACGACAGAGGTGTGTTTGTTTCCCGGTCCATTCTACCGATAGAAAAGAGAAAAGTCCAAACTGGCAGACAAGGATGCTACTATTGCTTTGTTTAAGGTACTCCGTTTACCTTTTAAAAGTCTGTTGTCGGTTGTTAAATCTGTTTAGTCTCTGCTAATTTCGTGAAGCGCACGGAAAGTGGAGAACTTTATGGGTTAGATATTCTAATACACTCATAATTGTATTTACAAAGGATGTACTGTTGCAGAAAATAAACAAAGTGCTCGGTGCGACTCAGTAGACTATTTGGGCTACCAAAAAACTTGCAAGGGCCCGTGTTCCATCTCCATGTAAAAAGAGCTCCCGTACTAAATCGAAAACTGAGGATCTGCGAGAGGTGACAAATAGGAGTGCAAAATGCTACTTGCGACATGTCGCAACAGTTACATAATTGGTTTATGATTTTGTTGAATTGTGCAAACAATCCTTGAACACTTTGTTGAAAAAATTGGCTATAAATATCGAGAAGAAGACAACAGGCAAGTATTAATCGAGACACAGTGTTGGTCTTAAAAATATATGGTTAATCTCATATGGAGTATCGCAACATTTACCCATAATAATCCCCAGTCCCAATGAATTCTCAAGCTCCAAGAAAGAGACACACGGTTGATTGTGACGATTCCATCTTTTATTACAGATTCACAAGTGAAGGTTTAATGTTTACTTGCTTATTATGAATATTGCTAACAACATATGAGAATATGTCACAGTCCTTGCTGTCATTATTATGAATATCATTTAAAAATTGTTCTATTTATACTTCAAAATATTATTAAATAATGATGACGACGTATGTTATTTTTATTAATGAAAATAGTTATTTGATAGCTTGCTGTACGTGCATTATACGATGAATATTTGTGTTATATGCATATCAGTCGCAACTGAAAACATAAAAGCAGTGGTTAGGTAACTTATTAGTTGAAATACGAACATACACATTATGTTTTATTTGTTAGAAGTAGAAATTCTACCAAAATCTGTTTTAATACAATGATGCAGCGTATTATTGCTTCACACGCGTTGCAATAAGTATTATAGTTGTCAAATCACAAATAGTTGTCCCAACGAGAATTTAGAAACGTTACAACAAAAAAAAAAAACAACCCAAACTACAAATACAATTAATAGCACGTCACCTGTAATGACGACGAGCCTTATTAGGACAAGAGACCAAATGCGCTTACGGGAAAGCGGAGGAGCAAGTGACCAACCTGTATCTGTGATCTTCCGTTTCTCTCTGGAGCACACAAGTGTCCATGTTCCCTTTTTTCTCTAGTTCGCAGCCCCATTCCTGCCAGCAATTAATAAGAAAACAGGTTTCTTCTCGCAGCGAGATTTCTTAGTAGTGTTTTCTAATTTTCTGATCCTTGGTATCGCGCTAGACCTCGTCGACTCGTATCACACGTGTCCTCGGCGACGGCGGCTGAATTATAGGTTAGACGGCCTCATCAATGCACATTGGTGGAATCTTCGGCCCTTGAGGAATGATATGATGGTCTTAAAGAGCCTCGGCGTAAAGCTGGCCCCTTTCATCTTCAAAACTAGTCCTTCGTGTCGGATCTTGTCGAATGCTTTCTCCAGGTCCAGGGATACTATGACCCGTCTGGTTCCTGTTGAAGGCAGTGGTGACCTGATCCGTAATCCGGTATAACTGAAGAGTTGTGGAGTGGTCTGACCTGATTCCAAACTGGTCGCTGTCCATGAGTTGGTTATCTACAAGATGCTCGTTGGTTCTGGCCAAGAGCAGAGATTCAAGAATCTTGCTGATGTTCCCGAGTAACGATATCGGCCGATAACTGTCTGGAGAATAAGGATCCTTCTTCGGTTTCAAGGCTGGGATAATTCTGGCAGACTTCCACCGGGTCGGATAGTATGTCACTCGGAGCACTGCGTTGAAGATCTGCGTCAGGTTGACCAGCAACTTGAGCGGTAGATTCTTCAACGCTCCTCCTGTTATATCATCTTTGCCGGGGGCCTTTCCGCCCGGGGTCTGCCTGATTACTTGCAGGACCTCTCTGGGTGAGACGATCCCGTATCAATGACCGGAGCCCGCTTATATCCCCGCCGGCGGTTACTCGCGCATGGTTTTACGATAAGTCGGGTAGGAGAAACGCATCACAGTTTCAGTCGCGCGCGGACTTGCTTTCGGTTGTTATCGTTAAGGTTTTTGAATTTGTATGTTCATGAATTCGAAAATAATTTGCAAACGCAGATACAACTAACGGCGGTTGGTGATGACATAACGGAGGGCCGTACACGACGATTCGACTTCCTCATGCATTTTCTTTGCATATTGTGTACCTTTCAGTGTGCGAGGAAGTAGAATTGTTGTGCGCGGCCTTCCGCTACATCATCACCCACCGCCACTGGATCCAACTTTAATGTTCGTTACAGAATGAAAAAATAAAATAAGTATATATAATAAAAAATAAATAATAAAAATAATTAATAGTAATTTTAAATAAAGAACTTAAGCAGAATTAATTAAACCTCAAAGAGTAAATAACTTTAGAACGGGTGTACGCATAATATACATATATGCAGTGGAGACGACGCGGATGTTATTTATTTATCGCCGCTCGATGCAAGGTCATCTATCTATTAATCACCAATTGTTTATCACGATAATATGCAGGGGGGGCATGCAATATAAAATATTATAATCTATAGTAATAGCAATAATAACCTTTTCGGTCAATTTCTTGGGCCAACATTTTCTTAATTCTTTTAGACATTTTTTTAAAGTTACATACATACTTTGTTCCACTATACAGAAATATGCGGAGAAAATATTTTAACGTTAGCGTCCATATATCTTTCATGAAAGATATATGAAGCCAGAAAAAGATACTAACCGGATACGAGACATTTACTTATATTCTCTCGTATACGTTTGACTCGGTTTATCTGAGATGATGACTTGATAGTATTATCTAACAGTACGATGTAATACCTCAACAATAAGAACGTCCTACAGGAACTCCAGTGCTTAATAAAACCAGCAATGATTCACGGTGGCCGTACACTTCGACAATTAAACATCCTTCTCAAGTTGACGGACAGCGGATCGGATAATGTAACCTTAATCTTGTCCTTCTCTCGTGACCGCCAAAGTAATACATTTGGAAGATCACCAATGATAGATGAATTTAACGTCGCACCTGCAAAATGTTTACATGTATATTATATTTTCTTGCTGCTTACTAAAATTCAGGTGTTCTACAGTACATTATCAATTCTCTCATCTATTATTCGCAATTAATAATGCCGTACGAGCAAGCACTTCGAGGTTTATACACATAAATTGTAGGATAATGATGCGAGATCCGCACTCAAAAAATTAATAATACCAGATCTGGGAAATACAACACCCCCTAATATAATTTATTACACCTTTCATTGCCTAGGGAAAGCTAGATTTCTTAAGAGGAGGTATAACAATATAAGGCAAAGGTAACAATAGCGATAAAGCAACATTATAATAAGGTTTATTAACATGGTTGTAGAGACACGTATCGATTTGAACTGAATATATCCTTCGGACTGCCGGTACTTGAACGACAAAATTACCGTCGCTGATAACTAATAATAGTATCTTTCAAACTAATTTAATTTGTTTATTACCCTATTAATTACACTGAAAAATATGAATGAAAAACGAAATATTTCGAAATACTGAAGAACCTTCTATTTTTGCTGTATCGTGTTGAATAACTATAGCTTAGACAGTATTTAGCAATTTTCGTTCCGTTACTAATTCTATTTAAACTCCAGAATGCAGAATACTATAATATATTACAAGAAGAACCTGTAAATTATGGATTATCTTAATGCACGAAATATTTCATCTCCTACGCCATGTATGTCTGGCAGATTCGTGATTAGATATTTAGATTAGATTAGATTACTTCCCGAGATGGTTCTTGACCTATGCTACTGCGACCTCTTCAGATCTATTGTCTATCTCTCTCATTAAATCAAATACATTCGTTTTGCTTTCTTTGTTAGATTTAACAGTCGTGTGAGTGATCTCTCTATATAGGTTTTCGGTTTGCGTATTCCGAGCCCATTTCTGAGAGCCGTAGTTCTACCAGTGCTATACATTCGCATAGCACATGGACGGCAGTCTCTTCTTCCATTTGGCAGAATCTGCATGCTGTTTGCTCTACCTGGCTCAAATTACTTGTGTGCTTCTTGAGCATACAGTGTTTATACAGTTTATACAGTGTTTATTATTATTATTGTTCTAACAGACTTCCTGTCTCTGCTTAGTAGGTCCGCTGTGAATGTAGGCCTGTGTCAAATCAGAAATTACTTAGCCTGTCTCTAACCTGAAATGAACTTCCGCCAGTCCTGAGATTTGTTATCTTTCCATTGTTTAGTGGTTACTTTTACTACCGTATATGCCATTCCCACCGAGTGCGTTGAGCGATTTTCTGCGGTTGATGAGTCTGCTTGGGCTATTCGTCTGCCTTTACATTTCCTCATAGCCCTTCGTATCCTGATACCCAGGCCAGGGTCACGTTAGTTTGGCTTCCCAACCTATTGAGTGCATTCATGCAGTCCCGCACCAGTTTTGAATTCGCCTGTGTGGACTAATGGCGTCACTGGGAATGCCAGTTACTTGCCCCGCCTTTAGTTCCTTTAACAGTTTCCAGTAGGTCGCACCATGTAATTTCATTATAGGAGGTTGGCCATTCATTAGTCTGTAGCTTATTAGTCTGGCCTCCCCTTGGATGTATATATGTAGCAGTTCTAGGTTTAGGATGACTACCAGAGCAGCTGTTGGCGTGGTTTTCATGGCCGTGCGTGTGCGTGTGGCCGTGGCACACAGTCATGCTAGTTTTTGTATGCCACTTAGCTTAACCCCCACGTTTCTCCACACAACATTCTACATCTACTTAAGGCAATAGTAGCTTTGTTGGTGGTTTCAGTTATGTGAGAATTTCATTTATCTCCTTGGTCGAACCATACTCCGAGGTATTTGGTTTCTTTAACAAATGGAATTTCCACTCCTCCCAGTACGATTGGCTTTAAGCCCCGAGTGATTAGATATACAAGAATGGAAACCAAATATTTTTGGACCCTAACGCGGTGCATTAAGAGTACACAATTGCCGAATCGTAACTGCGATATACAGTGTGATCCATTTAAAATGGAAAAAAAATTAAAATTCTTGTCAAAATTTTCTATTGTAACATCACCCTAGATAATCAATATCAAAATGACCACTAATATTTGTCGTATAATCGCTTTTATAATAAATTAAATATTTATTTACCCTTTGTCTGTGGTAAAAATGTTGCTGCTTTTAACTTTTAATTTTAAAGCGATTCTCTTTTAAACTTTGTGTTTATGTCAAAAGTTTTCGATTTGCCCCTTTCATAGGAATACCAATCCAATGTCTTCTGTAATTTAATGCATTTACAATGGAGATACTGATATTGACATATTGATTCGAATGTTAATATCGTGCTTGATTATAAATTGTACAACGCATTGTCTTTGCGATGCAGAAGGACGATTATACATGGGATTTGGTCTGTTGAAAGGATTCACCTTCCTGATAGTACGGTGCTTCTAGCATGACTATTGCAAAAATGGATACGTCAGCATTTTTAGTAGTGCTGTTGGAACTTGAACGCAGCAAGAATAAAACGATTAAAAAAATAAAGTCAAATAACAAAGCTAGAAGTTACTGATGATCTTTTTAATCTGTACCATTCTCTTTTTACAAAGATTTTATTAAATGAAATTTTGTGATTCAAGACCTTCTTTTCTTTCCTCTTACTTTTATTATGAGTAACTCACACAGATTCACCTTGGATTATTTCCAAAAAAAGCATTCTTTTTGGGAGAAGATGGCGAGACTGAAGTGACTTTTTCATTTGTATTTCAATATCAGCAACGCGACATGTAAGAAATTGTTTGGTGGTAATTGTTGAACTTATTCTTTGACAAAGATTTCACATACAAGCTGTCCTACCGGAAACTGTATCGATGGATATATGAAAGAGTATACATTGGAGAATTTTTAGAACATGGCAGTACACTAAAGCTGATATATGCTACTGTAGGTAAGTAAATAAAATATTTTTAAATAACCCGTAGTAACTGCGTAAGTTAGTGGTTAATTGGGAAAAGCTGAAAAAGATCCAAAATGTTCTCACAAGTTCTTTTATTTTTAAAAATTAGCCTAGTTTTTAAATTTGCAAGAACATTTTGGACCTTTTTGAACTTCTCCCAATTAAAATATTTTTAATAATCTGACACTTCCAGTTATATCGGAAATTACATTTTTCAATTCCTAATTTAATTTTAAGGTTTGTTTGATAAAACAACTACGTTGCTATTTCTAACCATATTTGAAATATTTTAATATTTGAGAGATGGACGAGTGCTTGTGAACTGTTATAACTGTGAGAGCGGTTAACTTGAAAAATTGAAATTTTCCAGAACTGTTCGCCGTGTAGGAGTATTAGAATCCGAATAATTTTTTTGAAAATATTACACAGCGTGTCCGACAATTACGCTTAAACTTGGAGCAAGTCCCAAAACTTATTTTCTTCTTTTCTTTTTTAATATACCTACCTATTTTTCTTTTTCTTATCAAATTGCTCTTACAAAAAAAAAAACATATTCATGACGGATCTAAAAATGAATACATTTCGAAAATGTGTATTGCGACACCATTTTGTTCCAAAAAAGAGTACCTAGCAATGAGAATGCAGCTTATGTAGTCTTTTAAAGTTACGTTGAACTTTGGAGATATCCAAGTTAGTCATGACCATTGGAAAATAATCCAGCATTGATGAAACCTTGAATTTTTCCATGGTTAAATATGCGGTGATTTGAGTCGCCCCAATGAGAATTGTACTTGTTTGGCAGTCCGCTGCATGTAAATTCAGATTCTGTATTTCACGTTTAACGATGTTTGTTGATGATTTCTATTTTTGTAGATACCGAGCAGCAAATGGATCACTTCTCGATATCGCTATGTTGTATTCTCCGTAAATAATAAACAAATTTAAATAGCTTTCATTCCTATAATTTAAACGTGCTTGCATTGTCCATAATTGGAAACTGCGAAGTTTCATTAATTCTGTGTTGTTTCCTAGTGGCTATGACTAAGTTGGATATACAAAAGTTGGATGGCCTTTTAAGAAACTGCGTCAGCTACATTCTTACTCCGTACACACATTGACGGGTACTTATATTGCAATACACATTTTCCAAAGTACCTTGCGGATTATCAATTTTAGATGTAGGACGTTTTTGTTGTATTTTTATTTATACAATTTAATAAGACAAAGAAAAATAAGTCTAACTGTCGAACACGCTGTATAATGTACCATCCTATACGGTCAACAGTTCTGCAAAATTTTAATGTTCCAGGTTAAACACTTTCGCAATTATAAAGGTTCATATGCAGTGTAAATATATAGGCTGTTACGTTTACAATAACAAGGCTGACAGCTATTTCCGGTACAACCGGCAGATAGTTGAAAATGTTTTAGTTCAATAGAAATGTCGGGTTTAGTAAACGTTCAAGTTTTCAAAATTTTTTAATGTGTGCTCTTTCATATATCGATAGTTGCAGTTTCCGGTGACAAAACCAACACAACTTTTGAATGAAGTAAGAATGGAACTATGGATTTAAGACCGGTGCGAGTCAGTGGTAAAGTGGAAGGCTCCCTCTAGCATGTTAAAAGCGGCGCAGAAATTCCGCCGATTCTATTTAAGTATAATATAGACATGGGAGCACATTTCGGCTTCAAAGATAAAAATTCTTAAAAATTTTTTTTTCTTAGATTGAAAACTTCGTAATGTGATAGTTCGGGGTACCACTGTAGTATGTAATTCCATAAAATAAAGAAATGACATTAACCCTCAAGTGCTATCGTGGGGTGTTTCGGAACCCCAGAGGTCATTTTTTTAAAATTTTTTCTAAAACTATTTTTGTCACATTTCTAAGGTTCCAGGTA
>LR737385.1:17788170-17974112 GCA_902655005.2 Marronus borbonicus | reverse complement strand
ATAGCAGTTGTGTTACCTGAAAACACGATAGTACTTGAGGGTTAAGAATATGATACTTTAACGGTGTATTCGGTTTCAATGTACACAACGTTAATAATTAATTGCAACCGAGTCGACGACAAAGGTAGGCAGTCGATCTGACAAGGTGTAAGCAGGTCGTATAGTAACCGTTTTTCGGTTTCTATTATGTTTAAAAGAAAAACATATAACACTACATAAAAATCAAAAGAGTGTAAGAAAAATTCTAGATTGGGGATCATTGTCATACGACCTTCTTAGGCCTTGTTCGATTGGCTGTCTGCTTTCAACGCCACCAGGATTCGCTTTTAATTATTAGCATAGTACAAAGTAATATAACATAAGACACTACAACTAACAACAAGTAAGAATTTATCATAGAAAGAGCGGAGTGAATACGTCTATTTAATAAAATTCATTATTTTTATTATTTATGCATCCTTTGAGTATATATGAATATGGTTTAATGTCTCCAGATGTCGGTAGTAGCCGTTACTAATGAAACACGCTGTAAAGGTGTATTTATTAAAATTGAGAATTGCGGAGAAAATGAACACTCACACTAACCATAACGCATCCTCGCATAAATATTTGAATTTTACGTTGGCGCACGACTAGAAATGTTACAATTTACAAAATTAAATACGGCCTATTAACTCCGAAACAATCAAACTAAGTTGGCAAGGAGTTAAGTTTATTTATCGTCGTAAATTTCGCACCCGGGAATTTTACTTGATGCTTTCTGGTCGGCCTACATCCACTTCGAGCTTTCAAGTTCTGCGAGTAACGATTGAAGGAGACACTAAGTATTCGCCTTGTGCGGTCGAGTTAATTGATACGAAGCGAAACGCCTACATTCCTTAGAGGAAACCCATTTAACATCACAAAAACTGAACAGCTACATCAGAGAAAAATTACTACGCTATTAATATACGCACCTTGCCCCTTCTTTTACACCTTCGTACCTTCGAAATAATTATAATTTACCTATTATGCAAATGGTAGTCATTTAAGCTAAAGGCTATGGAACCATTTTTTATGTTTTCTCTAGTGCCATTCTGAACAAGTTTGAAGTATATAGTTGCTTCATATTAATGATCAAGAGTAGTAATAAAAATGTCACTCTATTATTATTATATTGGATCCGGCAGACAATCTCATAACTTTCTAGCTGCAACTGATGGCAACAGATTTGCATAGGATGTATTCTGCCGTCTCCCCAGATCTTCTTGGCGTAGACGACAGATTTGATCTTCGTCTTTTCTTGGATTGAATAGGTGATATTTTAGGCCTGCATGGCCTGTCAGAAATCCCGGCAGTAATCCAGGGTCCCCTTTGCTGAACGATAGCACTATTTTTTGGCTGTCTTAGACGAACCTGATATGAATGCTTTCGCCTGTCTTTTTCCTGGAACATTTTCCCAGTATGAAGTCTGTTGATTGTCCTCCCATATTTTAATTACTTATTTTATGTGGCTCTCTTGTAGGCTACAGAAGGTGTTAGGACCGATTGGGGGCAGATAAGCTGCTTCCCTAGTCAACTTATCTGCCTTTTCATTACCTTCGACCCCTTGATGGCTTGGGACCAATCGCAAAGTAACGTGGTTTTTGTGTCCCAATTGCCTTAAATTGCTCATATATTCGTGAATCAGACCCGATTCGTATGAGTAGGCTTTGATAGCCTTCAGAACTGTCTGACTGTCATTGAATATAGTTATGGTTGCACCTCCTATCCCTATCTCGAGGTTTTTTATGGCGTCAAATTCAAAGCAGAAATTTCTGCTTGAAATATGTTGGTGTGGAATCATGTAGGCATTTTAATTTAATAATTAGGCCCAGTAATGCCTATACCTGTTCCAACACGTTCTGTTCTTGAGCCGTTCGTGTATCATGCTAGAGTACCTTTTTTGCTTTAAGGCTGCTCGGATGTCCCTCAGTACGGCTTTTTTAAAAGTTATGTAGATAATTTTTATTTTTGAATAATTGTTTAAATATTGAAAAGTGTCTTTCTGAACTTACCCTTTTGGGAAATCCTTGCATATGCCCTGGTGACTTTAATATAGTCCCCAGTCATGCTCCCGTGTGATTAATTCTATATATGTCGAGGGGTGCTTACCCGATATTCTGCTTTAGTTGCTCTTAATATTTCTCTTATAAGGGTAATTGAAGAATGGAATTCACGACACAATTCAAGCTATTTCACCTTGTTTTATTATTTTCAATTATTCTACACATTCTCCTTATTTTAACTACTCTAATTTTCCATACTCTTGAAACTCCTTTTCCGACTGTCCTGATTACTCCCTCTTACTTTTTTCATCTACTATTTGTAATTCGTAATTCTTCCCTACTCCCTTACCTATCTTCTCTCTTTTTATTATTTTCTTCCTATTTCACTTCATCTACGTTGGAATCATAATTCAATGGTTCGCTCAGTATCGCGCAATTCCTTTCGTCAGCGTCGGCGTTGTCTACAGTACATGAGATGCTGCCGAGGAACCTTGAATTATGATATCCACTGTTTCGCCTTTTATAAAATATTCGTGGCAATAATAATACATTGACCCATGGAAAGAATAAAACTAGTCTCAATGTCTCACAAATATTTAATTATGAAAAATTGGACCTTTTCTGATCACTTGGGTGGGTATTGCCATCTTGATATTCAAATTGTTAAACTTGTTAAGTGCTAGATGCAACAATAATTTCAATTATAATAATTATAATTATAATAATTTCAATTAGGATTACTTCGTTTAAGATATATGTGCAATTTCATGGTACCTTTTATATGATACACAAGATATTAACTTTTCCACATCTATTGATGTATTTAATTCTCAAAATTCTATACGAAGTAATGCAAGTGGACTAGATAATATCGATCTCAAAATGCTAGATGCGGGTATATCCCTATTGATGGATTATATCCTTCACATTTTTAATGATTGTAACGAGCATGAAATTTTTCGTACTCTTTAGTAATTGCTTCAACTAGCACGAAGTGCGCCGAAAACGGCCAATTAGTGTATTATCCGTGGTGTTTAAAATATTGGAGAAATGTTTGCAGTAGCAGCTACCTAGATACATTGATGACTGCAATATTCTCTCGAAATTTCAATCCGGATATCGTAAGGCTCACAGTTGCGCAGTTGCTTTAGCCCATATTGTAAATTATATATTACGTGCCACGGATGAAGGAACTTGCCTTATTTGATTTTATTAGGTCCTTTGGTATTGTAAATTATAACGTTTTACTGACTATTTTGCGCCTCAACTTTTCCTCAACTGCCCTAATGCTATCTAGACCAGAGAAAGCAACTAGTATGAGAGCATCTGCGGTATCCTACAAGGAGCGATCTTGAGTCCGATCCTATTCTCTATGTACACAGCGGCTTAACCGTTATTAACTACTTCACTTATTATACGTATGCTGATAACACACAGTTGTATGTATTTTTTAAGTAAATGGAATTACACGAAGCACAATATGCCCTTGAGAGAGATCTTTAATATCCAACTTTGGGAATGTCTAACACCCTATAATAAATCCTTTCAAATACAATTAGTAGAGTTTGGTCCAAGACATTCTCGAAATGCAACGCATGGAAAAAAAATCATTAAAATCTATCTACATTCATGCCTATAAAATCTGTACTATACAACTCATTCGTGTAATCTCACTTCAATTACTGTGATATTGTAGCTGCGTAACACGAGAAAACGTTAATACAATACAGGGGAATTTCATGCATCATATTGATCCGCGGCATTCGTGGAAGCTCAAGCGATTTGGTTTCCGACAATTCACACACACAAATACAGTGTAGTTAACAAAGCCGACTTAGTCAGATGCCGTTTTCAGCAGAGCTCTGCCCATGTTTGTCAGAAGGATCGATTATCATTATCTAAGCATAAAAAGCAACTATTTAAAAAAGCTTCTTCTGTAAAATAGTAGGAACTCTTATCAAGTAAGCATTGCCCAATGCCACTTTAAACATACTTCTCAAAGATATTCGTATGAAAGTCCGTCAACTAATGCTCGTAGCACCTTCAAAATTTCTTTTTTTCGTTTTTTCTCAAATCTCTTCCCCACCTCTACGCATTCACCCCTCTTTACTTATGTTGTCATCTGTTGCTTATACTTATAAGTTGCAGCACTGTACACATCTTTTTCTCTTTAACTTTATTTTTATATGATTAAGTTAATTTTATAGCAGGCTAAAGGAAAAATGCTTTTTGCTTGCGCAGGCTCAACCGATTTAATGATTCTGGCAAAAATAATACTTTCTACTATGTAATTTAATGTTTGTAATTATATCACTGATATTCGCCAGAAAATGCTATTATTATTATTATATTGTTGTAGCGATTGCAGCAAAATCAAGTGAAGGTAATTCTTCTGTTTAACGAATGTAATACTGCATCTAGTTTAGTTGACTTAAATTGGCTGCAATAACGAGTTAACGTACTACAAGTCTAGACTGTTAGATAATTAGTAAAACTAACACTGCACGATGTACAGCGAAATCCCCCTAATTTCGTTGTTTGCGAAAAACTGACTATGTAGAGGGTAAATATTTCTCTTATTAATTCCTACAACATTACATACACAGCGTAATTCAAATTAACACGTCACTATTGCCAGAAGTATTTAAATCCCCAAACCGGTAGCATTTGTTGCCGATTGTCATGCAGCTAATGGAAGAATTGTAGTAGGTATTCAACAAAATGAAGTTATTTTGAAAATGTCTGTTGTAGTTGACTGAAAATAGTCATATTTTAGACTAACAACCGCTTTGTTCAAGACGATGATTTTCTTGGTTTTAGAGAATATTCTCTTGCGTATATGTAAAAGCGCCGTTTACTTCATCCAAATAATTATTAGTGCCTTCCAGCAATCCTTTTCTTGTCTGTGTAAAAACCAATTCTTTCAAATTTACCCTTATAACATTAGACATCACGACTTTTTTTGCATTTTACAGTTGGTCTGTTCTTGTCACTGGTAATACTTTTCTTTCGTCAGCAAGTAACTCCTGCAAAGAATAAGAAATAGGCGTATGTTTCTGGCTGTTGTTGCTGCGCCTCTATCTTAGCATGTCTTTTTGGTCATAACCATTCTTCTCTAGGGCATCCTTGATGACATTTCTTCGTCGTTGATCTGCCCTGTTTTGAAGTGTGTTAACGAGAGATTTCATCTATTGCGGATGACGATGAAATGATGCATGCAGGTATTCGTTCGTCTATAATATTAATCTAGTTTTGTGGAGGGATGGTAAGTTTACCTATATTTACGTATGATCATACTTAAATATGCCACGTATCGCAAACTCGCTTCGCGAACTTGTACTTGGAAGTATGATACTTAGCCGGAAACGTATGTACGTAGATTGATGGTATCTCGTAAAATTTATGAATACGTGCATAACACGCTCCCGGTTGCAAGAAATTCAATTATCACGATGAACATTTTATTATATGCATATAATTTTCATTGCGCTCACCTAATACACTTAATTTAAATGTATGTAACGTTACGTGAATACATTTCCACGAAACCATTAAATAATTACATATGCATCCATCTCTCCAGCTTCTAACTGATAATATAGTACGTTCTAATGATACACATCAACGATAATAGGTAGCTCTTAACTTAGCTGTACGCATAATTTACGATGCAAATGCAACAGAGCTACCCCCAAGCAAGCTCTAGTGCTTACCGTTTGCAGAACTGTAAAAGGCAATTCAAGCCTTGCAAATAAAATGCAAATATAATTATTGCATACCTTAAGCCAATTAAGATTAGATTTCTTCTTATTAATGTAGGAAATAACAATCTCTCCATTGCTGTAGTTCTCTTTGGCCATTTTCTACATTAGTTGTTAATTAAATATAAGCTACTAGGGCTTGTAGCACTCCAAAATTTTACCTAATCGTCAATAATACGTACGAGTTTTGGTAAAATTGTTTCTCGATTTTCAGTATTTAAAAAAAAGAAAGTCCCAATGTTAGATTTCGAGCATTTACAAAAATACTTAGGACGTTTGGAAAAGCACTTATTTCGAGGGCATATTTAGACAACGAAACAATTAGTGAGCAGCAATTTAGTGATGCCGGCTACTACAAAATACAAATATGAGCAGTGATGTTTTCAAAAATATTAGGTATACGAAGGTAGCATCTTAAGTTTTTACAAACGGCTACTAGTTGGCACTATTGTGATTTGACTCGCTATTTTTGTAAAATTTAATTTTTGTTATTATGTGTAGTGACAGCACAGAAATTGACAGATCGGCTGAGTAGTTTGTTTATAGTGAGTATTTGAAAAAAGTTTTGTGAAAGAATGAGAATGTAAAGGTTTTCACTGGATGACTTTTCATGATTTTTGTAAAGGCACAACAACCATGCCCCGAATCGCTTCGTTCAACTTGTGGCAATGGAGCACCATCAGAAAAACTTTTATAACTGGTTTGTAGAATTTCATCGTTGTTGTGCTTCCGTAAGCAACGAAATTCGTTCAGGTCAACCAAATTCGGTTGTTGTTCCAAAAAGCGTACGCAATATGCTCGATTTTGCGTGAACATTTAGGTGTAAAGAAAGTCTGCTACCCATAGATTCCGCATAATTTAACCTAAGCGAAAAAAAGATTCGTATCAATTGTGTTGAAAAAAATAGGTAAAGGAACCTCAAAATCTGTGTACATCGCAACAGATGACGAAACCTGATTATATTCGTCAAGCAAGAATCAGCTGGTTTGGTGTTTCCAGACGATTCGAAGCACTTCCAAGAAAATGACTGCCTATTAGTTTCGTTGCATTGGACATGTTTATGAGAATCGAAGAACAATTGATCCTGAATGTTATACAATAATTTGTTTGCCGGGAGTCGTCGATGAAATGAGGAAAAACAATTCGCACCATCTTTCATCATAATAATAATGTCACCTTCTACAGAGCTTAATTATTTGAAGAAGAAAAACTTTGAAGTAATGCCTCACTGTCCGTATTTACTTGCTTCATCGCATAACGAAATCTTTTTGTTTCCGATGTCAATCGAAGTGTGCGTGGTCACCGATTTTAACCACCTGTGAAATTTTCAAAAGCCATATCTTGGAAATACCACCGTCGGAGTAAAAAATGTTTCGAGAATCGCATGTAAAAGTGTATAATATTAATGGCGAATGTTTGAAAAACAATGAAACGCTATTGATTTAACAAATTTAAAAGGGTATCTCTCGTATAAGCTTTAAAGCTTGTTATAACTAACAGCCTCTTAATGTGTAAATTGAGTTTTTAAAGTGATCTGCAGTTAACCCAGTTAATTATTGCTCAAGATACGAATAGCGACATGAGGTTGTCAGAAGAATACCTCACTTCATCCTGGGAAGATCTCAGTCTACTAAGCCACCAACCAATTGATAAATAAACAAAATACTATTGGTTTCCGATACTTTCGGAAACATCCTGCACATACCATATATGGAACTTTACAAACTTAAAATATAACGAAATTAAATAACTTTAGTTTGTACTGTCATAAAGAATAACTTAATAGTAGTCTCTAGGGTTTTTACGCCAAGTAAATGAAGAAAAAATTACCTGTCCTACGATATGGCTAAATTCGAGAGGATGGTCAACTAATATGTGAATGCTTTTAGCCAAATAATTTATTTGTTGTTTACATATTATTAGTAGTATTTTTAGTAGAGCGCTTCTTTAAAATTCAAAAGCCGGTTTTTGAGTTTTATAATTTCACTTATTTTTTTTAGAAATTAACACGTTCTATTAATCGACTTAATGGTTAGTATCCTGCCTTTACTTTCCGTTTTCTTCTTAATGCATGCGCTTAGATACACAACGGAAAAATGTCTAGGAGCAATTACCAAAATAATGCTGACCTAACTCATGGTATTCATGGAACTACTTCCTGCAAAAACAATGTGAGAACAGAAAAGCATTACACTGAGGAAAAAAACGGCATTGGCTCAACAAATTTTTTGTGGAGTATATAGGCAAAGCAACTGGTGTGTTGATTCAATATATAAAATTGTGTTCACATTTAGTGTTGCATCAATATTTTTTATGCTAGAGAAACACTAGATTTAAAGCCACTCTATGCAGAAATTTGCTTTCCCCATTTGTAGGCCATAAACGGATGCTGCACTGCATTATATTTGGCGGGATATTACATAATATTAACAATAAATTAATGTCGGATCAAAATAAAAGAGTGTTGCTTCAATACAAAACGTGAACACAAAAAGTAGCACTGAGTCAAATGCTGCTTTTATCGAATTTTGAGTTAAGTCAACGTAAAGACGGTAAAACAACATTTTGCGTTGAATTAGCGCAATCATTTTTGTTGGTCTAGCCAACGGATATGTTCCTGTAACGAATCCGAGGGTGGTGGGTTTCCGGTAGCAACCCTCGGACGTTAATGGGTCTTCAAAGGCCCGAGAAAAAAAGTTAATAATAAATCACGACGCTGGTTCTTTTTTTAGGCCTTTTCTTAGCGAAGGTACTATTGCAATAAAACCAGATGATTACCTTACATTCATTTAATAACAATAATAATAAAAAAGAAATGGGATTAATTAATAATGCAATGCATAATGTTTTACATTTTTAGAACGTCGGTCAAAATATTACTCGAAAAAAATACAACCAGGGAACCAAAATTTTACTTTTATCAAATCTCGATATGGAACGGACTTACTTTTTCTTTTATGTTGTGACTTGTCTTGGACTGGTTGGCTCCGCACGACCGATTGCCTCGACTTCTTACGCCCATCTTCACTCACTTCACTCACAGAAAATTCCTGAAGAACGCAGCTTTTGTCCGAAGAACTATCTGACGATACTTGTCTTATTCCGAATATCTGAAGCTTTTAGTGAGTTATATTTACCAAACTGTATGAGATACTTTTATTGACCAGCTTCTCAACAGGGATCCTTAATCCATCAGGGTGTTTGCATATTTTTTTGTCCTCTCTCGGGTATAATTACTTTATCGCGAGGTTTAACAGAAGAAAGATTTATTTTTTTTCTGACCAATTAACAAACAAAGAAGGCGGAGCTAACCGGCTTATGTATCCGTTACATATGGAGAAAATATTTCTTACTTTATTAAAATTAAAGATTAGATTTAAAAATTCTACAAATCACTTCACTACATTTCTAAAAATCTTTCTAAAAAAACTTATTATATAACCTTTCTGCCCATCCGGCGTTGCTCCGAGAGCTCTTTCCTACCTTGTAGCGTTGCTTGCCTTCCAGCTAACGCCACTAATTTCCAAATGTGTTTATTAATTATGCTGCGTACCTTAAATAAGTAAATAGGTATACGCTAACCACATACACGGTTGCATAAATTCATTAGAATGCTAGATTTCTAATGCTTGCAGAGAAATACTTTTCCCTTAAATAAATACTTCTTTGGCTGGCCCACGTTGTTGATTTAACTTTTTTTAATCGAAATATATTCGATTGTTTAATTTACAATTTTTTGGCATTACGATGAAATAAAGCTTATGTATTATATATATTTCCGTCTATTTAGAAAGTTGGTCGAAGAGGGTATATTGAATGGCTTGCAGGGTTGCAAGATCTAAGTTCTTTAGGCTATTTTTTAAAGGCTAATTAAAGTCAGTTGTTTGCAGAAGCAATCTTTAAACGCTTGAGAAGTTTCAGAAATGGTATTAAGATGGTTATTAAAAAAATATCTCCAGAAATATGTTTTTTTAACGGCATTCGTCGGTAAAGCAGTACATTGTCGTCAACGAGTTGAAGTTCCTTCTAGGAATACATTCACATGTTTGACATTTATTAAATATCAATGAATTATGTACGTTAATTCTTACTATAACGTTCTTCTCTTTGAAATTGATGTGTTGTATTCAATTTTATTAAGTAGAAATAAATTACAAAATCGAATTGTGAACATTATACGATAACATCTATAGAGAAATGAGTATATTATCGTTTCGCTTATTACCGCAGTCAAAAATTGAGTACATCTATAGATAAGAAAAAGTCATTAAAGTCATGATATTAAGTGAAAGTGACTGCATCTGAATGCATCATTTTATTAACCAGATACTTTTACTTGCTTTTACTGCATTAAGAAGTATGAATTATAACAACACAATAATAGAAAATACAACGGAGAGATAATAAAATTCTATTCTGAAGATATTGTTCATGGCACACTTCATACAAAAATATCGCTGATGGCCCACTAGAAGAAGTACTTTTTGTTTTCAAGAATGATGGATTCGGATGCAGAATGACTCGTAGATTCCGAAAATGTAAGAATTACAAGGTGGTTCATTAAGGAAACCTGCAAGAAAGCTGCAGTCATTTCCGGAAAACTGGTACAGTCAATTGTTTCTTTAATACGAGATTCTAAATCTACGGCAAAAGATCAATTGTTTTGTAATTTAACCGTCCTTATATCTTTTCTATCAAATATCTATATATAAATCTATTAAAAAACTTACCCATAGATCGGGGTTACGCAACTATCACTTAAAAGTTCGTTCTGTAATAATTAAAAACTTGATTGAAACAATACTGAACTTCTTGGAGGTAAATTTCAGGTGCATTAATCATTAAAACGTGACATTATTGCAAACTTTAGACAATATCGACAAAGGAAGGAGGCCAATCCAGATTTCGATCTAAATCAAAGCAATTTGGTGTTTCCGCCGAGATATAAACTTTTTAATGATAATTACATTCGACTACTCAAATTATCTGCAGATATTCTGTGCACATCTGCTTTAATGGGCAACAATGAATGTTGACGTCAAACGCGATATCCGCACAGGGGAACTTACGTTGAGAATTAGTTCTGAAACATCGACTGTGGCATATCTAAAGTACTCGTAAGTGGAACTTTTGGATGCGAAATGCGTATAGATTATAATATATAGCCTAATAGCTACAGAGACTATAGATATAAATAAACTGGTATTTAACAATGGGAAATTCTAGTAAAGGTTGTATATATATATATGAAGATTTTCGAAAAACTTTGTTATAAATGTACAGTACGGGCACACCGCTAGGTGGCGCCTCCTAACTTACCTTTTTTAAGTGGAATACATTACTTCTTATTCGATTTTTGGTATCTGCCTCTAACCTATCTGTTGTGCTTTTCGAGAAAATAATAATTTTTTGAAAGTTAACACTAAGATGTAAAAGACTCTATTCTGTAGAGATAATAACTAAAGATTGATTTATGACAAATTTTAATAAAACAAATGGCAAATTGAACATCTTACGTTAAGTGCTCGAAGCTTAAAAGACAAATATGAAAACACATTCCCTCAAAATAAAAGCGAAACTAAATTAAATTAAGTGCTCCCCCATCCCATTCTACGATGTCTAGTCACTGGTGCTATGCTAGGAAAACCGATCCTAATAAGCTCACTTAATTTTTCGGCATTTCTGGGAGTTGTATCGTAGGCTACACTTTTTAAAAACGTCAAAAGGAAGTAGCCTAAACGACTTAAATCAAGGGAACAAGCTGGCTATCTTATAGGATTGTTGATACCTATGTATCGTCTTGGAAATACCCTGTTCAGATGATCGTTTACTGTTACTACTATGCGCAGGAGCGCCGTCTTGTTGAAAACACATCATCTGTCGCAAATTAACATTCCCAAGCAAAAGAGGTAGTTTATGCATTAAAAATTCCAGATTTTTGGTGTCTATTGAGGTGTCGTTAAAAAGATGTGGACTGCTAAATTAGTCTTCCAATATTCTACACCATCATTTATGCATCACCTCCTTCCGAAATTAGTTCCTTCTATCGAATGTGGATTTTCAGTCGACGAGTAATGTGACTTATAACGGTTAACTATTTTGTTGTTTGCAGAGCTGCTCTGATTGGACCACAGAATACGAGCTAAGAAATCGAGTTTGTGAATAAAGTTCATAAATTCTTTCTTAGAGTTAGCTCAATAAAAACCTCATCGCCAGGCCAAGCCATGCACCAAATTAATCTTAAATGGTTTGTATTCATTGGATTTTAATATCTTATGAATCATATCTTGTGATTTAGCGTAATCTTCAACAATAAATCTCACAGACGTGTAAGAACTATAGCACATTTATTCTGTTGGTTTCATTTGTTACTGTTCTTTTTCGATTTTCACATTTATTAGCCACACGAATAAATGTAGTTTTTCCTGGATGGCGTTAATGAGAAAATATGGTAGCATCCAGTATATGCGCAGCTCTTATTACATTTCCATAAATTATTATCACAGTAGTACCCCTCATTTGATAACGTGAACATAATGTTAACAGCCGCCAACGATTTTCATAATTGAAAACAAAATACGCTTTCATGTAACTTGTTCTCATGGGTGTCTGCTAAGTTTTGATAAATAAATCTTTGTGGCTATGAATCATTTAACAACTTTTCAATTTATTGAACGACATCTTTTATCCTTTAATTGCCGAGATTCACGCTATCCTATTCCTCTGTATATTTTAAATTGTTAGATGGCACAGGTTAGATTGCAGCGAAATTAAAACCGCATGGTACGAAATACGATTTACCGTTATGCAAATGTTTGCTGCAAGATCATTAAGATTTAATAACTGCTTAAAATTTAAAAAAAAAATAATTTGGGGACTATTAAATTTAAATAAAGGAAGAAGAAGCTAATGAAAAAAAAATTAAATTAAGATATATGTATATTGATATATTTCAGTAAATAAAAAATCGAAGCAAATGATAATCACAAGCTCCTGACTTTTATTTTCAACGACTTTTGCAAAATAATTTTAATTTACATAGAGTAAGCGGTTTGTGCTGGTGATTGTTTTGAAAGACTTCTTTGTAATCTCGTTTTATTTCTTTTAAGACAATTTTCCAAATTCTTTTCTTATAAATCGTCTCTAGTCGTTTTCCACAACTTTTATTTAATTTTTTCACTGATTCCCTTCAGAATGGTTTTCAAATTTTGATAGTTGTAAATAAATACGATGCTTTAATCGCTGAGTAAGACTTTCTAGACACTTATCTCTAAAAACGTTGTTTTTTTATCTCCACGTTTACTCGTTGCCACAGAAATGCCAATCCAATCTCTTGATACCTTTTGTGGTTGGCCATTCCTGATGTTATGGGTGTGAAATTAGACTGCTGGATTCCAAAGATGTGTGTAGTGTAAGAGTTTTGTGTATTTTGTACAAAAAATAATGTCAATATGTAAATTGATTATCCCCCACAAAGTAATGCTAATGGAGTATTTTTGTTACAATAGAAAATTCATAATAGAAATGATCAATACGCCACAATTTGAATTCTGCAAATATTACAAAATATTACAAATATTACAAATATTGAAATTCAAATAACAAATAATTGCAAGCACTTCACCTCAATGACCCACTAAAGTATATTTAAAGTGCTTCTATAAAATCCTTAAATAAAGCTAGGACACTCAAACCTCTTTGAACAACCCTAATTTTTATTGTTTCTATGTATTCTATTTTTATTCCTGCAATCTTTTTAAAACAACAAAATTATAATAAAATTAACTAATATTTTTATAGTCAATGTAAATTAAATTAAATATTTCCACATGTGCTGCCAAAAAATTCCATCCAAAAATCAATGAAAATGAGAACGGAATATCAAAGAACAAGTGGAATGCAATTTTCAATGATTTCAAAGTGTATGAAAAATGTCCATGCTATACGAAGTGCCACAATTCAAACACATTACAGAAAATTTTAATTACCGTTTTCTTCTTTGTCTGCTCTCTTTCGAATTTCCTCTTCAATTGCAAAGACTAACTGTGGAATATTAATTAATGTATGTATGTATGCCATCAGAGTGTTTACTGTAAACTTGAGGATGCGTGGTTCCTGACATGACAAATAAGCACGGAACTGAAGGTGGCCATTATGCAATGGTATCAGTATGTAGATAGGTATTTACGTCTAGGCAATGTGTAACCAAAGTTTATTACATGCCGCAGTGACAAATAGGGAAGTGACCGACAGTCGATTTGTGGACGATATAGAGTGCAAATATGTACATATTGGCATTATACGCGTATAGGTTCCAGAAAAGACGAAATTTGAGTAATTGAGAAAGCTGATTCCAAATCAAACCTTCGAAAGAATATTTTACAATACGTTTTTTCGCGCTTTCCTTACCGTTGGGAGATTCATTATCTGGATGTTGCCAGTATTGGCAGTAGATTTTAAACTTGTTTACAGCAACAAAGTAATTAATTGAGAATCCGTACACTTACCTGCCGCTGCTGCTATAGCCTATAGTCATTTTATTATGTGCCTTGATATTATTCTGCCTAAGTATTTACAACCATTACACTTTGGTATCGTATTTACGTATAAAACTGAGCCGTATTCATCATCAACTCTTCATATTTTTCTTCACATCTAGTTTTCCTCACAGTTTGCGATAATTACGGTGCTGATCGGTTTGTACCCACGCTCCGGTTTCTATGGATGCTTATTAGTTATAAAGAAACCAGTAAAAGAATATGTAAGTACATGAGATTCTTTACAGTAGGTTTTGTTACTTCTAAATTTTTGTTACTTCTAAATTTTACCAACAAAAAATTGTTGGTAAAATTTATACGAGCATGTATATAAGTATAAAAGCTCCTACAATCAGATATTATATATATCACGAATTCTAAATGAAGCATCAGAACGAGACAGAAAAAAAGGAAATATCGTTAAGAAGGTTCGTGAATATATTTCTATGGCTTTCAAGTACATATTATTCAAGAAAACGACTTCTTGGAGGCCGTGCTGTTCCAGAAGTTTTAATTCTTATCTGCTTTCACACATTTACATTTGAAAACGGCAGTCTGCACCTTAGCGACAACGAATTTTGCAGCGGATAAATAATAAAAGGCTGGCATCTTTTATGTATAATTAATGAGTTTCTGTGACTTTTAGTGTCGCCATTTTAAGTGATTATTTTAATATACGACCAGAGAGTTATAAATTTTGTACTATAGTTCACGGAAACATGACCGAAATTGATAATTTGAGAATGAGAACTAACGTAAATGACAAATCCCCTTTTCTGTTTCCAAAAAAGTGGGATAGCGACAAGTTTTCAGAACGTGAATGTGATCGTTTCTAATTTAATGCCACTATCGCATACTTTTAAATTATTTAAAAAGATAAACACGTAATTCTTCTTTTTAATTTTACTGAACTTAGAATTTAAATAGTAGTATGATAGCAAAATTAAAACAATTTTATTTAAAAATAATATTCTTTATTTCAAACGAAAATAACCAAAAGCATCTGTTAATATTTAAATGTGGCTAACAGTCCTTCTTTTCAGAAAGAATGGGCTTGTCAGATAGAACGGACTTATCGGATTGACGGGCAGGCCGGCTACTAAAAAAAAGAAAAAAAGGACTAATGCTTGATTAGTCCCAACTGAATTAGGTAACAAACTTCCTGAATGTATAAAAAGATCTATCGATCAGAAATCGCTCCAGGGCCATCATAAGTGCGTCATCGGTAGGGCATTATAAGCTTTGACGGCGCCGGCCCTATAATACGGGCCAGTCGCAAATAACCTTCGCCTATAGGGCGATATTGAAAAATCAGTATTATGTCTACTGGCCATCGTGTCATAAAAAATCTGCGTATGTAAATATTTTTATTTTGTTTTAGAAATATCATGTTTCATGTAACAAGTAAGTAACAAGTTCAAATGTGTGAGGTGTCTAAACAACTCCCTATACGGTGCCAAAGAAGCTACGCCACACATGTACCCCATCAATCGTTTTTGCTGTTTGAACAATGCAAAAGCCGACGTGGAACTTCCATAAAATATAAAGCTATATCAAAGGCGCGATTTAACGCAACCAAAATAGAATGATCTCAAGAAAGTCATGCCCGCACTACTGCGCAAGTTCCTGTCAATTTACCTGAAAACTTCAAAATATAACTATGCCACCTTAGTCGACCATCTACAGTTAAACCCAGAAAATCAATTGTATCTACTTCAGCAACTAACTTACCATTAATTGCAATAAAAACTTTCATTAAGAGCGATGTTGGAGGATGTGCAATGTAGGAAACTTGTTTTCTTGTAAGATAAAGTAACACCTAGTTTCATAATAAATTTAAAGTGCCTTTAAATTTTGAAGCTAACTTTAACTGTCTAACTAACCAAGGTTAATGTGTATTTTAGATTCAGAGTAACTTTAAAATCACTATGAAACCGACCGTAAATCACACAGGAAAGAAATTTCTCAACATTATCAGATGCTACGCTACAGATGCAGCGACGCCAACGCAACCCACCATTAAACCAGATACAATACAAGATATGTTGTCAGCATATTGACATATACACTAATGAGTCAAGATGTACGGGAAATCATTCGTAGATTAAAAGCAAGGTAGGGTCCAATATAGATTCCTGTAGAATACCGCACCTAACGGCCGAAGCAGCAGACACATGTCCATGGTGTTATTGCAGTAACCTGATACAGTTACTACTTGTCTGCGATCAGTTAGGTACGACTTAAAAGCATCTACAGCTACATCCCGTATACCTCTTTGGTCCATTATATAAGGCACTATGGTCAAGTCTATCGAAGGCTTTAGATTAATCAAAATATAAACTCTGCCACGGATTTTCTCCTATTAAGATAATTGCTTTCATCTAACGTATGAAAAACTGTGTCACGTGTGGACATTCCAGAACTAAGTCCAAATTGATAATTATCGAGTATACTGAAGGAAGAAAGAAGATCCACTAAAGGCTTCTTGATGATTTCCTCTAAAATTATAAAAAAAAATTGTACAAAACAGGTAACAGGTAAACTGGACAGTAATTAGTTAAAACATGGCAGGCCCCTTATTTAGCATCGGAATAGCTTTCGATATTTTTAGTTTAATGAAAAAAAACATCATTTATCTCACAAATTAATGCCCTTCCCTTATTCTTCCGAGGTATAACGCATAACTACAGTTTAGTGCAATCTTCTCATGATAGCGTAGTAGTTAGATCAATATAGATTAATTCCTGTTATTCTGTATCGTGCGACTCCACCCTCTTATGTATACGTACTATAATAGCAGGAAAACTTTGCAAGTGCCTATTTAACATCTGCAATGCTGAAATAGAGGTATCGGTTGTATGATCTATGAATGGGAGTCGAAATGGTTGTAGAGGATACCAACGGTGTGCAAACCTATTACGCTATACTACGCTGGTACTCAATTTATTGTTTTTACGCTACGTTTCAGCAATTCAGGAATTCCTTATAAGGTTCACAAGAAGTAGTTTAGTTATTTTAGTTTTGTGCTTTTCAATACATAAATCATTGGTAAATAAGAAAACAAATTGACCTAAGTTATTCGCCTACATAGTGTTCCCTATCGGTGGCATACCTGTTGAATGCGTAATCAATTCGATCAAAAGCTCTTGATATGTCGGTGTAAATAAAACATTTTTTTTATTACTGTCCTTTTCCTTGGCATAAATTGTTATTGGATGCTTATAATATAAATGTTAAAATGAAACTTTCCGTAGTGATGATTTTATTACATCGGAAACAAGTTTTACTTTGACAATGCTTTCATTAATTCGCTTTTTTCTTTGTATTCCTACTCATTCTAAGATTCCTTTTGCTGCGAAGATTTGCTGCATGGAGTCGTATATACGTAATTCCTTCTGCTACGAGGTAATTTTTGTCGTTGACGTATATTTACAAATTCTACTAATAAGCACTTAACGATCGTCGTAGTTGTCTAGACGTCACTTTATCCATTATAACATAACTAGTGAAGCGAAAGAAAGGAAATGATTGTCGTTGTGTCACCTTATTATCCCGGAAAAGAGACAAAAGCGTTAAAGAAACGTTCTTGCCGTTTACGATTGTGTAATGATGTGCCGAAGTGCTGCAATAAAATTCGTCCGCTTTATAATTGTCACAATTTATTTATGGTTTTATTTTACTCGTTATTTTTTAAGAACAAAGCGAGAAAGCTTTTAATGGCTTGCGTGCGCTATGGCGAACTAGTATAGCCCGTCAAAGAAACTAAAATGAACCAATTTGTTTGGATACATATTTATTGCTTCAAATGCAAAATACCAAAAATTTTACATAACAAGTGAAGTAAAAAATAAACAACACTTCCTTCAGCTTTTATTTAAAAACTTCGATTATTTGCACAATCATTGACATGCAAGCGATATGCACTCCAGGTTATCTGATTTCAACATCGGACTCTAGGACTGTAATGAGCGAGTGAAAATGTTTACCCTTCAGTAATAATGTTCTACTGAGGAAATATGGGGAAATTTGGAAGGCTATGGCGAAAGAATAATAATCGACATCCTACATTATTATCTCCTAAAGACAGACATTTTCATTCTAATCAGTTTCGGAACCCAGCATATGTGAACAATACTCATAAATGTAAGAACTTTGCCAGACATTTGGCGTATCCTGTAAACCTATGCGTATGCGGTTAATTACATTCAAAGCTACGTAATTGATATTTTAGTTTTACACGAACTTATAGTATCTTTTCTAACATTCGCAATTAAGCAGAAAGTAGGACACGATTATGTCGCCAGTAAGTTGAATTCCACCCGGAGCTTCTGTGAACGTTAAGCTCCACTGTGATCGTTTGAGGTTTCAGCGAATGCGTTGACAAATTTTCCGCTTTGTGAACGATTAGACAAGAGCATTAGAGGTGATCGATGATGAAAGGCAGTGATAATTACGAGTCTTTGTTCGGTTTGGTTTCAATTAACTAAAATCCAAAAAGTACTCCGGGGTGAATTACGCGGAAGACAAGTAAAATTAGAGCTCCTAGATACTTATTAGGCGAAAATTCCAATCTAAATATAAAATGCTGTACCTTTGATACCGCCACTTTTATTTGCTTTCTCCAGAATCCTTTGTAGGTTTTACGTTATTTGTCTTAAATTCCTTTTGGAACAATAGCTTTCTGTTCGCATTCTTATATCTAGAAAAGTTACTGGAATATCTGACATATTAGATTTATTATCATATGTTGGTAATGTTAAATTTTTATTCTCGTTTCATTATTTCGAAAGCTCAATTTTAAGGAGCTACTTTATATTCAAGTTGCTGGGTTGATTGGTTGATAAAAATATTGGAAATATAATTAGTTCTAATGTAGACATAAATAAGTATGTATACATCTAAGGAAGAACAGCAATAAATATTGGTACGAAACAAAAATGAGTGTACTTATTTAAATAAAGAACGTTAAATAAGTCAACATATTAAAAACAGAAGCATATTACACTATAACATATAAGATGTCTTATTTTGATAAAATCAATTTAAATCGACTTAATTTAGTTAAATAATAAAACTTTAATGGTTTAATATGGTATAACACTTGCTTCAAAGATTGTTTCTGCTTATCGAGCATTTCCAACGTATAATGTTAATTACAACTCTTAGGAAGTTTTCTTGTCTTAATATAATTTCATCCGTCCCTGAGCGACTAATGTCTTTCAAGAGTTGCTTTAACTATTAGCTATAGAGGTTACACAAATTTTGTATGCACTAGGTGTTGTTGAGTGCAATTGGAGCAAAAAAGTGAACTCAAGAATTTATAGACTGACATGTGAATGTAATAAAACATACATAAGCCAAACCGGAAGAACCTTTCAAACCAAAAAGTAGAACCGAGTCCTGATAATGTCATGGCAACTCGGCCTAGTTTATGTCGGGCCAGCCAAACCGAGTCGCGATAATTTCGAACAAAATCAGAATCGCAACTCATAACTAATATAATAACAATATATTTTGTACAGTATAGTACACATTCATTTTTGCTCGTGTGTAAAAATAGATGAAGGAATAATAGTAGTATTTTTCTGTTTCCCACTGAAAAGGGGATCTGCGACATTCAATTTCAGTAAGGTTAAAAACCTACCTAAAAAATTGTTGAGATATTACTAATTAATAGTTACAGTGATAACTAATTACTGGAGTTTCTGTCTGAGTGAGCTACCGTTTATCGCGTTGTTCTTCTGTGTCTACAAAATGGTCATCAAAACCGTTACCATGCTTGACTCACGTTATTTTGATTATCATATTGAACATCCGGTATATTTTTCCGGAATCTGATAGAGAAACTGTTCTGTTTTTATGAACATTTACTTATACCTAATTGTGTCGTTCCTTGGTGAGCTAAATACGAAGATAGGTAGATAAATTTCTAGTTAAACTGCGAGCTGCGAAAATAAGTTTTGCTAATAATGATAAATATAATTTGTAGAATTTGTTAGATGCGCATAACTTCACGCCCCATTTGAAGTGAGCACCATTTTCCTTCATACAATCTGATTCCTTTTATATGATTGAATAGTTACTGCTACTTTGGGAGTCATACTTTGTATAATGTTAACGTTACGTATTGCTTTAATAAATTGATCCAGAAAGTTGTTTCATTCGCTGAAAAAATTTTTGTACTGTCCTTTAAATAAATCTATTCGCTTCATAATCAATTTTGGAATATATAGAACTGTTTTTTATTGGAGTCTGGAAAAATAATGGGATAAAATTTTAAATATTGTTTTTCCTTTTTCAAGATTACCACAATATTATGACTATCTCCAAAAACCTTGCTATTACATTCCCGATTGATGGAACAGTCACTAACACAATTGGTTGCCTGACGGTTGGCTCCCAGTTGGCAAAACATCGTATGATCGGCGCAATATCCGTGACGGTTAACCAGGGCCCATAGCGTGTCGGTAATGTATACCAAACCAATGGTTCTAACGTTGGGTTAACGACTAGCCCTAGGTCAGGTCAGGGATAATCAAACTACCCTTCGCCGTAAACACTTATCTGACATAAGCAAGTCAGCGTTAAACCAACTCAGTCGGTGCGGTGTCGATTGAACATCTGTTGCCAAGCATGTGACTAAATCTGTGACGTCACGATCGGTAGACAACAGTGAGCCAATTTTCAGGGAATGTTCGTTGAAGGTTGGTGTACGCCCAAAGATCAGGTAAGTATGCGAGAATGTTGCGAGTCACTGTTGGACAAAAGTGTCACTTTCGCGTAAGCGCTGATCCTGAACGCTGACTGTCGAACAACCTGGTATGATCACGTTTACCAAAATTCTACTGTGGCAGATGATGGTACAGCGTAAACAGCATTCATCTCAGCTTTAGCTTGCGTAGGTGTATTGCTTTTTATATGACGGCCCGATATACAATTTTTTCATTTTACAAGAAACAGTAACAGCAAACATTAATATCGACTGACAAATGCTGAGCGTCCAACATGGCTGAAATTTTCAAAAGTATCTTTCAACACATGCACAAGCATATTATCAAAATAGGTTTGACAAGTGACGTCATCTTCATATTGAGACTTGAAATATGTCAGACTAACCTCGTAATGTACAATGCTACTATTTAAAATGCCTATCTTTAACAATAACCCTTGTATATTTGTTAACATATGTATTTGTGATATTAAAATAAGTTGAAGTTACCTTTGGTTCTATGGTTGATTATGTGTTTGTCATATTACACACGAGCTTACAACGTGTACTCGTAACATGAAAAACTGTTTGTAGACATGAACTTAATTGCGCAACCGGCTAAAAATGGGCTTGCTTTTGTCCCCCGTCCTGATTTATAACATCGTCTATTATATTCATAACATATTATATTCATGAAAACACTATTTACTTTATACTACATCCAATTGTATTTTTTTGTACCTAGAAAAAAGGCTAGTAAAAAATTATTATATAAATTGCGTGCATGTGATGAAAATATAGAGAATGTAAAATTTAATACAAAACCTCGTTAGATTTATGTCGTTTATGTTCTTTAGTACTTTGTACACTAACTATGTAGCAAGCTATATAGTTAGTGAATACTGCTTCAATTCCCTTTTGTAAAGTTGTGAACTACGTTCCTGGGTATTTGCTAATTAAACCTTATCGCGAGTGAATTGTGATGATTTTAATATCGCATATTTTGTAGATGTAACCAACTCAATTTAGTTCTATATTCCCAATTTTAAATGATGTTCTACCTAGAATTTTACAAGCTAGTGATTGAAATATTAATAGGAGATACAACTTTGGATTGTTTAACGTTTAGTGCTTACTATAAAATCAACAACCAGCTTTGTTAATATGAATTTATGGGCAAACTTGGTTTTATTAATTTGAAATTAGTTGAATTTGTGACAATAATCTCTTAAACACTTCAAGAAATCATACAGACTCAAAATAAAAAAAAAGCGTAGAAGGAGTTTTACAACCTAATACAACATAACTTCCGTATACTTTAGACAGAGAAATGAAATAAATGCGTAGCAAAATGCTTTATAAGTATCACGGGAATGGACCGTCACCAGAACCTAATATTGAAATTATATCGGTGTGTAGAAAGCTAATAGCTTTTTATAACCGTATTAACGATTTCGGAGAAACAATCGGAGAAATTTATTTTTGCAGACATTTGAATGTCCGGAAGTATATTTGAAGATACCTGTTATCGATTTTGTACAATAATGGAATGATTATGGAGAACCGACAAATAAATTGATGATAGGGAGAATATCATACTTTTATTGCTGTAGTTTTCTTAGATACTTCTTCAGATATAATGTATCTCTACATTGAGTTCCCCATAAATTTATGATTTTGTCAACATTCATATATTCATGGAAATCAGTGTACCCTGCGCGGTACACAGTTTTATGAACATGCGAATGGCCTTTTAAGAGTGTATATCGGGGGGACTCGATCCTTCGACCCTTGCCGATGTCACAGTTAGAACCAAACCCTTTTACCATCAGGCGAGTGAGCTATTATAAGGAATGGTATCTAACAGCACGACTCTCATCAAATAATAAATAAACCGTGGAAAAGAAACAGGCGAAACGATCACATTATTGTACGACTCTTTAGTAGAATTTGTGATAACATCAGTACAATAATCAGTTCAACACGAAGAGAGTTCGAGAAACACTTGTCAAGAAAACATATTTTTATGGGTGAAATTTATTTTATTCTACAACATAGTCTCCTTTGAGGTCGATATACTTAGCCAGACGTGTTCCTATCTTTTGTATCCCATCTAAAAAGTCTAATTTCTCCAACTTGCAAAATAGGCGCTTGTTCCTGCAATCATTTCACTGTTGGAGCAAATTTTTTTCCTCTGAGCCATTTTTTCATATTCGGAAATAGGAAATAATTGCCGGGGAATAAATCTGGTGAACGTTGCGGGTGCTGAAGCAATTCGTATCCTAGCGCATAGAATTTTGCTATGACGACAACAGAAGTATGCACGCGTGCATTATCTTTATGAAACAGAATTCTTTTTCCCAAATGCAGAGGCTTTTATTTTTCCAACATTGTTGAAACGATCCAATAAGTTGGCATGGCTCGTTATTAATCGTTTTGCAATTTTCAAGGTAATATGACACGTACTCCCGGAAACACAGAGTCCATGGTCTTGTTGACCGATAAAATAGCGTTGACCTTTGACGTCGGTTGGCCACGAAATACCCTCGGTTGGGACCATTCTTTGGTTTCTGGTATGCAGTGATGAACGTATGTTTCGCCAAAAGTTATGAATCCCAGCATTTTTTTGAAGTTAAAATGCATGTGTGTTTATGGACAGTTGTAAACAATCGCGGCACCTATCTTGCGGAAAGTTTCTTTATATTCAAATCAGTTGCACTCGGTCAATTGAGATGCCCGCAGCCTCGCCAATCTCACGCACTTTCAATTTCCGATCATTTGTTGCCATATCATGAATTTTTTCAATCATATATGATGTGGTGACCTCATTTGGACGACCTGTGATTCATCCAAAATGCTCGTACAGCCGCGTTTTAAAAACCAAAATTAGCCTTTTTTATGTCTTTACAGTTATATGGAATATGTCGGTGATATTACTGCCTTCATAATTGTTAGTTGAATGTTTAACTAGCTTTCATATTTTCCAAAAATATTTTTAGCATGCTTTTCGTAAATACCTGAGTAGCCTATTGGAAATTCCTTTTAAAGCAGTCCAAACGTACAATCTATAATCTGTAAGCATTTTCGGGTGGTTTGTCCCAACTAAGGCATTCAAAGTATTGCGTTAAATTAAGAAAAATTTACAATATTAATGCATTCAAGCAACCTTTGAAAGCATTTCTAAGGGGCTTGTGCTTTTACGCTCTTTAAGACTCCATTTGAACAATTTGTGTATACAACTTTGCATCTTATATAAACTATATAAACTCTATAAACTTTTTTGACCAATTCATAGACTTTGATTTACTACTCTTGTAATACTCTCATCATTCTTGGAAAGTCTTTTGCAAATCAATTCCCTTTTGTTGGTAGTACAACCTTCATTTTGACATCTTCTAAAACTTCCCAACTACATACCTACTTGAAATGGCCAGCGAATCATCATGGTATTTAACCGCAGTACTAACATACCGACTCTAAACGAGTATACAATAATTTACAATTAGAGCCAATGGTATGCCGCTTCTTGAAAATCCGGAATTTCAGATTTTCACAATTTCTCCACGGAAGCCAAATATTAATGAGGCGTGTACTTTGCGCGTAAGAATAAAAGCATCTACTGAAATATGGTGATATATTTGTAGATAAATAACAGGTCGTAGTGGTGTAGTGATTAGCACGCCCGTCTAGCAAACGGGAGATGTCGGGTTCGATTCTTAACTAGAACCTTCTTTCATACAATTAATTACGTCGGAAAATACTACATTTTCATAATTTACTGACAGAAACCAATATATTCATTAATGCTGTTTCTTGTTTAACAGATGTTCAATTTCCAAGTACTACCATTGTTTGTATTAAGCAAGTCAAATGCTGTTGCTTATTCATAATTATTACCGTGTGTCCGTAGCCGCTGGTGGTGACGCATATGAGACTTTAATGACGAAGCTTCGATTTCCTCGTGTATTTTCGTTGCATACAACAACGCAACGGAAATACACAAGGGAATCGAAGTCTTATAATTGAGTTACCATTTAGTCACCACCAGCTCTGAGTAGAGATATTTTTACCAAATAGACAGAACTACATACATAGGACTATACACGCCCTGATACAAACAAGACGAGATGACAGCCGTATGTCTTTATGGAAAGCGATTTCTTTATATGTATAAAATTGGATGATGCGTGGAGGACCTTCCAATTTTGTCAGTTTATCGAATTTCAATCCTTTTTAGTATTTAATTTAGAAAGTATAAAGAAGCGACGTTCGCACGGTCGCATTGATTGCATGCGAGTTGGTCTATCGGAAAGCCGTTTACAAAAGTGCCGTCTACATCAGCGGTTCTGTAGAAAGTTTGGTAATAAAAAGAAGGGTCCGCAGGTTAACGTTTACAGATAAATGTCGATGTCACAGTTTATATAAGTGCGTACGCGATGAATAGCTAAATCTGCGTTTATGAACATCTTTGAATTATCCTTCATTCGACGTAGCACGTGGGTCCTTTAGTTACAATAAAAAGGAATGCGTTAGGAAGCAAGCAACATAAAATAAGCATCTACATCTTTCACTTGATAGAAGCTCATTGGTAACATAAGCAATTTAGAAGTAACGGAAACTTGCAAAAATACATCGAAGGTACACAACGCAACAAAAGAGACCAAGTACAAAAAATCTCAAAAATGCAAAAACATGATCAACTAGGCCTGCTACTTTTACTTGTTGTGATGTTCACATGTTTTGTTTTGTATTTCTAGGTTAGGTTGAAGCTTATCCAACGTGATTATGCTATGTCGTTTGATTTTAAACTTGGTTTTGGGGGGTGAAGTTGCCGAAATAGGTAATATTTCAAGTAGTACATTGTTGTAGGAGATTGGCGCCCAATTCAATTTCTTTTCTAGCGTGTAAATTATACACATTACCATGTTGCTCAAAGCGTATTACATATTCCTTGTGGAAATGTTTCACTTATCTACTACAATATGAAATTAAATACTTACAATGTAACAATTTACCAAACAGCACCACCCCATGAACCTTTCTGTTTCACTTGGACTGAAATCAGTGGTGAAAGAGAAACTAGCGAATTGGACAGGGCATTATTACAATGGTTTAACACTTTACCTAAAGAAATCAAAGAACTACTTTCGGACACTTGTAGCGGCCAAAACAGAAAGCAATATAATGATCTTTGTATCTACGTTGTTCAAAATACTTAGTGCGCGAGCTTGAGTACAGACGAACACAATTTTTTTGAGAAAAGCTGTTCTCATAGATAAACAAATTCTATCCACAGTGCCATAGAATCGGCAAAAAAGCACATGAAACTCAATTGTTTGCAAGACTGGTTAACAGTTTTTCGAATTGCTAGATCAATCAGGCGTATGCAGTCGAAAATTTTAAATTTAGCGGCTTTATTGATTTAAAGAAACAGCACTTATTACTAACAGAACAACTAATACTGATGGGAACAAAGCGCGTGGTTGAAGATAAAAAGACTGAAATATTTGAAAGAATACATTGTCTATTACAGTTATGATTTCGACAGTCTATAGGAACAGCTCCGCGAACAAAAGTAGTAGGGTAGACGTAGAAAGATAATTTCGTTAGAGCTTCTTTATTCAAATCAGTTAACTATATTCAAACAAAAGAAAAGCCTTTTGAAACTGTGCGCGGAAAATGATTCCAGAGGAATACCACGAATGGTTTAAATCATTACCTTCCAGTACAAACATGCCGGAACCAGACATTGTTGTATCCAGTGATAACTTCGATGACGAGTAACTTTGGTCATTGAAAAATGTACCTATTACGTTTATTATGTTTTGAAAACCATAACCACAACAAGAAAAAACGACCAACTTCATTTTGTTTACTTCGCTATGAACTCAGTGCATATTCATTGCCTTATTTTAAACAATATCTTTTAAAGTATTACTGTACAAAATAAGTAGACACAAGATACAATCGAACCCCCACTTTTGTTAGAAAATCGAAATTTTAAAATGCCTTCCTGAAAATTTATTGCATTTGGACTTAAAAAGAAATAGGATTTGTGTTATTTGGTGATTCGCTCTTTCGGCAATTTAACTTCTAGTAGATAATAAAAAATGAATTTTAACGAATATTAGAATTTTGAAACATCACAGTAGCCCGTAACTTGCTAGTAGAATTCAGACGATAGACCTTGAAAATAGGACAGGTGTTACCTGGATGAATATTAAACACACAGTCAGAAGTCTTTTAGCGTTCCTCATGTCTTTGTTCAATCGCAACAGCGGTTGTTTTAATCACAGCTGATTTTGATAATTTTTATCTTTCGAAAAATGCTTAAAAACGAAACTCAACCCGATACTCTTATTTTTGGAAATAGCATAATGCAAGCGATGCAAGAACGCAACTGAAGCACTAACTCTATTCTTTGACATTTAACACCCCCTACAACCACACAATATAATGTTACTGACAAACGAGACGATTATTTGACGAACGATATTTAATTGACGAAATTACAACCGAGATACGACTGAAATTATTCTGGAGATTGTTGCAGATTAAACCGGAAGTTTTAGATGTGAGGAAATTGATCAGAGGAGAAGTTATTTATCCTGACCACCACTATCGTGGTTGGCTGGAGTTAATATGACCTCCTAACTCCGTAGCTTAGATAGTAGGGGATGAAAGGAGTTGAAGTTACTTAAAACGAGCTCTCAGCCTCCAAAGGAACTGTGTTGTTGAACGAATGGACATACTGAACTCGCTTCGCGTGACGCTAATAACAGCTAAGGTTGTGTGCATGTGTGTTACTACCAAGATATGAATAAAGTTTTGAAATTGGCATCGTAATAGTAATAATTGTAAAATATTAAGGGCAAAAATAATACAGGCATTTTAATAAAATTAAATCAATAACTCTGGCGTAAGACCGACCTCGAACTTTTTATCCGAAAGCTGTTATCGCATAGCTAAGTAATCATTACGCAATCATCTTTAATGGACTTTTAGCATGGAATGTACCGAGTTCAAATAAGTTTTGTATACGACATTTTAAAAGTACTTTAGAAGTTCATTACTTTCCTGAAACAAGAATAAAGCAAAATTAGAAGATGTCTTTTTAAATTAAACGCAATATAGAATAAAAATCAATTCACTCAGTAAATATAATTAATTTATATTAAAATTGGGATGTTACTGTATTTTGACTTGTTATGAATTGCTCCCGTTCTTTTCTTTCCGAATTCCCAAAGTGAACACTAGCAACGTTTGTTCTGGAGTACCATTTCACGTTCTACGGTTGTAATAATCCATTAAACTTAGCTGTACAAGAACTTAATGTACTTTCAATTAACATAGACAAGCGTATTCCGGGTTCAGACAATGTGATGGTTAAATAAAAACTCGACGTTTCGCCCGCACGCATCATTTGGGGCTTCTTCAGGAGAGGGAAAGATGGTAGGCAACAGTTAGCACGGTAACTCAACATGTAAACCACTCGAATCTAACTGACAGGAAGCAGTTGATCACGGTAACTCAGCATGTGAACCATGCTAGAGGCGAAAATCAACTGCAGCGATTAAGTCTACGCGGAATTTCCCGGCATGTCAACATTTGCCGGTCATAGCTCCAGCCGAGCTAATACGGCTCTTAATACAAGAGCTCTTAGAACGAGAGTTATGAGAATATTTGCGCGTTTTTGACTGTAAGTAAAAGCGCAGCATGGTCCTGGTTTTGTTGTAATGAGAAGATATGATCTTGTTGACAATCGAAGTAGAATAGAAATTCCGAAATCATAAACTTCTCAGAAAACGTATGCATCATTTGATAAAGCCAATAAATACAGAGGTGGTCAACACAATTCAATAATTATTTCTTGAAAAGGAGTGCAGCAAAGTTTAACTAGAAAAAGGGAAAAAAGGAAAGGCAAAAAATGGCTTACTGGAAGTTTAGTTCTTCGAATTTTGCGGTATATAATATGCTAACTTACTGTAAAATTGATTAATTATTTAATAATTTATTCCTAACGTTTAGTTGGGCAGACATTAGCTTAGAAAGTTGTTTATAGACGCTGAACAGCGAAATTGTTTTTCGGAACAATTTACATACATATTTTAGTAAAAGCTCTTGGTTGCTGTTTGCAACACGAAAATCTAGTAACAATTACGTACCATCAAGATTACGGTAGATCGCCAACGAAATCCGTGATCTAAATTGGGTTCGTTAATTAATTGCACCTAAAAAGTTCATACCTCAAGTACGTACGGGGTTTATAGCGCCCTACTTCGTAACTATAATCTATTTATTATAGATGTAAAAGCAACCGACTACCAGTAGACTAGCAAAACTGAGCTGGATTAGCAATGCTTTGTACGCCACGGGAAATTACATTTGCTAATAATTACAGCCTCGTCACGTACTTCATTTACAAGTGTAATTTCACTCTCGTCAACAATAAAAGACCAGCCTGCGAATTTCATAACAGTCTGTCCCTTTTGTAACGAAATTAAAAATTTCTTCCGTCAGAAACGTTTTATTCCTTCAACAATAGAGTACGGGATACATACAACAATGAATATAAATGACTTTTTGTATTATAATAAAAGGATCTAAAAATTCCGGATGCATAAAAGTTATAATGGGAAATCTCAACGCTTCATGAAGTATTAATTTAACATTACTAAATAATAGTATAATCATGAAACGTGAAGAAACACAAAAAGAAGGATTATAATCAATTGCTTGCGGTATTATTCTATGTATATATATTTGCATCTGAATTGAACCAAATAAAATTCGAAATGAATATTAGATAGTTGAACGGACACAGTTTAATTTAGTATGAATGAAAAAATAATATTCTTTATAGAGAGTGCGTTGGGAGGAACCGATCGAACTCCAGGAGTGTACCGTACACGTGAAAATAACATATTCCCTTATCCGTATAATTAAAAAATGTTAAAGCGTTTTCGTAAATGGTCCAAGTTTTCGCTTGTTTTCGAATTAATATGTCTGAAATAAAATAAAAGAAATCGTTCCATTGATTACCCATGTAAAACAGAATGTCAGATTCGTTCTACACTAAAGGTTTTTTCGGTCCTCAATCCTTTCGAAGCTCCAAATCATTTCAATAATTTTCTTGTTGTAATATATGTTAGCGTCAGCGTATTCTGATAGTGACTTAACGTTTATTTTCGGGTTTATATATTATTTTGTTGGAAAATGGTGTTTGCTTACGGTTTCTGTAATGGGAATGCTACAGCCGCTGTTGGACAATATCGTCAGCGGTTTCCACATCAGAGAAATACTGGCAAAAACGATTTTGTCAGAGTTTTCAAAAATTGTGCGAGAATGGAATGCTTTCCAATCCTGAAATCATACCTGAACGAGCTACTCGACATGTTTTAGAAGAAGTACAAATATTCCCGATTTAGTAGATGAAGATGCAATGACCAGCTCATGAAAAATTGATACTAAATTAGTCATTCCACAAAAAAAGAGTACCGTACCGTACTCAGCATATACAGCATGTGCACTCGAAAGACTTTGCCAACCGAATGGAATTTTATCGGTGGAAAAATAATAATCGTTGTGCGTTGTCCATAATTTTCAAGGATGAAACAATATTCATCAGCAACGGGGCTAATAATACTCAGAGCTCTCATGTATCGTATGTACTTACTTTTAGCACATGTTTTTGGTAAACGTGTAGTGTGGTCCAAAGTTATTTAATTGGCCCTTTCATTTTGGAGAATCGCCTAACAAGAAAGCACTGCTCCAATTTTATACAAAATTTATTACAAGGATTACTAGAAGATGTCTCTCTAAACATTAGAATGCAAATGTATTATTAGCATGATGGAATTCCTGCAGATTTGGCAGTTAGGAGAAGCAACGTCTGGGGATAGGTTTCAGGCCTTTAGATTGATCAGTGGCTCTATTAGTTGGCTATCCAAACTAGACTATTATTTATGGGGCTGGTTAAAAAACGAAGTTTACAAAGTAAGAATCAATACTCAGAATACACTAATGCGGCGTTTTGAATTTTTACGTAGTAAAGAAAACTTTATAAACTGTACAACTTCTGAAAAAATTCTTGAATTAGTGAGGAAATGCCTACATTTCAAAACATTTAACTCAAAATTTCAAAATAATTGACGTATGATGATAATTGTGTAGCCTAATAGTGGAAGAATAATTTTAGTTATACAGAAATATTTTTATTTTTCATAATGGTCCACAAAATTGCATTTGGCATGCAATTAGTTCAAAGGTGCTGTAAGGATTTTGTTCTATCGCCATCGATCTTCATTCTGGTCCGCAAAATAACTCTCAACGGCGTCTTTGACTTCGTCATTTGTGGAAAAACGATGTCTACACAACAAATGAAGGTCAGAGGGGACTAAATCTGGAGAATAAGGCAGATACGGAAGCAAATCGTACTTCATTTGTGGAATTTTTGGCATTGAAACAACGCTGGTATGCGAAGTTTCATTATCCAGAACGTTTTTGCTTGACTTGTCTCTGCAACTTGTCCAATTTATCGCTTGGCCATGCGGATGGTAATCAGTAAGCAAAATTACGTTTGCATCCGAGAAAATTGATGCCATAATTTTACGTGCTGATTTCATAGACATTGCTTTCTTTGAAGCCGAGTAGCCAGAATCTATCCGTTATTTCGATTGAAATTCTGTCTCTGGAGCTTAATAGTGAGCCAGGTTCCATCGCTTGTTATAAATCGTCTCATGAATTCCACCGGATTTGCCTTGGAGCGGTACACACATTCTTGCGATATTTACAGTCGAACACGCTTTTGATCCATTGTGAGTAGTTGCGGCACCCATCGTACAGATAGCTTCCTCATATCCAATTCAGTGCTCACAGTATTGCAAACACGCTCTTTCGAGATGTTCACGACATTGGCAATTTCACTCAGTTTAAAGCGCCTATCACTATGTCATTTCTAACGTAATGAAACTTTTTGGACGCCCGCTCCGATGCTCCTGAACAACACCTGCTTTGTCACGTTTAAATTCTGCCATTCACTTTCTTAGGTAATAGTGCACATGAAGGTGCACTATTACCTAAAGCACTATTCATTTCTTACAAACTTTCTGTAGGCCCTTTAAGTATAAAAATGTGAGAACGACGCGCTTCCCAGTAATGTTCATGATTCGAATTAAACAGAACACGTTTCCTTTCGAATGCTTTTTACATAAAACTAATTGACAGGTTGATTTGCAGTGTTACCAACTATTGAATGAAGCTTCACAATTGTGTAGAAATCGTAACAATCTAGATGGAAACTACGCAATTGTTGCATATAGATTCGTCACGCACACTGTTATTGTTAATATAATACAATATATTAAGTACATTAGTTTTTATACTATTACAAAATGCTGATTACAAGTTTACCCACATAATTAAGAAGGATGTTGATAGTATTTCTGCAGATCTGCTGCTAAACTATGGAACGCATTATGTTGCCACACGTAACTTATACTATTATATTTGGATGCTTGGAACTAATTAGCAAGTAGATATTTGTCTTCGGTGAATAACATATCAAATAGCAAACAACACAAAAGTATCGGCACACTCCGCACCACACAGGTTTAATTAATTAATCTGGATGCGTCGATCCTCATTTTCAACTGTTGGCCGAATATATTAAATAATTTAAATTATTATTACTACCAGGTATCTCCAAATCTCGGTTATCAATGTTCCACTGTGAATATAGGCTTTTCCTTGATGAAAAAGGTGGTAATGCGGCACAATAACTGCAAACGTGTGTATGATCAGATCTTGTTATATTTACGAAGGACAAATATTAGGATTGAATTTGTGGGTGTATCTATTCGTGATTTCATTTCTCACCGAGAATTAATTCGATGGCCGATATTTGTAGAAGTCATCCTGTGACGCCACGGGATGTGTAACGTGTTTTCAAACGTTGTCCTTGACTTGATCCATTATTAGAGCTAATTTGTTGAAGTGTTCTCACGAGTACTTCTTGCTTACTGAATTTGTGTACGTGGTAAAATGAACAATGATCCGAGTACCTAATTATTCAAACAAAAACAAGATGGTAAAATAAAGTTTCTACATGAAGAAATAATGTGAAATACTTTACTCCCATTTCATCCGAATGAAAGTCGTTGGAGCAATAAACTGTAGAATGTGACAGGAATTTCGGGCTGAAAATATTGTTTACAACCTCGCTGAAGAATTTCAATCATAAAGTGGACGTAAACAAGCGTGAAGTTCGTTTAATAAGCTAAAATGTATGTTTTTCTGTTACGATTTATTGACTTTGTGACTTTTGTCTCTAACGTATTTAATCAAGCTACGCAACTGGCAAACCGCGACATTTAAATAATTTAACATCAATCATTTGTGCAATTTTATAGTACATTATTATTGTTTATGATTGTTTTATGAGAAAGCAACTCAAGTTCTTATTCTTCTTCTTTTACTGGCATATTGGTCTTCGTTCCCCCAAAAGCAATGGGAACATATCTGAAACCAGGTCCTGAATGTAAATATAAATAAAATAAAATCTTCCTAAAAAAGGAAGCGCGAGAAATCGGGAGCATTACTGCAAATTTCAAAGCCAGTTATAGAAACAGAAAGCTGTAACAGTAATTTAACAAATTTGAATAACTATAAGTTGATGCTGTTATCCTTAGTGAACTTGAACAGGATACGAAGAACTCTCCAGGAGTTGGCCGTCAATAAGCGTGTAGTGAGGAGCTGGTAACCCAGATTGATTCAATGATCCTATTAACAGAGGTGACGAATTCTTTAGAGAAGGACATTCGAAAATTTTATGGATTTTATCCTTCCCTCATACGAGCAAGAGCAGAGAGGCGAATCCAGAACTTCGATAGGGCGGAGATGTTGCTCGACTGGGCAATGATCGATTAGTTTTCTGTTAAATGTAGTAAAAAAATCCCTTAGGGCACCAAGCATATGGAAGTGCTGTGGGATAACGTTGACTTTGAGTTGAATAACGAACAGCGTTTTCTCTTTAGTCCTCGTAGATTCCCACCACCACGATTGTTATTTAAGAGACATCTGCTTTTTGAACATATTTTGAAAGTTTCTAGGATTTAGTTGGTTTGAGGATGGCTCTAGGCACCCAAAACGGCCTTCTCATTATCTTTGGTTCCTTCATAACTAGGTATCCACAGAAAAGAAATGTTTCTGTGTTGGATGTTTATTTCATAGATCATGTCTTTAATATCCCCATCTACAGTAGGTTGTTTTTACAGGACGACTCAGGCGAGCAGTTGTCTAGAGCGCGAAGGACACCTATCTAGTCCGAAATGACGAGAGATTCCGGAGTGCGCTCTACAAAGATCTTTTTGACCGGGAATAAATCGCCAGCAACTCCATAGTGAAGATGGAGGCGTGCTGAGGAAGAGCGCCAGAAATAACGATTTCGGGCTAAGGGCAGAATACTCCAAAGAATGTCTTCAGATGTGGAATCGTAGGTGCAAAAGTGAACGAAATGCGGCCATTTTGAATTCAGACGGCGACATGGCAAACAGTTTAGTATTTCGAAGCTACCCATGATTGTGATAAATGCACGAGCTAACAAATTGAATATTGAGATCAACGTAGTAGGCGGGGGATATTCATAACAAAACAGAAAACGGCTGGCGTAAAATATATAGGAAGTGGAAGGGTCTTCTTTGCTGAATCGTATAGTTACTTAAGGTGATTAAACTCCTAACAGAGACATTACTAATTAAAGAAATTTGTAACTCAAGTTCACTAGTACGTAGATTTTTATTGTATACAAGTTTGCGAGATAAAGTTGGTGGCTCTTCTCTCAAAACTTTCCTAGTCTATTTTTATACTTCTGTATTACACAAGGATTCTTTTATTGTTAGTCATCAACTATTGTCAAGTAAATCAAAATTTTATTATCGTCTTGTTTATTTATATTGCTTTCTATGACACTTATTAGGTTTATTTAGTGATTATTTTTAAACGCCAAACAAACTATTTGGTTGATTTCTGTGATGTCACTACATCAACAATAACAAATGCCATCTACTGGTTGTTTGTAAAAACTTAAGAGACTACTGTTGTCTACATCAGTAAATATAGACCATTGCAAAATCAAATAGCAAGCAATTAATCTACTATGAAGGAGCTAATCTGCGGCACTAAAATATATCATTGCTAAAGGCCAACCCTTCTAAAAAATTATTTAATAAACCATTCGGCAGAACGGACTCATACATATTGTACATAATTCAAACCTTTCTAAATAATTTAAATTATTCGGAAAGGTTTTAATACAAAATTGTTTTGCGAACCAAGCAAATTTTCCAGCCACCTACTTCATTATTTATACGCTACCCTTGAATTTGCGAGGTAGCTTTAGAGAGCAACAAGCGAAAAGTAAGTACACAAGTTCCTACAACTTTCTGGCCTACTCTCTTTACCTGTTCGGATACTAACTCTTGAAGTTGAGGAATACTTTTTCTCGCAATAATACCTATACCTTAAAGAAAAAACAGCTAGATTAGGAGAGTTACTTTCCTGACCTTTTCGCGAATACGTAATCATTAAAGGAAGGCTGAATATACGGAAAAAGTTTATGGATTTAGAACAGCGTTCGCAAAATCCCCAAACTTTGAAACAAGTTGTATGTATGTAAGTATGCCATACGAATTTTTCTCAGGAGAAAATGGAAATAATGCCATTAAGGGACCGCAGTACATATTTCTTCTTTCTACTCTTCAATTGACATTGTTAGAAACAACAAAAAACTATTTTAAATTTCGCACAAATTAAGCGGTTCCTTAAAGCGAAGTTACTTTTTAGCAACAAATAATAATACTTCAAGGAAATTTAGCATTAATTATTCAGTTCGTTTAATTTTTACCAGAAACAAATATAAGGTATGCATGTATATACGACAGCTGTAATATAATCCGCGCTCTAGTTTTGGATAGAAATTACAGCCTCAAATTTAGAGTATTAAGCATCACACTTCTAGAACTTCACGGATTACCAGATAATATCGTCGGATTATGTTGATAATCCAAAGTCAGCTGATAATATGACGCGCTGTATTCAGTTTTACGCAAATCGGGAACGTATATGAATTGTATTTACAAGTATTAAAACAGGCATCAGACGCTGAGAAGGGAATTTCGAAAATAAATTAATTCCAACAAGTTTCGTAGTTAAAGTTTACAGTGAAAGGAGACTTAAGTTAAAGTAACATTTCTGCAAATTTGAAATTTGAAATGAACAGACGATTTTAGACTAAACTGATAAGTAAATATCCCCAACCTGAAAATTAAAAACACGTTGAAACTCTGTAGATAAGTAGTATACATTGCGGTATTAAGCAACCCAGAAGAATCGACCCAGGAACGTTAACCCCTCAAAATTGAGCTCGCATACTGAATATTTTAAGTAATAGATAGATATACAGAAGAGAACAAACACACGGTATTTATTAAATTGTTTATAAAATATCGTATGTCTCGATGTATATAAATGTATACATATAGTATTCATACAGTATTTATACGAAAACCTGTTTCTAACGGCGATGCGCAAATGTTTTTCTTTTAATATAATGAAAATGGAATAAAAAATGTAGAAAACAAAAATAGAAGAATAATAGAACGCCCAGAAATATATTTCATGGTAAGACTGTGCCGATACATTTATCGCGAACTGTTGCTGATTTAAAAAATCAATGTATGTATATTATCGCGCATCATCTTCCAAAAAAAATTGTTTTGTAAATTTCTATTTCTGACAAGGCAAGTCTGGGCAAGCTGGTGGAAACCACCAACATGATACAGCATTATTATCCGTTCGCTAAGAGTTACATATAACTACAATGAAAAACAATTAACTATAAGTAATCCATGTGAAATGGTGAGTCTTAGGAAAAGTTTCTTTATATTTGAGACCGACAGTGGATCAGAATTTGAATTCACATGCTACGGAGATTGTAGACGAAAGTGAGCCATCTTCATACTCTGATTTAGAAAATTTTAAGGAAGAATATGAAAAAAACATGTGGACTGGAAATTCCGATTATAAGAAGACCGTTCAATTTTGGAGATTAGGCAAACAAACGAGACGTTTCTGTGCAATCCAAATCTAAAAATGTAAGATACCTTCTGCAATTATATAGGTGGGAAAATATGGATATAGATAGAGAATAGAAACAGGAGGAAAACAGAAAAAAAACCATAGGAAATTGCTGAATACGTGCTGTATAAATTTGCACTGATAATATTACTTAAACAATTTTAAAGCATCCCACAACTGGATATTGCAGTTTAAATGAAAGAATCGAATAGTATCCATTAAAATAACCAAACTTGTAGGATAATCAACCGTGGGTTACCGTTGCCATAAATTTTGTAGTACCCGTTAAGGCGTACATTCAAATGTGTGCGGCTGATAATGTTTATTACTACAGCGTAACATTTTCGCTTGCCTTCCAATGGTGTTTAACCGCGTGAGGTTGGGGCGATACAGAACAGCTTCCTTACATGTTGGCACTTCCCGGCCTTCTATGCTGTGTAGTATGTATAATCCATATCTTAGTGCGAACTTGATAAGTGTCGAAATTGAACGGCACGCATTAGAAATGTTGAAAATGCGTAGAAATGCATCAACTTGTCTGCTTGCTAATAGGGTAAACAGGTATTTATGGCAACTTCCAGACTTAATATATAATGGTAAAGAAATCAGGTGTTTAGTTGGCGATAAAAGTTTATGATGTTGGAAACCATGTAGGAACCATGTAAATAGCGCAACTTATAAATTAAAAAAAAAAACAGAAGGAGACCGTATAAAGAATGTCTAGGTTATTTAACGACGATGTGTGCGATTAAGTACGTGCAATATACCAAACTACCAAATCCGCAGATGCTATGTAGGTATTTGCCTTAAGTGCGCAGGAAGACTGACAATTATGTGAAAGCCACAGTAGAAAGTAAACGGTTGTGGCTAACTAGATGAAACTACAGACATTAACAAAAATCCGTAGTATCGATTGTAGCACAGACAATGACGTTGAAAGAACCGTCGCACCCTTATTTGTTAGCCTATAAAAGACAGCAAAGATGTTCTGCCGAGGCTGATCAAAATGTATTGGCTAGAACATTAGATAACTTTGAAATTTCACCAGAGCAAGTGTTGATGATGGTTACCGATGCTGCCACGGTTATGCTTCGCACAGGTGAATTATTCAAAGCTGTTTAACCGAATTTGCTGCACATAACATATCTGCTTCATGCTTTACACCTTGTAGCAGACACTATACAAAAATGTTATTCCGATGTGGATCAACTAACACAGACGAAAGCGGCTCTTCTTAAATCGCCGAAACGTATTCGGCTATTTCGTTCAAAGTGTTCTGACATACCGGAACCGCCGCAACCAATTCTTAGACGATGGGGAAAATTTGGAAGGATCAAATTGGTGATTTTACAACTGGACGCTAAAGAAGCAAAACACTTCGTTGTTCTTACGGGATTCGTGTGAAATTGTTGACCACGTACCGGTGCTACATATTTTAGATGACGAAAAAAGTGTTTCAGTCAGAGAAAAATTTAATACTATACTACGCAATGTCGATTTTTCTAGATTACGCCATGTTTTTAACGATGGTGTTGCGAAAATCATAAATTCTGTTATTGTTTTTTGGTCTAAATAACGCGCACGTTTATTTCGGTTAACCTAGCGCAGTGACGCTACTGCTAGGCAATCGACTTCTTGCGCTTTATTTATTATACATATGAGAGCGGGTTTAATTTGGAACAGCAATCTGTAGCATCTGGAACACCCAATTATATTGTACTGCCTGTACTATCGACTGTATGAAACCATATATCACCTTTGCAAGTAGTATTCAACGAGACTGGAGGCTTATTTGACCTATGAGCTCGCGAAAACTTACTCCAGGTTAGTACTAATATTTCCTACACGTTTAAACCGTATTATTTTATAGTAGAAGTGTCTGTTGGGTGATGTCGTGTAGTTAATATTTTACTTGACGTTTCGCTGACCATGCTGTCAGCTTCTTCAGAAGATTTCTAAAGACAGTCTTTAGAAATCTTCTGAAGAAACTGACAGCATTATCAGCGAAACGTCAAGTAAAATATTAACTACACGACATCACCCGAAAGACATTTCTACTATAGATTACAGTCGTGAAAGCCTACACTCAACTACCGTATTATTTTATATTTGTTAGGTATCAAATGTTAAGATTGCGGCTTCCACGTCGGGCAAATTAATACCTGAAGTATTGGAAGGAAGGAAATGATTGGCGAATATTTTGCACCGAGTGAGACGCAGATAACTTTGCTACTCGACTCTTGGAGTGGCCATTGTCCTGCCAAATAGCAGGAGTACATACTTGCCGATAAACCTACACATACCCTGACCATTCCCCAGAAAGCAACTCGCATGCTGCAGCCGGCAATGTATACTGCTTTCGCGTATGTAAAGCATTCGTGAAAACGTTTTCAGATCAGGTTTTACTCGGTAATGAATTATATCAGCGGAATAACATAATAACATTACAATCTTTTGTTCACAATCAACTCTCTTCCTCCAAATATCACAATTTGTTTCTATATTCCTGGTATAAAATCGGTTACATAGACAGTAAACTAGATCGTTTCATCGATTCAGTAAAGTATACTTTTTCGCCTGTCTGCGCGAACTGTTTTCAGTATTTCTACACAGTGGACAAACTTGTTTTACTTTTCCTTAACCATGAACTCACACGATTTACATACATATATCACTTTTAAGCAACGCTTTAATCATAGTTGAAGCCAATATGTAAGATCTAAAAGATTCAACAAAATTTTTAATTAAACGGAAGTTTGTGGTTATCTCATAAACAAAGCAGATGCTATGTTTTATCTTACAAAAATTCTGTATTGGACAAATACAGCGAATAGAAGTACAAGCAACTTTTAAAATACATCATTTGTCCCATCATTCCGAGATATACAAAAATAATTTCAATTACAAAAGGATCTGCACAGAGCTGATACTGTCACTTCCCGACGGAGCACATTCACTTTCTGGCTCGTCAACGTTTAAGTTCTGTGGCGGGTGTCTGTCTTCAAGGAAAGATATAACAATAAACACAAGGATTAAGGTCATGAGAAAGGCACGGCAGGACAACAAGATCCTAAACGAAACCGTACAGCGTGGCACTTTGAAATTGCACAACAGTCGTAAAAATAAGCGCCTTGAAAATGAAACATTTCCTCGGTCGATAGTCTCATTCAGTGAACCGTTATTAGTGGGCAAGCAAAAAAAAGTACGACTAAATTGTACTTTTATATTATGTAATCTTCAGAGTTCAAATAGAGAATATGCACCAGTGTTTAAAAATAACATTGGGTTGATATAAGCCGCCGTACAACTGCGTCAAGTTGAAGTATTTTATTCCATATACATATAGTTCAGTTATCAACCACTGAAATTGTTTTTAATATCGAACCATTGGGGATCACCGAAATACGTTGATATTTATCATACGGATTCGGTTTGCAAGCAATTTAACAATGCAATTGTTTTGCATTTTGTAAATCGATTTCACGACATAGCTCTACATACTTAGTCGACGAGTGAGCGGCGGCGTTAACACGGTAGTCGAGAATTTAGGTGGGGTCTTTTTATCTTTACTTCAAGGTCGAATCGTTCCAATAGGTCAGCCCCGTTACTACCCTTCCCCTCACCAAATAATCAATTAAGATTATGCCTTGTGAATCTAAAAGAATCGTCGTCATAATTTTTCCGATTGGTCTCCTTTTTTGGTGCATGTTCGCCGGCAAAACCTTATTTTGCCAAATAACCTTTAGTTTCTAGCCTGCAGTGATGTATCCATGTCTCATTTACAGTCACGTACCGCCATAGAACGTCCCTCGCACTGCCCTTAAACATTATTTTAAAGTTACTATCCAATTCGGTTTTTGCAATCGTCAATAAATGAGGCACCTACCTCGCCAATAGCCTTCTCGCACTCTATTTTTCATAAAAGTTGTTTTGCATACCTTCGGTTGAGATGTGTAGCATATTAGCACGATATCATGAACTCATTAAAGACGGATGTTCGGCCACGCTTAAATTTATTAACCAATATCGGATGACATTTATCAAACAAGCACATCATCAGACCAAGAATTAATAAAGTAACTAGTAATTAATTCTTGGCTTGATGATGTTCTTGTTAGACAAGAAACTGATACCTAATTTGGAATAAGAAGAATTTGTGAGAAAAATTTTGGACCTTTTCTTCAACTTTCCCAATTCAAAGGAATGTTTCGCGATTTTAAAGCACCACCTGAGTGGCTTTTGGGGTCGATTCATGACTGTTGACGAAACCTATATCCATCACAGCACACCAGAGATCAAAGAACAGTTCCAATAGTGGGTTTTTCGTGGTCAACCCGCGCCAAAGGAAGCCAAAACCACTTTATCAGTCAACAAGATCATATCTTGAAAAGGGCAAAAAAATTAATGGCGAGTATTATGCCAACTTATTGGATCGTTTCAACAATGACATAAAAGAAAAACGTCGGCATTTGGCGAATAAAAGAATTTTGTTTCATCGAAGCAATGCGCACGTCCACCACTTGCGTCATCGCCATTTCAAAATTTCGCACCCGCCAAATTCGCCAGATTATGAAAAAATAGCTCGGCGGGAAGATTTGCTTCAAACGATGAAGTGATTCCAGAAACAAACGCCTATTTTATAGGACCGGAGAAATCCTATTTTTTAGATGTATTTTCAATCCAATAGAACTAAAAAATATGTTGATTTATAAATTTATCAGATAGATATTTTATCTATCTTATTTTATTCACCGATCATTTTGTGCTAATAAATTGCAAGTGTTTTATTTGTTTTAACTTCAATTTATAAATTTTCAATGTTGTTTATAGTAGTGCTATGGCGTTAACTTATATTTCTTAAATTTCGATATTTGTGACCAATTTTTTTCATTACTTAAAAAATGATTCTTTATTAACTTTTTTAATCAGTTTGTTAATTAGATCTTTTATTAACTTCCCCTCTTGTTCCTTTTAGTACATCTTGACGCGAAACCGGCCACTATTAATTTTTAGTAACAAAATTGTAAGAGTGGACCAATTAGTTTTATTTTCCATATTTTCTTTAATATTATAGCTAATAAAGTTGATAATTTCACTCCGTGCATCTTTACTCATACATGGTTGTTTTGTAACGCTCTTTGCAAATGAGGTACCATATTTCGCGAGAAGCTCGAAGAGCTCTTTAACGAAAAAAACAATTTTTCACATACACACATACATAAATATATTGATTTACTGTTAATGAGACCCTCCCTAAGGCGCTGTTTACATGATGCGCCACCCTGTAATCTTTGCAAATTATTATGGTATTTACTTAAACGTAATTTGTATAACCTTAAATTAAACTCTTATCCTTTATTTGCCGTTTATTTCAAAATACCAGTAATAAATTATGAGGCATAATAAAGGTAACGTGTTTCTGTATAGAAAATAATTTAGCTGAGGTAGGTGTAGTACGTGGAAATAACCAAAAGCTGCATCGTAATTTTAATGATATCGTAAATCTTATACCAGTTTAATGTTCTAAACAAGTGTAGCTACGGAAAATATCGCTTCCATATCGAGAACGTTACAACATCGAACAATTTCGTGGTTTCATTGCGCTAAAAGATCAATAATAATAAATCTATACGAATTGTTGGGTTAGGTTCTATTCGTCCGATTCTTTTCTAACAGCTCGATCAAAAACTACACGCGTTTTCTGCTGTGTAGGATATTGGCACACCATTATATGAACGTAACGACAACGAATTAATTCCACGACCATATATTTTCAATGAAGTACCTCCAGAAATGTTAAAATTTATGCAATATTTTACGGGGTTTTAAATTACCGAACCCGGGAGACACACTTCGAGCAAAAGCTTTTGTACCGTACTTTCGCTTTCTAAGAGAGGATTTCAATATCTCGGTCTATATTTGCCTCTGGAGAGTTGACACAAATGTCTTTTTATTAGTGATAAAATCTTATACACGCTTGTAGTGTGTAAATTTCCAGTCTTTATTCGCTATAAAATTTTGATATTTCTTGCCTACCAATAAGCTGTAAGGTACCTCTAGAGTATATGGGGAGATTATACCCATTTTTCTAAATTGCGTGAATTGAACGAAATTATTCACAAGACAGTGATTTTTGTTACGTTAAAACATATCAATTTATCAATCTGCCCCTGATTCAGTGAATAGCACAATTATGTTCTTTTGCTGCACAGAAGAAAATTCTTTTAAGATAATTGCAACATGTAGGGAACGATTTTGTATTACCAACTCACGTGATTGAAAGAAACTGTGCAGTCGTCAAGAAATAATTTTTATTCAAATATTGTAGTATATATAGTGTAGTAGCGTCCATGATAAACCATCGCCACGGACAGAGTGATTTCTTTTAGAATCACTAACAGTACTTTCAGTGATTTTATTCCAATGTTTCCTGTTAAAAGAAACTGTAGCAGAAATTATTCCAGTGCTTCAGGAATCTTATTGGAAAGAATCACTAGATCAAGCAAGAATTGTGCAAGTGATTTGCAATTGTGAGCATCTACACGAAATGTCATTTGACAATGAATCCCGCTCGGGTCACACCATAACTTCAACAGCAGCCGTAAAGTGCACGAAACCGTCATGCGTGGTTATTGCAGAACAATCTACGAATTGGAATAAACTGCTGGAATTTCCTGAGATTCACGTCAAAAAATTCTAACTGAAGATTTGAACTAGAGACGAATTGCGGCAAAGTTTGTTCCGATAACCAGAGGGAGAACCGTCTGAAAGTGTGCAAGTAATTGAAAGAACTAGCACAAAATAATTTGATTTTTTGTCAGAAGTCATCACAAGGGATTAACCCAGCTACGGCTACGATTCGGAAATCAAATAGCAGTCAAGCCGGTGGAAAACACCTTCATCACCTAGACCAAAAAACGCACAACAATCTAATGTGCAGTCTATGATGACTTGTTTCTTCATCATAAAAGGGGTCATTCATGTTGAATTTGTTCCTTCGGGTATTAAAGAGAATCAACATTATTATCTGTTGAAGAGGATAATGTTTTGAACAGTGGAAAAATCGTTGAGACAAGTGCAAATCATCTAATGAACAGTATTTTGAAGGCGATTGATCTTATGAAGACATCTTAAAATGAAATGAATTAAAAATGTAATTAATATGTACCGATTTGGTACTGACTCAATTTTATAATCAGTCAATTACAGAGAGGACTAAATTGGAAAGTAATTAAAAGTCGGCAGTCTGCGGTAATGTTAATGGGTGAATCTTCCCAAAAATACCCATTTACATACAATGTTATTCCAGTTGCTTAAGCCAATAAATAGCTAAAAACTGATAGTCTGCTATAGCTCTTATTATTTCGTTTATATTTAAAAAATACATATATACGTACATATCTGCCATGACCTTTAGAACCCATAACTATTAAACTATACCTTTCAAAATTTTCATTTAAAAAACCATATAAAGACTTTTAAGCAAAAGTGTATAAAAAAGAAACTATGCACGTCTCTGATAGTATTCATATTTTTTTGTACATAGAATATGATATTCACTTTCAGGGTTAATCGGCTAGGCATGGAAATACGGGGGAAACTTGAATGGCCACGAACCCATTTTGCGCTAAAAAGATAAGCTGTAATATGAAAATTGTTACATCGAATATTCGATGTCTGCATACATGCATATCAACGCTTGATTGAGTCCATTGATCTCTAGATATTTATCCCACGCAATATTGTGGCGATATGTACATACATATTACCACATTCTACATAAAATGTAATAATTTTATACTGTCTATGATACAGGAGGTAGGTTCATCTTTTTATACAATATGTCCGTATATTCTGAATACTTGTGATTATATAGATGAAAGTACCTGTTAGCACCATTGTTTAACGTTGCTTCACTTCATTTTCTGTTAACTACGAAATCGGCAATTACAGATATTACTTGGAATGCGATATAACAAGCTACTGTATTCTGAGTTCTTTAACTACTTTCACAAAATTGATTTGATGTTTCTTGTATATGTGATTACCGCACAAAAAACTAGAATGTCTGTATGGCGTGTGTGAGGTATTAACTTTCATAAACTAGATTCTAAGTTTGATTCATCGTAGTACTCGGTAGTATCATCACTCATAATATTTTTAAAAGGCATCCACCCCGGAGCACCGGAGCGGATGTGATAATTGGCATTTTGTGCGAGCCCTGTCTGGAAAGTGTTTCGTTCAAAAGGCCATATGGCAGGACGTTGAGATTGAAGATGTAACTAAATATATTAATATTTTTCTTTATGATTACTACATCTTTTCTACAAAGTTGACGTGGTGTAATAACGATAATAAATAAATAAGTGCTAATATATAAATTAGATAAGATGAATCGAACGAACATATAAGTGAAAAAAACTAGATCATCCTGCTTTTTGATTACTTGTGAATTAAACTTGATATTTCTGTGGAAAAAGAATCACGAAGAAAACAAAAAAGCGAATCTATCTAATTGTCATAATAAATAAGGAGTTAAGCGTAAGCGTAAGCGTTAAGCGCCTTTTGATTTTTTTAATTACTTGAAGGAAAAGCAACAGATAGAAAGCGCCTTGGTCCCAATTCTTTATTAACAAGCCAAATTTTCGGTAGTATATGTGACCTTCATCAGGTACAGATTATGTAAATTATTAAAGATTATTAAATAATAACACAGCAAAAAACGTTATTTATTACGGCTCATTAATAAGGAACTAAAATCTAGGCGGTTTGTATCTGTCGCCTCTCTTCCAAGTAATTTAAGGATCAAAAGAGTTTTTGCATTTACAATTAAGCTAGGGATTCTTAATGGTTACGAGTATATCCGTTACTTCCTCCTACGTCTAACTGTCATGACAATAATTCATATGGCTCAGATTTGCGAATCATAATATGAAGAAGATACGTGAACTGAACAGATCGTATAGGAAAATATCATTTACTTAAAAAACTGGTTGAGTCAGACAAGATAGAGTCCTTAGCTAATTAAGAATGGCGACGTTTGCCGTGCGATGTAGCAAATAGCAACCAATTTAGTTGAGGATGTGAGCATTCGCAGACCGGTATAATGTCAGTGTCCGTTTCATTGAAACTTCAAATTCTGGAAACAGAAGGGATCCTCTGAATGTCGACGATCTTTAAATGTTTCCAATTTACTTCGATAATATCAAAGTAGGAAAGGAAACATTAAATATGCTATATCTGTCTAATACAATCAAATTGATTTGTTTTTATACTGTGCCATTACTTGATACTGGTTACGGGATGTGAGACAGCTTCGCAATCCTCAACTTCCAAGTACTCTATGTATTATAATGTTTTAAACGAGGGGAAAGCTAGAAAGAAGTAGTTACTGCACAAATATTTTCTCGTTATCATAAATGTTGTCAAAAGTAATAAAAGGCAAAATAAAGAATAAATTATTTTATTTGTAAACAAGTTACAAATTTGCTAAAATTAAATAATATTAATTTTTCGCATTTTCAAAAACCCAAAACTTATCAGAACCGATACACGAATTTCCGAGTTTGTGAGTAGCGAGTGAGCAATAAACACACACGCAAAGTGCGTTACAATGTAATGTAAAATGCTCGCGTTTGACTGCCCTATATGTATTTCATTATTGTCTTCTATTCGTTCATTATTAATATCTGGTTTATATTCCAGGTGTTAAAATATATGGGAATATTTCACCATTTGTAGTGAACCTTAAGAATTTGGTATGTTGTCAATAAACATAATTGTTTTTATTATATACCAACTTTCAATAATGTACGCTTTTCTCTTTCCGCCATTTCTAACACCATTCCTTTTTTTTTCTTCTAAGCACGACATTATTCTGAAGCTTTGCGTGATATTTTCAAGAAATTGATATTGTGAGCATTATTTGGTGGAGCTCCGTTTATGTTGGTATAACTTCTTAATACCATGCTCCTAACCTCAAGAATAATGTGCTGCAATCTTGTAATTAACGGTCGAAGTTAGAAACAATATAATAAATTACATTAATCCATGAAAACTTAATTTATTTGGACAAACTGTTTCATATCCAAATAAACTTTAATGATTCATTATATTTATTCAGTCAATTGTTTATTCTTTGATAGAATATATTGGGAATGAATTTTGGACAAAACCTGAAGTTTGGAACCAAGATGTTAGAGAATGCATAAGTGCTAGTTTGAAGGTATTAGACGTAAAGGAAAAAATTTTGATGAAACCAAAAAAGGCAATCTTTCAAATTATCATGATGACTAGGTGATTTTTGCTGGGACGCGCAGACTGTACAAGGTCGGCCGATATATGTGTACATAAATCGGTTTGCTGGCATCGCTTCTATTGTGTAGATGAGACCAATCGTGACTATAAAATTGTTGTGTAAAGGACAACACAGATTGCAATGTGATCCTTATGGTTTACAGCAAACAATAGTGCGTACGGGGAATCAGCGAAACACAGGGAAAATGTGAAAAATGATATACCAAACCGGATTCTCGGGACAGATTTTATACTCACGTTAAATGTTCGTAATATCCCACAAACCATTGTGGGCCAAGAGGCAATGCGTTAATTTTGGGAAAAATATGTTCCTGCTTGGAAATTACCGAGCAAAAACCAACTGCTATGGCATTTTCCGCGCGTAATATTACAAGTTGGAAATGCCGTACAGGATATTATCAAAAATGGAGCAAATATGGATCAACGTGGACGAAACAACAAACGCTAACAAAGACAAAGTGTAATACGTGTTCCAGTGCGTACTCTAAACTTTGATGGACCGTCAATACCATTTCTTTTGTGCAGCAAACGTCTTATAAATACGAAGGCAGAAACTATAGTGCAAGTGATAAAAGACACTGGTGTACAGCGAAGGCAAGTAAGCATATTTGTTACTGAGCCCCAACTATGATTAAAGTTGGCAAATTATTAAAAACAGTTTAGAGATGAGGTACCTGGCCCGCAAAAGTATTGTATTACCGTAAACATTTTCAGAGTACCAAATCTTTTATTTTTACATTGAAACCATAAGATTCTGTTATTAAAATAGGCCAAGAACTATTTTCGGATCATCAAATTGAAGCAGATATAGCGGAAATTTGCGAAAAGTACTCTATTGTTAGAGAATCTCTTGGAAAATTGCATTTGCAATTGAATAGTGCCTTACCTTTATCGGAAGCACTTAACACTCTCGATAAGATGAAAACGACCCTGGAAAACTTGACGGATAATATAGGACAGTATCACAGAAATTCGCAACTGTTCTCTATAAATATCGGGATCTGCAGAAAATGCTATTTATAAACAAGGGTATAAGTGACACACCCGATAGTGAAAGCTATGAGATGAAGGATTTTGAGTACGCAAATATTACTTCGCTACATGTAGAACGGCCATTTTCCAAATACAAGCACGTATTTTCTTCACGTCGCAGATGGCTAAATAAATCTACAATGGAAGCAATATTAATGTTCCATTTCTTTACGGTATGATACACCTTCGTCTGCATCTAACCGTTAATAGAGAAAGATAAGCACATATATTCTTTTTTCTTGCTGCCTTTTCTGGAAGGGACGGTTACAATTGCATTCAACTGAACCAGTATACATATATCAACTTTGCATACTATTGTATATAAGTACATACTTATTTCTTACTTTCTCCTTTGTAAATTTTATTTTTATCATACGCATTTTGCCACACAGGCGACAATTTTTACTTCGTTTTTATGTGCAATATTAGTACATAATCCGCAGGCAAAACGTGTGAATCGATTTATATATGCATAATGCCGGCCGACGCTGTGCGGTCTACGCCGCTGCGTGCCAACAAAAATCACCATCTCTAATGATGACCATCTATATGGCTCAGAATTGCGAATTATTATGAGAGAGAAATGTCAATTGAACAGACTGTAATAAAACTGTTTCAAGGTGGCGCTGTCAGTCTGTTACTACTCCTGAGTGCTATTGATTTAGATGAATATGTTTGTCATTAGATGTAGTCAATTGCAGACAGTTTACTTGGGAGCACAAGTATTCAGGGGACATGAAAAGAACCCAAAAATGTAGGCAATAATATACGAAACCCAAAGTTATACTCATTAGCAATAAAAAAAAAAAAACCGTCGGGGACAAGTGGAATCCTACAAACATTTGGAAATAATAAAGAGTAAACAGTAGAGGAAATATCAATAACACAATAAACAGCAGAATGAAAGCTTCAAGCAGTATGTACTATGGTTTACAAGAGGGATCCCTCGAACATAACGCAACGAAAATGAAAACAAAAATATTTATGTACAAATCTGTTTACGTTTCGATACCATTATATAGAAGAGAGAATTGATTAGAGCTTGTGAAAAGATACAAACGCGGAAGCTACCAAAATGATTCTTACAAAAACTGCGCAGAGAAAAGAGACCAAATTGTCTAAAAATCATCACCAACATCTGTTTATACTTACGTCCACTCGTTTATCCGCTGTCTCAGGGGTCCCAATCCAACGACTTGATACTTTGAATGGTTGGCCTAGCGACGATCGCTTCTGACGTTGTGGATTGTCTGTGAATTTAGAATGCCGGATTCCAAATGTTGTGAATTTTTACATGAAATGTATTTCAACTGTAAATTGTTGGAAATAATTCGAAACTCTGATCATCCCATAAAGTAATATTAACGAAGTCTTTTTCATATAACATTTTTTGTATAAAAATTTAATAACATTACATATCAGAGTGCCAGAATTCGAATACTAACCAAAATTAAATCGAAATCTGCAAATGTTCAATGAAATGCTGATATTTTCAGTATATTTAAATTAAATAATAAAAGTTTAAAGAATTAAGGTGCACGTGCACGTACGTCAACTCAATGACCCATTACAATACACGGAGGTATAGAAGTACCGAGGACCAGGTAAACAAACTGTATCAATTACAACGAACATTAAAGCCAGTTAAATTTATGTCTAAGGTAGACGATGCGCTATTCGGAAAGTAAATAGGTGGAATAGTCAATACAGAAGAAAACAAGATACTAAAAAAGGAATGGATGAAGGAAGGAGTAAATAGAGAAAGCCAGTCAACCAATCAAGTGTAACACGGACTAAACACGGACGTGGATAACTTAGTTTATGTACATGTGTACAAGCATCAACATGCAATTAAATTTCCTTCTGGAGGCACTAACTTAATTAATCTAGCTTTGCCCTAATTACTATTGCAATGATACAACCTTTAAAACGGTGATACCAATAAGTTCATGTTGGAAAATGCTTTGTATCTCACCACAGAAGAGCTGCATGCGTGTACAAATTAATACAGGTACGGAGCAGATTTTGGTCGAATAAATTAATGGGATGAAGTTCCTACGACGTTATTTGGAGTACACATTGACGTTATTGAACGCTCATTGATATAGGCACGACGTTCGAGTCCTTGATTAACTAATATAACACCTTGCACCGACGCCGACGCTGATGGTTCCAAAATGCACACAGGAGTCGGTGCTGGAACAGCCACATGGTCTGGGCGGACATACGACGATTTTCCAAGTAGAAATATTTGCCTTCGATATGCGTGTGGGAATATTTCCGAATAAATATGTCAGATACAAGTCGATAAAAATTTCTTTGTACCGTCAGGTTGCACTGTGCTTTTAAGGTGAGTAATACTTTTTAGGTGAAAAACATTTGTGGCAACGTGGTAGGGCCTTTTTTTGAGTGAGAGCTGAGCAGGAAATTCTTCGATACTGGGCTAAATAATGCGAGAATTTATATTGCCCAGTTGAGAGAGAGCTAGAAAGCTTATAGATTTTGACAAAAAGTCAGTTAGAGATAGCTAGAAAGCTTATAGAATTCGTTTAGGAAGAGAAATGCCTCCTGTGCTTGGAGGAGGATGATTTTTTTGTGCATTAATTTTCACTTTTGATTGATTGAGAATTTAGCGATCGTTAGTCAATTACCGATGTACCTTGATGCGAGAGGTAAGTAGTAGCAATTAGTTTTGCTTACAAAGTAATAGACAGATGATCCGTCAAAAGCAAAAACAAATCCTTAAAATGAATTAAACGAAATAAATTAAATTTAATTCAGAAATCTATTTATGTGCAACGGCAGCCCTCACCGTTAACAATGTAAATGTCAGACAAACCCACCTAGGACAGCTCTAACCGATATCTATACAGGGAGAAACTCAACAAGGACAGCTCTAGCCACTAACGATGTGAGTTCGACCAGAACTTGGCCAGAGCGGACTGAAATTTTGCATGGCTTTATACAGTGTGTCCATCTAATGCGTGGGTGGAAGATATTTTCTTCCCCGGGTAATTTAGAGGAAAAGTTGTCAAACAAAACATCGGAGACTATCGCTGCATAACGCGTTCAATTTTCTCAGAGCATGTCATGAGTTTTTTTTCTTTAACGGAATACTTTGTATATTATTATGATTTTATATGTCAATCTTCATCAATATTTTCTATAGCTATCTTTCTTCTTTGTTTCTTGAACGGCTGGTATCTTAAATTTTATGAGTATTTCTTCCAGTTTTTGGCAATAGATCGAATTTTTTTTGCCAACTAGCGTCTGCAAGTCCTTTGGTAAATTAAATGCGAAGTTATCCAGATAAGTTTGCTAAAATGTATAGAGTGCTGCATGAGATAGTATAAGCTTTTGTTTTTTTAAAGATATCTATTACAAATAGGCTGTATAATTTAATTTATGCGTACAATTTCAAGTTCTTGGCGAGTAGCATTTCATCACAGCATTCTTTGTTTTTAAGCACAAAACTTATCGGCATCGCTTTATATTTAATTCATTAAAGAAGAACGCATTTTAGGAATAAGGGAATGTTTATAACAAATTTTTAGAGGATTTTGTAAAAATATAAAGGATATTTGAAAAATTAAACTAACGTGAGGCGAACTTGACAACAATATCGATAGCCATCTCGTAGAATGATGTAAAAAATTCTTCCAGGCACTATCGAAAATTCCAAAAAATATTCGGTTGAATAAAATTTAAATAACCGCTTTATCTTGTAAAGCGTTTAAGATATTAATAGTTAAAGAAACAGAACTGTAATGCCAACCTCACTTAGAGGAAGGCTGCTGACCCAGGTTTCCGTATGCAGCCGATTTCTACCGACCAACTACCAGCTGCCCGCACGACTTCGAACCTCATTGGAAGGAGACCGGCTGGTCGCCGGTGGGCGCTCTATTCACCGTGCTACCCACGTTAAAAAAAGTTCCCTTCTCAACCTTTGATGGGTAATGATCCCGATCTTTTGGGATCACTACCCATTTCGGGACCTACCTCACATTTTGCCCGCCGGGGTTTAGGCCGCGCATGACGACAACTATGAGCTCGTCGGAGCCTAGGTCGCTGAAGTGCGACAATTATCGGATCCTCAGGGCGCAGGCCACCGGGCACTGGCAACTATCGACTAGCTACGAAAGGGGAACCGATCGTGAAGTACAACGGGGATAGCTGGGCCAAGACCTTTCCCAAATCATCCCAAATGTTCGCTGCCCAGAAACATGCGATTGGGTCAAACCATGACGGGTAGCTCCAGGGTTCAGGTAAGAAGCTGCTGGTATTACGATAAGTTCGAAGGATTTCCCAACCAGCCAGGACACTAAGCTGCATCGTCCCCTATGTATAGATGTCCCTGTCACGCCCGTTACTCTGAAATCAGAGATTGGGTAGTGCAACTGTAGGGCTTAATGGGTAAACGCTTATCTGTTAAAGAAACAGTGGCATTTCGCAAAAATTTTAAATCATGTAAATTATTTTAGAAACTATATATCGGCAGAGATAATATTACGTTAATCGAAATGAGCCATCCAAAGACGTTGTAAGGTAGAAAGTTAACATTCCAGAAAAATTACCTAGCCAACCTACCATCTGGGATTATCAATGTGTTCCTTGTGTTAGATTATCTACTTTCTGAAAGCTTGCTAGATTTTTGTAGGTGATTTACATTTGGCTAGAAAATGTTTAATTTTAATTTTAATTAGTTTTAATTCTATTTAGTTTACTTTTTTTCAGAGAAAGTCTTTTACATGTATGCTGTTGTTAACATAAATAAATTCCAATCCGTGTAACCTCTGAAAACTTGACTAACACGACACATTTTTGCGTGTATGTTTCACATAATGAATCGGATTAGCGAGAAGTACTTTCCCACAAAAATATGTATATAAATAATACGTTATCTTGAAATGTTTTGCTATCATTAATTTTAGCTTAATTTTAGGTAGATACATAGATACATAACATTAAAATAACATGACATGGATCTTTCACGATTTCGGAACTGTTTTCACGAGTTCTCGAGCCCTCCAGTGGCTGCAGAGCGCCGAGCTGAATGAGCTGGCTGGAGGATCAGCGCTCAAATGCGTGCGCCGTGACGGCTGACGACGCCTGACGGACGCCGGCAGTAACGCGTGATCCGCCGTGGCGATATTATCGCACGCGATCAACCGCGCAATGCGAAAAGCGTGCTACCATTTATCGTCGTATTCGCAATCGGTCACTAGTTCACTGTGCTCCAATCTTAATTGCATTAATTAATAGTTATTGCGATGGAAGGACCGCTAATGTAATTGTACTCATTTGGGCTCTCTACATTTTCATTTAAAAAAAGGTATGCGTGATAAACACTTGCTATTTGCGTAAACAAACTTTCTAGATTTAGCGTAAAGTTAAATGCACTTATCTGTATGACCGTTAGGAATATAATTACTGGCAAAATGAGATATTTTTGTTAGTTCTGTTATGTTGAGGAAGTTTAAAAATTTATCGAATCATCCTATTTAATTTTTATATAGACTTAGTTGTTGGTTTAACTATAGGCGCACTGATTTCAATGAATATAGTTTAGTAGAGGCCGTTGCGTCGACATAACTAACATGAATCTATTACATGCATATTGTAATAAGTATAGTAGGGAATTCGCACTAAAGGAAAAGTCTCCCCCTTGTGCTTCAATCGTCTTTTAGGCATAGGAATGTTATACAAAATACATTCCATAGACAACAATGCTTTGTCAAGTATTGTACAAAATCTCACTCTACCAAACAATAATTTCAATGATAAATCGAATCATGTTTACGTAGAATTTCGACAAATCATTATTTAATTTTTTAACAAAACTTAATAAGTATATAAAGGAAAAACAAGGTTACTCATGTTTCTACTCCAAAATACTTAGAGATGCTAAGATATTCAGACGAGAAAGTATTTTGACAAATTGATGGTAAGAAGCGTACTACCAATATAACTTAACGTTCTAAACCACATCAACACATGTATAATTTGAAAAGATTGAAGTGCATTACAGACGTTTGCGCGAGATAAAAAAAAGTATTGGAATGGTAACAAGAAAATGGAAAGCTAATGCGATCCTAAAGAATTTTACTATAATCAAATCAAATGTATCGCACTGGAATTATAGCTTTTATGAACGTGTGCAATTTAATACCTCCCATACAGCATGGGTATGTATATCAAAGGTAGGTTCATAAACATGGCAATTTTTAATTTCACAATGTCTACATTTAACAGCCTAAAAGTGGACGACTTATCGATTTCTGAATTTGTGCCATGCATATGATCGAATCAAGAAACTAGAGGGGAGTAGGAAGTGTAGTTTTGAAATGGTTCAAGTTATGTTTATATAATAAACGATAGTATGTAGTGATGACCAGAGAAGGTTGTATATATAAATTGGAACTGTTCATTACTAATAACGGTGTGCCACAAAGTAGTATATTAGGTCAGATATTATTCGTTTTGCACATCAATGAATTAAACAGTATAACCATTAAGGAAACTATGGAAATCGTCAATTATGCAAATTGGTCCAACATACTTATTAATGCAGAGTCAGGTGAAACATTTAATGCAAAGTTCAGAATATCTTTGAAATTATAAAGCTGTGGTTTGCAGAGAATAAAATGGTGATCGATATGGAAAAAACTGTTGTGATATCATGCAATACATATCTTTGAATAGTTTCATCGCCGAAAAAAATTCTCAAACGAAATTTTTGGGAGTGTTAATTGACGAACATCTGTCATAGTTAAATGATATTGGTTATTTAATCAAAAATAACTTTTAACGTCAGAACTAAAAATGTGTCTGAGTATCTCTGAATCGTTGGCTAAATTTGATATAAGTAGTGCTTTACAAAAGAACGTGAAAGGAAGAAACTATTTCACTTCATTGTAAACATATTTTTGTATTAACCGTAAAGTATTTTTGTGCATATATTTAATTATGTTTTAGGATTATAACTCGTAGAATTAGATTAGTAATTATCCCATACATGTCGAAAATTTGTCCTCGATTGGGTTTTTGGAAACACGCAATGAATACTCTTTAGTAACTGAGGTAATGGCGTTCCTCGCATACATGTTTGTCATATGCTTGAAGTTCCTGAAGATTTTCATAGTTGAACGTACATTTTTGATGTGCAGAAATCCACGTACCTAATTCATTGAATTCGGTTTCTTTATGTAAGCAAGATAGCTTCAAATAATTTTGTTATCCACAGCGTGCCATTTTGGCATACTTTTCATTTGCATATAAGACATTAAATCGTCGACCCATTGATCAAAATATTCATGGTAAACTTTTAGTAGGGAACATATGATTACATTTGAAAAGCTGTATAGTTGTTACTGAAGGTAAACACAAATGTTGTATCTTGTTAGAATTGATTTGCAAATATCTTAATTTATTGAAGGTTGCTTGAATTATGGTAGCTTTGTGGGGTTCGGCGATGTAAAGAGCTGGCTAATTTATGTGTTAACAATATACAAGACAGAAGCGACGCCGATGTATTAACAATTAAAATTCCGGACGCGAAAATGTATATTACACGAACCTTCGTCGTAACTAATGACAGGATGAATGAAATTAATATAATGGATTTATAGAAAGAAGTTTAATACATTAAGGTCTTCAAATACAATACACTCCAGATTTTTTGTAAATTTAGAAGTCGCCTAAAATATTGTTTGCTTTAGAAGTTGTATGTATTTACATATAAACACAGACGATTTCCTAGGAGTGTACTCAAATTTCACTATTTTAAGAGAAAGAGGGTTTTTAAAGTCGTTAAAGTTCAAATTTTAATCACGTGTTTAAAACGCATACGTAATTGGTGTGATGTTACGCGATCGTCGACAAGCCGCTTTCCTTTGGCCGTACGTATCAAACGGGATTACATAATTTTGTTTGTTGTCGGTATAATCCTTCTACAAATACGATTTAAGTTATCAAGTTCTTTTCTCCCTTTTAAATACTAATTCGGCATTAAATAACGATAATTTCAGCGTTACAATGCCATAACTATTATATCAAGCACATATTTTATTAATCGGTGCTTCGTGAAATGAATATACTCTATTGCTCTGCGTTGAAAGCGTCAATTATTGTTATATCAAAGACGCAAAACGCTATTAGCATATGCTCTGGGATAAAGTGAGTGTATATGTATCTTCCTTCATCCTAGAATAGCCAATGTAATACGCTGTAGGAAATTTCACGTTAAATTAGATTTTCAATGGCAAGCATGAAAATATAAACACACAATATATACATTTGAAACGACAGATTTATTTTTCAATGCATGTGATAGAAGTAGAGCATTAATATCAGTTTGCCATATATCGATTTCAGCGTACTTTCTTATTACCATGAAGTTGAAAACGTGTAGCTTCTCTATCAAATGTATCTTTTATGTAAAATAAACTTGTATACTAAAAATTAAGCACATGGGCGAGGCTTTATTTATTCTCTACTTTTTCCCTTTGTCTTCGATATGAACTGAAGAGGAACATAAAATAGAACAGCAATTAATATTTATTTCAATTGAGCTAAAGCAGGTTTTTTTCAGAAAAAATAGCGCAAAACGTCAATACTTACAGTATGATTTATAAAAAATTAACTACCGAAAAGTGGTGATTAATAAACAATAAATGTTTCTTTTGTAAAACATATGTCCTGCTGCAAATGGCCACCTTCTGTGTGTTGTCAAAGCAAAAGTTTGGGAAGAATAAGTTTTACTTTCAAAAAAGTGTGTTCAAACTTGGCCCCGTCCAATTTAAAAAAGCCTGGCCAGCATCTGAAATAATCTAACCCGATCCGACCCGTTCCGGCCCGCGAGCTCGGCTGGGCCAGCGCGATACATTCGCGTTTTTACTACATACATGTTTAAATAAATACTCTTTTCTATTTACATTCCAAAATTTTTGGTGGTACAAACGAAAAGCAGTGACAATGAAGTCTACAAATACAAAAATAGCTGATGTATGAAATTGCTGAATGAAATGAAAAAGCTGGTTAATAAATCTAAACTCAAGCACAGTTAAGAAGACAATTGAAAGAACTCTTTCACTTTAAACTTTCAAGAGTTGAGATATTGAAACTCAAATATTTTTGGATAAGTCTATTAACTGGAAGAGGTTAAGGAAATTTGGTCCTTCCAAATAAAAGTAGAAACGAAAATTGATGGGATAAATAATCACCAACCATTCAATTGTTGATTTTAATCACGAAATCATCAATCATTGCCTAACTAACTTTTTTAAATCTTTTTAAATCTCATTTACATTTAGTGAAATACAAGAACAGTCTTGCAACGATTCAAAAAAAGAACACCGAATATACTATAAATTATACTATACATAGGGAGAAAATGTATGCAAATTCATATTTCCGATTCACTAGTTCACAACTCTTTCTTAATATATTGGAAAGATGTCTTTTCCACCTTAAAAGAAAATAAAGACTGTTGTTTTGTATCTTTTTCTATAATGATAGCAAAGACTGTGGGGAAATATGGCAAACACAAAAGGTATCGGCACGCCCCGCAATTATCCATTATACGACCGAATAATTTGGACAAGTCGGGTTATTTCAATCTCGTCAACATTTTACTGTCGTCAGGACCTTATAAAGAATTCAGAAAGGATACTGTATCATCTGTGATTAGAGAAATGAAAGAGGTTCGCAAACTTTGTTATAATATACAATCTCAAATCCAACAGTTCCAAAAGCGTATTGGCTTTTTAATATTTGTCCAGGAAAATCTGGGAGGGCGATAGTATCAAGCATAGGCTCGCCTACGAATGGCGAGTAAATAACTACAGAAATTTGCACATGATAGTAGATAACCTAGCAGTGGTAGGAGACCCATTAAACCTTGTAAATAAGGTAAACAATAGAGATTGAGAAATGATAGCATTATTTGATGCTTTTTCACTCGTCGACGGCTTACCGCGGTAGAAACCGTAGAATACTTCTTAGAACTAAATAACATTTATAAATACAAATGGTAGGTTAACCTTCCAAAATTAGTTTCGAATAGATGGCAAGTATGACTAACCCAGATTTTTCCCGACACTTAACTCAAAATTCGAGACCATCAAATTAACAATAGAAAAATAAGTCAACAATCAACTTCTGATATTTTCTAAATAATTTAATAATTATAAATGACAAATAATTCTAGACATCTATAGAAATGAAACCAACTCCAAGTAATGACTCAAATGATTCAAATCACCGTGAATAACACGATCAGTTTCTTAATTAACAGATTTGCAAAATCTGTATTGAAAGAAAGTAGGTTAATGAAGAACGTACCTTTATAAAAAGAATCTAGCGCTTGATAATTAGCACATTTCTACAGATGTTGGTCACATCCCTAGTAAAGTCAGTTGACATTACTTGAGAAATTCAACAATCTTAATTGCGGCAAAAACCCGCCATAAGAAATTTGTGAAACTCCCTTTTTATTGAATATCGAAAGGTAAAAATAAAGTTTTTGAGGAACAAGGTATGGGTAGGCGCTCACTTCGTGAAATACGCTAAAGAGGTTGGGTATTTTAAAATTGCACGCGAAGACTGTGATCAAGCCTATATTGAACGAACGGTGATGGGCACCAGGTTTAGACGACACAGAACACATTACCGCTATGGGACCAATCAATCGTCGAGTGTAACACAACACAAACGAAGCGAAGTACAATATTAGATATTTTATGTTGTGTGATGTGTACTGATACCTGTTGTGTTTGCCTATCTTTTCGGATATTTGCATTAATACATCTCTCTCTGACACGTACTAATTCTCCAGATTTTTGCAATGCATGGCAGATAATAACTCGTAATTGGACAATTTGTATCATTTACGTGTGCTTATATCGGATTCTAGTTTGCGTTGGTTGTTGCTTTTTTCTTGCCGTTGACGGTATTTAAAACACGTAAGGCTAAATGCTAATAGTAAACTCGAAATATTGACCTGGCACTGCAATGAAAATATGCAATTTCTGAGTTCGATTTATGATTACTGTTAGAACGATTGACGCGCCCCGACTCTCTCTTCGATTTAGCTCTGTCACTCTGCATGGTCATTTATTGACAATTCTACTAACAGAATGCAGAACACTCCTGGAGCACTCTGAGTGTAAACGAAACAAATAAAGAATTTAAGCAACAAGCGGTGACAGCAGTCGGACAACTATCTAGCCAGCAATTTAATAGTGAAACGTTTGACATTCTAACAACACTGTTAAGAGCAAGGAGTTTCGCCAAGAATTGCGCCATTGAGAAAATTATTAAACCACAAGAATGAGGTCATCAAATAAGATGTGGGTAAGGCAAGTTTGCCTTAGCCACATCTCTACAATGTTACTTGTTCAGGTATCATACTTATTTATGCCTGGTGCGGCATTTTATTAAAAAATCGAAAGTGTGTTATTACTGCCAGGTCAATAAACAAATTAGGGTTAGCTGCAAAAAAATGCAGGATATAATATAGGCTTAGTGGTTTTAAAAGACACTGACTCACTAGGTACAATGAACGTTTAAACCTTTGTAGTCGGTGTACTTATATTGTTAACATATTTTTTTCCACCTTCTAATTTTTAAGCACTGCTTGATCTGTTGTTCATTGTAAAATCACTTTGTAAAAGTGTCAAATATTTGTGAACATGTGTGCACTGTGCAAATTCTTTAGTATGCGGTATATTTATACATATTGGATTTTAAAGTAATCGAGTCAAAGTACTGTGTGTTCTTAGGGTATCGACACAAATATTTTATGGTTGCAGAATATTACAGGGTAAAAACTGTTTCTCGAAACTAAGGATTTTTCTGATTTTTTGCTATACCTTCGCATGTAAAGATAGAAAATTTTTGTGGGAACAAGAGATACTTCATTTTCCATGTAGTACACACTGCTATAAAGGCTAAATAAAAAAAAAACAATTGTCGAAAGAAACAAAAAAATTGTTGATGTTAAAGCTCGCTTCCTACAACCTTATAATGAAAATGTCACACCTATAAAAATACATTTCGGGTACTTTCGATCAGTCTACAATTCAGCTAAGTTTGGTCAAAATCAGGAATCAACACCTAGTTGCAAATGTAAAAACAAATGCTCCCCCAACAATACAGAAGATTAGACTTCCGGTTGGAACGTGGTGAGGACCGGTTATCCACTTTGTGTCGTCCTGCATATTTTTGTGCAAAGATTAGTTAAACGGTAAAGCTAGTAAGTAATTAAAGTATTATTTTATTATTGGTCACTGAGCGTGTGACTATTGAATATGAAAAAGCTGAACACAAGTTGTTAATAGTAATCTGTTAGTGACGCACGACGCACATATTTACTCGAATTGCAATTAACTATAGGTAATTCGAGTAAATACAAACATCAAACATGTATGCAAGCAAAGCGAAACAATTTTAATTAATTTGCATGCAAGAAAGGAATAAATTAGAGTAGTTCAGCGAGAGGTAACTGTCAGTCAAACATACATATGCTTTATAATATGTTCAATTTACGTAATGTAATACCGAGCGACCGTTTTCTGTGCATAAAAATATTTTATCTGACAATAAGTAGCAACTCTTGCTTTCCAATTGCGAAGCTAATGTAAAGAAAGGTTTTTTCTATAGTACTACGCATCTAATCTATCTAATGTAATACTGTTATTATTATTATTGTTAATTATTACAAATTATTATTATATTAATGTAATACCTAAATAATCAAAAACTTACTTGTGTTTCTTCTCTTTAATCCTTTCTTTCGCTGCATGTACGTTGCCGTTTTCAAATTGTTTAAAATGCCTTTTTTAATATCCATTTGCCAATTTTCCATATTGTTTGTATCTAGAAAATCGGACTTTAATTAAAACTATAACAATATTTCATTGTAATCTCATAATAAAAATATTTAAAAATTTGGTATCTAAACGGACGCGAAATTTTCGGTAAGGATATTAAATTAAAAAGTACGTCAAGAAGAGCGAAGAAGCAAAACAATAATAACTTACTCGGCACTGCTAACAACATTAAAACAGTTGTTCCTAAGAGAACGTGCTATATTTTCCTGACTTCAAGATTCTCAAGAGTTTAAGACCAATGTAACAAAGTTTACGGTAATAGTTCTTTCTTCTTTAACCTATTAAATTTCACCTGGGTGGAAATTGATTTACGTAATTTGTTAGAATGTCTTAGTAACTCGTAATTCTATGTACTTCTGTCTTTTCACCACAAAACATTCGAAATAGAACTAAATTACAATAAGACGCATACATTTAAATGCCCAAGTAAACTTATTCCTTTCTTAAAATTAATATTTTGGCTTTAGATATAGGAATCTAGATGTCCTCTTTGATTTATCTACTTACAGAACAATCTTCCAATTTCATATTGAATGAGAGTACCTAGTGGAAATCATTTACCTAGCTAGTAATATAAACGTTCAAAGTTCAAAAATGGGTCATCCGTACATACATAACTGTCTCATTTCCATGGTAATTGCAATGTCTTTCCTCACAGTGTCATATCACTTTTCAGCAAATCCCATTATGCAGATTGTTGAACCGTTGAAATTACATACAAGCGCTTTTCGGTAATATTTCGCAACACCACAATAATAGATGTGAAAGGAAATTTCTTCGAGCAACAGATTAAAGAGAGCTGTAGCTATGAGAAAGGAATTGTAAATGTACTTAAATATAGATATTCAGGCCTATTAGTGATGGACAAGATAGACTAGACAGACTCGCGTTTTGTCGACTCTCGAGTAACGTCGTATTGCCCACTGGTTTCCCCAAGAGTCCGTCTAGTCGCCTTTAAAAAAAACGATTTCCTCTACCTTGCCCGTTTCTACTGGCACTATAAGTAATGACTTTTTATCTTATCTTGATTATCATTAAAAAATTACGGCATCTTGCAAATGAGAGTCTTACTTGCAGTTCTATGTTCTTAAGAGTACCACAAACACCAGGTATTGGTGCAGACAATAATTTGATATGGTATCCAGTTTTGGGCTTTTGAGTCTAATAGACACACTTCTATTGTAAAGTACGCAAAACTGATCCATTAAATATATACAGCCCAATTTGTCTGCTTACTCTGGCGGATATAGACAGCTGTTACTAATTCCAAACATAGCCTTGCACGAGGGTAAAAAAAGTAATTGATTTAATTTGGAGTTTTTGGAATTCGGGAGTGTTTCTAGAACACCCTTTCAGCAATTTAAGTTCAAATGGTAAAACGATAAATGACTTTTAGCGAGTTAAGTTTCAACACGTACTGGAATTCAAACCACCACAATTGACTAAAACTTCGAATTACGAATAGAATTCAAACGATAAACACTTTGATCATGGGAACACAACAAAATAGGTACGTGTTACTTGAATAATTGTTGAACTCAAAGATCAGAAATTTAATTAACACCCCTTCACTCCTTTATTTCATTGTTTTAGCCACTGCAAATTTTGACAAAAGGCAACTTTCCAAAAATACGAAAACGAAATTCAAACGAATTTTTAGAAATAACACAGTGCAGGATGCAAATGAAGCACAGATTCTATGCTATTCTATGACTTTTTCGCCACCCATAACTATAAAATACTAAATTTTACTGATAAATAAGGCAATTATGGGACGAACAAGTCTAAAGGGTAGGCTGAGGAAATGACTCGAAATTCTATAAATTGGTGAGGGTGGTTGAGTGATATAAATAGCAATATTGTTGGTATGTTTAATAAGGAATTAATTATAATTGTTTTTCCATTATCTTCGGAGCAACAGAGTACTACGCAACTATTAAAAAATAAAAGCGGCAACTTATTTATTTACTTTATTTGAAAGTGTCTTACCTTTCTAAATTGGTGGAGTCAGTTGATGGCGTTACTTTTTAATAGTTATTGCAAATATTTGCTATGGCAACGGACTATGGACATGACGAGAAGATAAAAAATATACTAGACCGCGCACATGTTTCTGCCTAACTGGCGTCATCAGCGTGGCTCCGAATGCATTTCTTCTCAACTAAGTACCGCTATTTGTATCACAGTTCATATCACTTCCCTTCAAAACGGTGAGCCAGATATTTCTTGACACCCTGTAGAGCTTTTGCTGCGAGTGATTCCCTCTATATCATGAGGGAGCTATATTAACGTTATTTTTTTATGTGTTCTGCTATCGTGGTAAGCCCGTGGGAATCATTTATATATGCAGTTTCCCAAAGCGCTCCTGCGGACGCCATCCCGCGTTAAGCAGTCCAAAAGCTGCTCGAGAGATCGTTAGGGAAATACACCCTGCTTTTTTTAAACGGCAGGCATGAATTTCTTAGCACTAGAGGGCGTTAAGAAATTCCTGTCTCGTAATTTCTGAGGAAAGTGGTATAAACTGTGAGACAAATAGTGATGTGATGAGGAGGTAAAACACGCGCAGAAACACATTCGTTAGCTAATGTGTTTTCTTCTCTCCTCAAATTACTGTTACCATGAGTGCTAGGAAATAAGATTATCAGAAAGCATAAAGTGAAATAAAGCAAGCCGTAATGGTAGTTACAGTCTGTATGTGCATTGTCAATAACCACAAATAATATGATATGGTTAACAACAATCGGTTTATTGTAATTTAATTTTGCACAGAATAGTTGAAAACTGGAGTAATGTAGTTTGTAACTTTCGTGCAGCAAATTCCCATATGTGATCCATCTACATTTGCAGAGAGAGTATGTACTATCCTTTTTATTTAATTGTCTTAGATGGTACACAGTAAATTTGATTGGCAAATATCACGAAAACTAAAAAGAAAGCTTAGGAAGTGGGTATAGAAACAATAAAGTAGCGGGCACATTGGGTAGGACGGAATTAGTGTAACGCGTCACACGTCAAACGTTAACATTATTTTCTACGTTTGTTTTTGAATTTGTAATAACCATACCATATAACGTATACGTGCATTGTTACAAAAGCAATATCAACAGATAAATTTAGGTTGGGTTGTGACAAAGCAAATCATTGATCTCAGTTGTTAAGTTCTTAAACTAATTTCGCCATACCATGTGGGAATACAGCTTAAGTGACTAGCACGTTTTAAGCTGTTAAATACTCGCTTATATTCTTTGCGATGAAATTCCAAAGTGTTTTATATTAATTTTTATGGACATATTCTACTCGCAGGAAACCCGGTACATATTACATCCTGTGTTGGCCTACTGAAATATGTTCATTCCATTTGAAATAGCATTTTGTTCTTTAATCTTGCCTAATTATGTCATTTAATGAGACCTCGTTACATAATGGAATGAAACTTTTTAATCCATTAAAATTACACAGTAAACCCTGCAACGAATTGAGTCTCAAATCAATGGAGTACATACCACGTTCCAAGCGCCTGGGGCAAGTCCTTTGTAATAGAAAAATAAATTGTCGTCCTTAATAAATAGTTGCCGCCTTGAAGATTCGGAATTTCCTTCGTATATTTGGTTCGAATGATTGTGCCAGATTCAGATACGGTTAAATAAGTTCAGTTACGATTTCCATCACAAAATTCTTCTTGGTACAAGGCAGATGTAGGGTTGTTCCTGCATTTCGCACGTTTTCAGGTTATATTACCTTTTGCTTTCATGTCAGAACCAGATATGCATAAGATATAATACATATCTTTTCGCGGCGTCATTATTAGTTGTATTATGAATTAAAACTAGATCAAAAAATAATTGTAATTTGTTTTTTACGTAATTCACACACTATATACAGTTTGGTTCGCGAAGTAAACCATTCAAAAAAAGATAGATACTGCACATCATGGATATATCTCTACACACTATCTGTCTGTAACAGAATACATCAGAAAATGCCTAGAAATAATTAAAAAAAATAATAATAATGGAATCATTTACATGTGCAATTTCTCAAAGTGCTCCTTGCGCACGCCATCTCGTGGTTAAGCGGTGTATTTTTTCTTTTTTGTGTTGTGTTTGCTGTAAATTGTTTCATCAATACTATGAGGAAGCTATTTTAGCACTATTTCTTTAGTTATCTGTCTGTATATTGCAATGAAACATTAGGCAATCAACTAAACCCTTGTAAATTTATTTTGACAACTAGAATTTTTAGATCTTTCAAATAAATTTTACATAATGTCAAACACAAAACGAAATTTAGATACTAAATGTTAAATTTAAAACCGATAAATACTATTTAATTTTATAAAATAAACTTAAGTGTAATTAGATTAAGTCATCTGAAAATTCGAATTCATCCGAACAATCCCAGTTGCCATGGATTCCAATACAATTCAATAAAGAACATACCTGAAGGTCAAATTTTAGTTAATTTTTTCCCGATTCCATGTTACAATTTATACCTAAGAGAGATGTTAGTGGTCTTTTAAAATTTATAAATCTACCCAACCATCTCAGCTAAATGTTAAAGATTAATTGGAAGTCGAATGTTTAGTCAAGTTTACTTATTTAACCAAGTAGTACCTATTTTATAACCGATTTCCTCTGTCCTGTTCCTGCGATGTCTGATTAAATTCAAAGACCAAATTTACTCTACGAAAACTTTCCTTCGAGTAGTTCAAAGGAAACCCATCACGTTCAGATTCCCATCGAGTCCTCCCACGCCGTCCAGACGAACGCTGCGCTTCGCTATGATTCATCATTCGCAAGGTTAGTTCCACTAGCGAACTAATAAAAGCATAAATAAAAACGTTTACGAGTTTTATTATTTATCTGATTTGCCATTTGCCCGATTTCCATATTTATTTGTGCTTAATCGATTATTACTGTTCATATATGAACTAATTTTTATTACAAACAACACATAAGTATCGGCAACCTTCGCACCAAACAAGTTTAATTCATTATATAGTAATATAATAATTAGTCCGAGACAGCCGTTTCGAGGACACGAATGGTCCTCATCATCAACCGGTGACCGAAGCCGGACTAATTATTATATTACTATATAATAACTTAAACTTGTGTGGTGCGGAGGTTGCCGATACTTATATGTTGTTTACCATACTATGCCACAGTCCTTGCTATCATTATTGAATTTTTATTAAATCAAAATACTTCGTTTTTTAAAACTCACTATTTAGTTTTGAGAAATTATATTGCGGGAAATTTAAAATCTCAACGGGAGGGTTAACCGTAAGTTTTATATTGTTCTCTTTCAAAAATGAGTTCTCATTGGCTACACGCAAGAAGTTAGCTGACGAAGCCAAGAAACCCAGAGAAAAATTTACCAGGTAAAAGAAAGAAAAAAAGAAATTTATTAACAAGCTCACACCACCATTAATCATTGCAATATATATGCAGGGATTACGGGGTGTGACCCGTAACTACATAGCGAACTTTTAATAACACTTACATAAAAACAGCGGCTTTGGAAGAAGGATAAATAGGCAGGGTATGTTATACCAAGTAAACAACTTAACACTTAATTCTAGTATAGTCAGACGTAAGATGGCGACATAAATATTTTTATTGGAAAGATAACTATGGGAAACCCCTGTTCTCATATATGAATTGCAATAACAAAAACATCTATTTCATTTTTAGTTAACCTAACACGCACCTTGATAATTTTTTTAAATTTGGGAACTGAGCTGTATTTTATATAAAATGTTAGCTACGAAATGTTTGTTTTTGAAAACAAAAATTAATAATTACGTAATATCTAGAACTGATCTAGAGTATGTACTAGAGCAACCGATCTAGAGTGAACCTTTCAATGTACCATGTTAAAAAGTTTCACATAAAGTGAACGTGAGCACTATTGCAAAATCTGCTTCAAATGTTTATTGCGAGTCGGGAATGAAACATTATCAGTGGTAATTAGAGTGAGGACGTTCGGTGCAGTTTGCTAGCGAGTGTTAGTCAGCCAAGCGTCGTTATATTTTGTTAATCGTCAAATACATTTTGGATACGATTGTAATAGGAATTAACTATGATATATTTTTCTAAATTGTTCGTTCTAAATGGGTTTCGTTGGCCAGTACTGCCGTCGGTTCCTGCCTAGCTCCTACGTGGCGAGTTACACATATGCGAGACTTAGCCTGCCACCGAACGTAACGCCAATGATAAACTGCAGGCAACGTCGCCACTCTAGTAATAATACAACCGCTGTAATGAGAGTATCGTACTAAACTTTAGTCAAGTAATGAGTAGAGCGCAACATTCTCGCCTGCCTTCTAGTGGTATTTAACCGCGAAAGGTTTAGGTGGTAAAAAGCGGCTTCGTTACAAATCGGCACTTCCCGGCCTTCTATGTTGTGCGCTGTGTATAATACATATCACAGTGCGAAGTTGAAGTGTCGGAATTGAACGGAAAGCATTAACAATGTTGAAAATGCGTAGAAATGCATCAATTATTTATGGCAATTTCCAGACTTAATATATGATGGTAAAGAAATCAGGTCATAAAAGTTTATTATGTTGGAAATCATATATGTGTAGCAACCATGTAAATAGCGCAACATACAAATATAAACAAACAGAAAGCAGATCGTATAAAGAATTTCTGTTATTTAACGATGATGTTAAGTGCGTGCAATATACCGTTTGCAAAAATCGTCAATCAACAATGTTTCGTCAGTTTTGGAAGAAATACAATCCAATATGGGAACTACCAAGTACGCAGACGCTACCTAGGTATTTGCCGTCAGTGCGCGAGAAGATTGAGAATTATGTGAAAACCACAGTAAAAAGTGAACGGTTGTGGTTAACCATAGATGAAACTACAGACATTAAAAAAAAGTCCGTAGTATCGATTGTAGTACGGACAATGACCTTGAAAAGACCGTCACACTCTTATTTGCTAGCCTGTAGAAGTCATAATGTATTAGTTAGAACACTAGACAACTTTGAAATTTCACTAAAGCAAGTGTTAATGATGGTTACCGATGCTGCCGCTGTTATACTTCGCATAGGTCAATTATTCAAAGCTGTTCAACCGAATTTGCTGCAGATAACATGTCTGCTTCATGCTTTACACCTTGTAGCAGACACTATACGAAAATGTTATCCCGATGTGGATCAACTAATGGCACAGCCGAAAGCGGTTTTTCTTAAATCACCGAAACGTATTCGGCGGTTGCTGGGTAATCGACTTGTTGCGCTCTAGTAATGAGTTATTATTTATTTATTTCTTTAATTGATCGTTGCCTTTCTCGATCTTTTGCTCCATTGTTATTTTTGATTTGCTTCGTTTGTACCTTGTTATTATACTGTAATAGTGTGTTGATAATGTTCTTATTGAAAACAGGTACTAATAGAGCTGGCATTATTCCTACTTATAGCAACGTCGCCAGGTATGAATTGAAGGGGGCTTGTCGGTTATGTCCATGACCCTGTAATTTGCGCGTTATTTGTATGCGAATCTATACTCCTACCTAACAGCGTTAATCACTGACCATGAGTACATACATAGATGTGAGTTGTGTGCGCGTTATTTTTACATGTGTTGAGTCATACATATAAATAAAGATATGTCGAACGTGCGGAAACGTAGAATGTTACCATTTGCCTAAACAATTAGTAAATTTATCCGTAAATACCCGGATTTACGACTGTGAAATGCATGTAAATTGCAAACAACACATAAATCAAAAAGAGGACCGACAACAGTATTTCTATTTGACTTACTGTTCATACTGATTGCTTGCAGCCTATCACTCCACTTGCTCGACAAACCAGAATTTCGACACTTCTGGAGTCAATAAAATCCCGATTCGCAGTTATCAAGTCTAGCAACCTTCTGGAAGTGTATACCATCCGTACGCGAGTATGTGGATAAAGGAATTAAAGCAGCATTAAAAATAAATTGCTTTGGTTATGTGTGGACGAAACCACCAATTGTATAAAGCAGTCTACTATACATATTATAAGATATAAAAACATTTTAACATCACGGCAAACATCATTTGGTGAGAGAACTGTGGAAACGTACTTAGTGCTGCAAAGTTTTTATACAAGCTATCCAGTTTGTCATAACTAAAGTTCGTCAGTTTCCGTGCGCTATATATATCAAATAGATCAAATATATCAAATTAGAAACTAAACAGACTCGTGTTTTGTCGACTCTCAGGGAAACCAGTAGGCAAAACGAACCCATTCTCATGAGACGAATAAACACGAGTCTGTCTAGTCTCTGCTAATTTCGTGAAGCGCACGTAAAGTGGCGAACTTTAGTTATAACGTCGCTTCTACCTCATCTAATGCTCGATATTATCTACTTACTGCTGTTGTAATTACTAACAGTAATATAATACTTGTACAGGTAGATATTAATTTTGTTATTAATTTATAATACGCATGCACATATATTACGAAGTCACGGGCATAACCTTCAAACCTATTCGATTCTCTATGCCCGGCGACGGTGGTATAAGTAGAGTAATACCAGCTCTAGGTACTACGTTACTAGCAGGATTGCAAATGACTGCTTATTTGAATATTTTTCGTAATAACAGGTTGAACTGAATTGGACTTGGAAAATATGAATATGCTTTGGAATGCAATTTACATGTAAAAATGTATGTTTCTGTTATACACTTACTATTATTTGAATATTCATTATTTGGAAACGAAAAAATGTAATGTATTAGTTATTTTATAATCAGATGTTCTATTTATTTTTGGAATTCATCGTTTCTCTTGAATTGAGAACAATTTCTTTGTTTCATATACGACGATTTTACAATTAAGTACTTATTTGAAAATAATCAACGATTGAAGTACACGACATAAAAATTAAATAAGATGTATTATGTATTTCCTAAAATCAGCAATGAAGTCTTGTTGATAACTGTATCACGTGCGATAAGTGCGAGGAAATTGAAGACCAAGGAAGGCGTACCTACAACGTTACTCGCTATATGCAGATTGAGAGTCCGTCTCATGGTCGCACCTACCTTAGTCGTATATATTCGGAACGGTAGAGGATATTCCGTTCATTACTCAAATATGTATTAGGCAACGGGCGCCATCAGTTGGTCGGTTGCAGTTGACGTTTTTGTTTTGACATATTACCTTTTTGGTAGGTAACACATCAAAGCTAAAACGCCAACTACAATCAGTTGACAGTTAACAGCCATGACATAATGCATATTTGAATAATGAACGAATAGTTACTCTTGCGCTCCGAATATATCCTGTCAAGGTAGGTACGACCATAGGACCGACTCTCAACCTGTATATGGTACTGGCGCTTATAAATGGATCCTTTCCAACACTAGTGTACGAAGCATATACTTGCACAATTGTTGAAAAATCTGCAAGTTTATTATATCAACCAAAGCAATATACATGAATATAGTTACTGTAAAAGTTTTACAAGGTCCGGGCCATTCTTACTTTCTACAATAATGTTTTACAAATTGCTACAAGTTGTCCGCGTCACGAATCTTGTATTTGTAGTGGCATTTCCTACAATTGTATCTGGTATGTGTGGTAATTGTCTTTATTAATGTTTCAACCGATACAACATTTAGATTATAGCCGTAAACTATTATTATCAACTTTTATATAAATTTACAGTAGACTTCACAATTTACTTAATGTCCGATAAAAGCATGAATTTAGAATATCAATCAGCAATAATGTCTTCAAGCAGATTATATTTTATATTGAGATCAGATGCGCGTAATAGCATTCTTCAGCTTTAAATTAGATATGTCGTAAGGATTGATCGTCCGAAAGCATAACATAAACTATGTCGCAAAACTACTCAAACCACCGCATGGCGTTCACGAAACGAATTCTAAGACAACAAGCATATGCATATAATGTAGGGCGTGTCTGTACAAGTTTATGATTTATACATATGTATGAACTTACATGTTTGATAAAGCGCATTTATACAAACCTAGCGTCACGTTGATTCAATGAGAAATAATACGCAAGGAACTGATTTTAGAATACGATGAACAAAATAGCATAGTTTGTAGTTTAGTTGCAAGCTATGATAAAAATGTTCTTTTCCTCTTGGTCTTTGTGGCCCATTGCTTACTGTTAACAGTAGCAGTAACAAGAACTAACTGCATGTATTTTATTTATCCTTTGGTATGACCAAATAGTAAAGAAGATGCTATGTCATGAATTTCCATATTTTTTATATTTTTAAGATTTACACTATTTTATGTTGCTCAACTTTGGCTATTATAATGCCCAAAGAAGGTTTTATTTCCGAAACCGGTCACAAATATAATATAGAAAAGACTGAATTAAACTTTAAATTATTTAACTACGAAGGCTGCTTGTTCTCAGAGTGCTCTAAAACTGCCTCTTGGTTCCGATTTTAATTCTGAAAACTTGAGACAAGATCGGCGCTATATGGTGGCTGATCAAGTTCCTTGAATAAGCACTGACGCACAGTGGATACAACATTGGGACTGCATTGAGCTATTTATCACCTTTGCCTTCTTGGAGATGGATTCGCCTTTCCGATGCCACGTCATCGTTTCTCTGTTAGGCAAAGGATCGTAGTATACAGCCATCGTTTCATCCACAGTTATTATTTTATTTGGCTACGTTGGGCACTTGTTCTTTCTGAACTGCACTGAGCAATTTTGGGATTCATCTTATAATAATTTTTGTCATACCGAAATGCTCGTGTAGGATCTTCAGTTTTTGAAATACTTGTCTATTTCGGTATCTATGTAGCTGATACGACTTCCTCGACCAATTTGATGTTTTCTGGTGCCATTGTAGCAACAGACCTTCCTTCGCATGGATCATCTTGAAAATATTCTCTGCCCCAACGAAACAATTTTGACAAACGTGGCATATGATGCAGAGTCTTTTAACCGTATCCATTTGCTCTTTGATTTCGAACGGTTTCTTTCCTTCCAGGCTGAGACATTTTATCACTGCACGATGTTCAATTTTGGACACTCAACTTCTTATCTGAGTTAGAATACGTGAACCGCACTTCGTACTTCATTTCTTGTAATGATTCATCTACGTACCGCAATTGACAAAGTATGCATTTATGCACAAGATTACGTCTTTCAAAACAATGTAATATAACTTTATGGAAGGCAAGTTCAGTCAGCACTATGCCCATTCCCATTTAGCAAAAGTAAATGTGATATAGTAAATCTCCTACAATATAGTACCCACCCTAAGAACAAGAACGATTTAATTAACTTGAACAACGCTTTCATCGCAAGAATCTTTCCATTGTACCGTTTTCGGTTGAAATTAATAAAGACTACTTCAATGAAATGTCAATTCGTATTTTTACTCTTTATGTAGTTCACATATGTATTTGGATTTAAATCAATATGGGCCTCGTTGCCGACGATTGTGGCATTATGGAGAAACTTGTAAGCGGAGGAGACAATTCTTCAGCCATTCTTATATAAGTTATCGCCGCACGTTATGATTTTTTTTTAGTTTGAAGTACAAGATATGTAAATTCGTTCTTCCAATGTTTTTCAAAAAAACTAAAAATATACAGTCATTAAGATAAGAAATCTGGCGTCACTTTAATACTGGAAATTGAACTGAGTTGTGGATAACACCAAAAGATAGTTCATACAATCTGTTTTTCCAAAAACGTCTTTTGTCGTTTTAAAAGTGACTAAGGGAGGGCGCTTCAACACTTCACTGGGTAACTGTCGACAATATTACAATGTTGCTCCATGTTCGATAATATCTCTTGAATTGAAATTTGGCGCTTCCTTGTTTCATTTCCTCATTCTTTCTGCGTTTTTTTTTAGATAGATAGGCAGATAAAATTGGAGGCTAATAAAAAATTTCATATTTCTAAGTATCACAAATGCGCTTGACAAAACAAATTCTTCTAACTGCATGTCTTCCGTCGTTACGTAGTTTCTTGTATTCTTGTAAATTCTAGCTATGGCTTTACAGAGTTTGGTGTTTACCTCTCTTTTTCTGTTCTATACTTCATTTCTTGGTGAACTGTCGAAAGCTTTCTCTCCTGTACCACTCTACCCTTTCTGAAACTAGGAGGTTCTTCAAATTGTGCTTTGATTTTTAATTGTAACAATTCTTCTAAAATTCTCTCGCATATCTTCAGGATAATGCTAAGTTAGGTGATTCCCTTAAATTCTCCATATTGCCTATTATCCCCTTCTTTGTGTATAGGTAGTAATATTTCAATTTCCCACTCTGCTGGTATGTTTTGTTCGCTTGATATTTTGACAAATTAGTTTTCCACTACCTTGATTTCAATGTATCTATAATTTATGTTATGTTGCCGTGTCTCGGCGCTTTACCTCGTTTTAATATATTTATCGCTTCTGTTATCCCTTCGGTTTTAATCTTATCCTGTACTATAGTTTCTGCGTTTTCTTTGCGTGTGTTCCTTAGATTCATTAATTTGGTCTGTTGTCAGGTTTATTTGGTCATATTGAGGATACCTACGAAGTGCTCTTGCCATCGTGTCATTATACTTCCTTCATTTCTCAGGACGTCTTGGACTCTTATTTTATATACTCATTCCTTGGTTGGTTTCCTTTCTTTACGATTTTATTACTCTATAGAACAGCATTTGGTTGCCTTTCTTTCCATTACTTTCCCAAATTGACCCTTTACTCTCTGAAGCTATTGTAATTTTCATTATTTTTATTCGAAAGGTATTCCATTTTCTTCTGTTTTCTCTTTTTTGCATCTTCACTCCACCACATAGTTTGTTTTTTATTTATTTTATCTATTTTTACAGCTCCACACGTTTCTTTTGCAATTTTTATTATTGTATCTTTTTATTATTTTTCCATATTGTTTATGCTTTCTCTGAGTTTATATGTTTTGATTGTCTCTTTCACGTATTTCTTGATTTTTGTATATGTTTGTCTTTTTTTATTTTCGACAAAACCGTTTCTTTTACTTCTCTTCTAAATTCCTTCTTTATGGTGATGTAGTCGATTATGGGTCTTTCTCTCCTACTTACTACTTCTCTTGCATATTTGTGTGCATCTTTATGTTCAGAGTCAATCAACCTTTGTCGTATTTTCACTGAGTGTTTCTGTCGTTGATCCCTCTTTTTTCCACTCTTCAATTTCAGTCTTCAAGTATTACCAGTAAGCCTGCAGAAACGGGTGTGTGATACCTTAAATTAGCAAAGGCTAGACAGACTCGTGTTTTGTCGACTCTCGAGGAAATCAGTAGGCAACACGAACCCATTCGCATGAGGCGAATAAACACGAGTCTGTCCAGTCTCTTCATTTCGTGAAGCACAACTCGTTTCTGCAGGCCTAATTATTGTCTGTCTGCACTGTCTTCTGTTATTTCAAATAATTGCTCCCAGAATTTTTTATTTTAGCCTTTTTATCTTCGTTGGGTCCATGAACTGTAATGACTGTGCTTTTCTATCTTCAAAATTCTGTCTGAGATTGCAGACCAGTTTCTTATGTATTTTATGTTTTATTGAGAAAAGTGTTTCAGTAAAATCCAGAACTTCTTCCCACACTACACTCCACACGAAACATTCTCGATTAATTTCTTTGTAAATGTTAATTGACTCATAGAGTTACTAGAAACTTAGTAGAAGCAACTTTTCAAAATGTTTAAAAGAATATTTTTTCTCGTATAAAGTTTGAGAATTCGATCATAATTCTAACACGGCATAGCAAACAACCATTAATATACTCATGCTAAATAAAACGCTTATACTTGTTGGCTAAAAAGCGATAAAACTGTAGGATAAAAAACGTCCTCCAAGCTGAATCCATCGAATTATAAAAGATTCTATATCATATAGAAAATGATATAGAATCTTTTATAATCGGTAATAAAATTCGTCCGCTTATTAAAAGTATCATATACCCGTAATCCTCAAAAAATGTCATACTGAAAAATTTCAGTAAATGCACGTTATTCATGTCAATCACTCACTAGTCATTTTGTGAGTAATAAATCCAATCAGTTCCAATTGGAGATGCGATAAAGTTGCGTACAGTTCGTAGTATGAACTCCATACAAAAGCCATACCGCATCAATTATTCGTAGTAACGATAATTCCATAGCGTCCATATTTAGCCCACTATTTATCTTTACTTACTTACTTTATCTTTACTAAGCTAGCATACAAAAACTGAATTTAGTATGGGATCGATAATACATTGATATTCAAGTTGTTAAATAGTGCACAGCTATGACTATAAATTGATTAGTGCGAAACAGTGTACAACATTTGCAAGAGAATTGTGTGCTTAATCAAAGATACGCAATATATTAAGTGTAAAGAATTGACAGAAATAAATAATATAACATAGCTTTTATGAACATGGGATTTGTTATGTAAATGAATAAAGATTTGTTATAAGTGAAGTTTAATAAAATATTAGAGCCGTTACTATATGGAAAACAAATATAATGAATATATTGTTTCTGTTGCGACAGAATGAACTGTATTTTTTCACATTTTGTCTTTTATTGATTTGTTATATTCACAACTGAGGTTAGGTTGCGTGCTGTTGTACTGCGTTGTCCTTGATTCTCCGGAGCTTTGTCATTCTTCTTCCAGTTCCATCAAGTTGATGATCTTCCTGAGGTCTTCGGTACTCGGTGTTTGATCCTCGGAGTCTTCTTCCTGGATTACCTCCTCGGTTCCTAAAACAGAAAAATATACGTTAGTATGGTACTAGTTTATGCTATGGTGATACTTTTGCCAGCCTACGCAGGTGATTGTAGGTGGTCGTTGTACTGCGTGGTGAACAACTCTATTAAGTCTCCCTTTTCCCTAAAATAAATACAATTATACAGGCACTTTGTACATGACCGACTTGACATTGTGCAGCCAGCTTAGAATAAAGTAAACTAACAAGCAATTTGAACAGTTTCTATCTTAGTTTTTCAGTCAATTGTTGGAAACATTCGTACATTAATAGTATTTCATTGTATCTAATTTTGTTATTTCTACGAAATTACTTAATTAAAAATGATAATCATCGACGTGGATAACGTGCGAACAAAACGATTAGACGTACATATGTGGAGTTCCCTTGCAGAAAGCGTAAGAAGTTAAGTTACTAGTGGATCCAGGACAGCAATCTTACAAGTTGAAAGAGTTTCAAACAAAGTAATAATGCCAACGCCGGAAAAAGTGCTGAATTAAACTAAGCAGAATACAGCGCTTAGTATGCCTCGGCATAACCGGAGCTCTGACGGTAATCTCAACAGCGGCACTGGAGAGCCTGCTTATCGTGTCGCCTCTGCATTTGCTGGTAAGGACAAAGGCTGTGGTAGGGGATACCATGTGAATGGCAGTATGCGACGGAAAAAAAATGAGAGGAGGGCATGCGTCGATCATCAGCATGATAAATGAAGTTCCCATATTAAGTATGATACCAGACAGAATCGCTAGGACGCACACCATTGCAAAAACCTACGAGAGTCGTACCAATTGGAGAACAGCAGGAAAAGTGCTAGGTTACTCTAAATGCTCCCGCCACGAACAGGTCTAAAACCCAATTGGGACGGGCGCATGTGGAGCAGGCAGATTGAGAGGAGCCATTTGTGCCAACCTTGTGAAGCTCTCAAGCATATTTTAAGCGGAAATTTGTATGAGTTCAGGAATTGTTGGAAACCTTGTCCTAATAATAAATAAAGTGGATAGAAAATATCCAGGAAGCTGCTCTATTTCATTGAACGTGGAGATCTTTACGCAGCCAACTGTTTTTTATTACTTGGTGGTGGTTGCTGTCAATGGAACCAAAGCATCTGCGTTTCACCATTGACCGTAGCGTGTAAAAGTTACTTCTTAATAATAATAATAATAAGTTTATTCGTCCAACAGCGAAAGCCAATTACAGGCCAACTTAATACAAAAGAAAAAAAAATACATGTGCAGTATCCTAATAGCTACAAAGTACAAATAAGCGAGCAAAATAGCGATACAAAAATACAAAAACCTTAGTACTAAGAAACATAAATAACTTACAGTTCCAAGTAATTGGAATAGAAGACATTAAAGTTCTTTGTCATAACATAAATTGGAGACTTCATCATAATGTTCGTCCTTAAGATAAGCAAGCGCGAAAGTACTATTAACAATACACAATTATGTTAGATGAAGAGAGAAATTCTAATTCTTGATTGGAGAGACACCCTTTCGGCAGTTAAAAGAGTAATTTTGCAAACTAACGGTGCTTTTCAAGAACATATTATTGCAATATAAGCACTAACCTCAACGTTTTACATTGGCAACCCCGCGTTCTTTTGAATAATAATTTGAACGCTACAATAATTGAATTTGCATGGGAAACCAATTACGTCTACTCTCAAAGGCGATTCGTCAGACTGTTGTTTCGTCCCTTCGCTCTAGCATTCTCAAAAAAATCAGGGCCAATCTGTTATATTTAAAAATACAATGCTACAGTTTGTAACAGGAATTCGCGATCTAACTATTGTCGTTAGCGAGTATGGGTAACTGCTCAATCTGGATATTTCCCATTGGACTTGTTAATTTCTTAGTGCGATATTTCATTCGCGAAGTGATTATAAACTACTCTGTAAATGTTTGGAGGAACCTCTACTACACCCAGCATAGGGAACTCAGTGGAAACGAGGTTGGTATAAGGCTCTTTATTGTACAATGGGCTCCAGATAATTTTATAATTCATAATAGTAATTAAACTCCTAACCAGCTCCTTACCAGCTCGGTGGGCCAGTGGTAAGAGGGCCTACATTTAACTGGGCAGAATTAGGCGCTGTGTGTTCGATTCCCGTTAGCATTAAAAACATTTCTTGTGGGTATGGTACACTCCCCAGTCACTATTCGCAACTGAGCTACAATTAACTGCGCTTCACCTCTTACGGCGAGGGGGTGATAGTAATAAGGCCATGGAACATTTTTACACACACAACTAACACACTAAAAGGCTCCTGAGGTTATGACAAATTTAAAAAAAGCTTATACAGTCCGCTGAGCTGTCACCACACTTAAAAAAGCCATGGCGATTTTAAATTACAAAATATACATACTTCCTACTATAGCCAACGAATAGCTTATCAAGAAGTAGAAGAGAGGAAAAATAAACGGTAGCGCCTCGCGTAAATTTACTATTTTTAACGCATATCGATCATTGCACTTTAAAAATCAAATTGGCATAGCTGAAACGAAAATACACATATACTGTAAGCTAGGGTACGCGTAGCGCGACGCTACACGACGGCGACGACGACGACGGTAGTCGGGACTGAAATCGACGTTTACACATCCGAAATCCACACACATCACGATACCGATGCACCAGGCAAACCACAACGAGAAAAGCAGTGCAGATACACAATGCTACAAAAATATTGAACGGAATAGATTACACTCATACAATGATAAATAATGAGAATGAATATAATAGACATAGACATAACATAGACTGCTACAGCTAGTAGTTTTTACCGGCTGCTCGTTGATAAAAGTAGTTTGTATGATTTCCATGCGTTTTGTGTGCTAACATTTTTTTACGCGGTTTCCGCGGGAAAAGACTATATCGTCGTGCTTCTGGAATCATCCTACACAACATGTCCAAAAATTACGAAAATCGGAGTTGCTTTGCTGTTCTGTAATTTACCCAATACAAGCAATAGCGTATACTCATATACAATTTTGTATTTACTATTTTGGCACTTAAAAAATAAAGCGGACTCATGATACGATGCGAACATAAAACGATAATATCACACAATAGACTGAATACCATGTTAATGGACGCCGGATGCGTCTACGCTTGCCTAGACTACGGAATCGGCTAAACAGTGCGTGCACGTGACAAAATACGTAACTATAACGTATTAAGGCCAATGGTATAAACAAAAATTATTATAAGAAATGTATGGTCAATTGTATTTTATGAAAAACCTTTCCTATACCCTAAGTACAATAATAAATTCACTCCCTTTTATTAATTTAAAATATACGATTATCACTTTGGTATATTCAAAAACAAGTCGATTGCTACATCGAGGTAACATTTTCGTATAGTGTCTGCTACAAGGTATAAAGCATGAGGCAGATATGTTATGTGCAGCAAATTCGGTTGAACAGCTTTGAATATTTGACCTGTGCGAAGCATAACCGCGGCAGCATAGGTAACCATCATTCATGCTGCTTTGGTGAAAGTTGTCTAGTGTTTTAACTAATACATTATGAACAGGTTCGGCGGTACATTTTTGCTGTCAGACTAGCAAATAAGGGTGTGACGATCCTTTCAAGGTCCTTGTCCATGCTACAATCGATACTATGGAATTTTCTTTAATGTCTGTGGTTTCATCTACGATTAGCCACAACCGTTCATTTTTTACTGCGGTTTTCACATTATTCTCAATCTTCTCGCGCACTGACGATAAGTACCTACGTAGCGTTTGCGGACTTGATAGTTCTCACATTGGACTATATTTCTTCCAAAACTGATGAAACATTGTTTGACTGTATATTACACGCACTTAATCGCACACATCCCCGTTAAATAACATAGAAATTCTTTGTACGGTCTCCTTCCGTTTTTTTTTAAATTTGCGTATTGCGCTATTGAGATGATTCCTACACATACATATATGGTCTCCAACATAATAAACTTTTATCGCAAATTAAACACCTGATTTCTTTCACCATTACATATTAAGTGTGAAAATTACCATAAACACGTCTTTACCCTGTTAGCAAATAGACAAGTTGATGCATTTATACGCATTTTCAACATTGTTAATGCTTTCCGTTCAATTCCGACACTTATCAACTTCGCACTGCGGTATGTATTGCACATAGCACACAGCATAGAAGGCCGGAAAGTGACGACATGTAACGAAGCAGCTCTGTATCCCCCCCAACCTCTCGCGGTTAAACACCACTGCAAGGCAAGCGAGAATGTTACGCTCTAGATGTTAGCACCTTGCTTTACTTACGTTGCGTAAGCTGTATGTTCCTTAACTAGATCTGTTGATCACTCTGTTGAGAATTCAATGACATTTATTGCATTTAATGGCCTAATTATTTGGAACGATATAGTGTCGATGGCTTGATGCTAATGCAGATAATATATTAGATGTTCAATAATTATTAAAGACTACTGCTTCTAAGGTATGAAGCCAAGTTTTAAAAACTATAAATTGGAAATTAGTATATATATTTTTCTAATTTACTTACATAAGCGTATTTGTAGTTGGGAAGTGTATATTCGAAAAAGTCGAAGTTATTAACTCAACAATATGAATTGTTACATTAACTGAGCTATGAGTAAAATATAATTTTAGATATTTAACAAAAACCCGGTTTGTCAATGTTACTAAAAAAATTTCGTTTAAATTTTACTAAACTCCCCAGTTGACACCCAAATTAATTGAAAATGGTACAATACTTACATTGATTACGGCTGATGTTAGTTGGGGCGCTGTGCGACAATCGTTTTGTTGTTAGCTCCACATGAATGGGCTAACAATAAGTACTAATTGATTGGTTTGTGATTAGCTGTAAGATTCACAGCATTGTTCAATGTTATTACAAAGCTGACCCGCATGTATTTTTGCACCAAATACATTACTAATGGACCGCCATGAGTTTCATATTTATATTACTAATTAATTGGCGACAACGGCTGATACAACGGTATGAGAGGCGTTGTCAGACCAATTGATTCTTGTATAAAATAAATATAATCACCCAACCATCAGACGCGCGTTTCACCGTGTTACGGCTCATCAGTGCACTTTTGTGGGAGGCGAAATCAACTAATTTATCGTGTACATCCGGTTGATGTGGAAACATATACGGATAAGAGTATCTAGTTAGAGATAATCTAATCACATAACTTGTCGAAATATTTGCAAACACTTCTGTCATTACGAAGGTTGAGGGCTGCAGATATCGACTACCAGCTAAATTAATTTGAGAATTATTGAAAATAATATCCTTCGATATATCATTGTGGTACCTCAGAAAGTGAGATGAAGCGTGCAAAATTAAGAAGAGCTTCATAGAAGTTACTATCGGTACGACCTATCAGCTGCAGCTACGTTGATACAAAATTGAATTTTTATGTTTGTACATATTTTGCTGCAGTGTATTGCTTCTTATCTACTATATAATACCTATACTATCTATAGGCTGTCCCAAATTGGCGGGTGACTATGGAATCTTGCTGATTAATAAATAAATAGTTTGCAGTTAAAATATTAATTAGTGAGACATATGGTACCATCTTCTAATAGCTAAAGATGGGGATGTAATGGTGTGCAGTAGAGATAGTCGTTACTGGTCCTTCAAGATCTGAAAGGGTAATGCTGAAAAAACGTCAACAGTGTATTTAATACATTGTTGATTGGTGATTTTTAGAAGAAATATTCTAAAATTTATATTTGTATGAGATTGGTACTGTAGACATTACTACGGTATCCAAGTTCTTCCAATTTGAACCAACACACAGTGTGATATTTTAGCGATCTAGCTGCGTGAACTAAAAAAAAACTATAAAAGAAAACTCAGATGTACAATGTAAAATTATATATTTTTTAAAAATAAAGGCTGCTTTTTATAGCAAATGCATCCAATATTGCAAAAGTTTTTCATGGTAATTAAACAGCATTTATCAGAATATGTAAATAGTTGCAATAAGTTACAACGGCATGTGTCAATGGTTTTCATTCTTTCTGATATAATAAAAGCTGAATGGTAGAACCATTTCCGCGTTAAGGGAAGTCTTTGCGATAACCATCTGGTTTTGTGTTTAATAATTGAATAATCCGCACACACAATCACAACAACCTTTGCGTTTATTGTGAAACTAACATTATACATTGTGTCCACGGATTTGGTGCAGAAGGGGAAAAACTTTTTTATTTAACATTTTATGAAAAAAAGTTATTCTTCACGAAAGTTTTTGCCTGACTTAAAACTATTAATATCGCTATTAATTCTTTGAAAAAGCATGTTAAGAAATTTGATGAAACTCGCTCTGTTGTTACAAAGAAATAATACAATGAAGATGATGCATTAACTGTTCTAGCTATGGGATCTGTATTAGAAGATACAAAAATATCACTACGTAAGAGAGCGGCGGAACCACTAATGGTTATGTGTCATCCCAAAATTGCAGATCTGGGGCAGAAGAGAATCCAAATTTTCGTATTAATCGGAAAAACCAGCGTTATAAGAAAGTAAATGTGTGGTGTGGAATTTTATTCAATAAAATTATTGGCCACTTTTTTTCGAAAACAATTTACATCAACATAATTATTTGGATATGTTACCAAATTTTGTTTTGATAATCGGTGGAGGATATTAATAGAGATGCAGTCTACTTTCAGCAGGATAGATGCCTTGTTCATTCAATTATTTTAATTAGAAACTGGCTTGACGATCACTTTCCTAAAAGATGGGTCGGTCGTTTTGGACCTATTCATTGGCCAGCTCGTTCACTCGATTTACCGCCGATGGATTTTAATTTTTGGGGACACGCTAAACAAAGACTGTACGAAAATAATAATTTTGGTGCGAATTTGGGAGCATTAAAAGATAAAATGCGAACAGTAATTAATAAAATTGAAATAAGAACATTAGGAATGTTTACAGTGAATTTAAGTAAAGTGTGTGGAAGTAGGTGGAGATTACGTTGAATAAATTATTTGTTGTTTTTTATCACATTCGATTTATATACATTTAGAAAATAATTCATAAAATCTTACATTTATAATAAAGAATTTAATTTCGTTTCGTTAACCAAAATATTATTAAATTATTTTATATCTAAAAATATGTATAAAAAAAACTAACACATAAAATAGTTTTAAAAAATGTAACAACGTCCAGTGTTGTATAAGTTTGCACCAAATCCCTGGACACACTGTAGATACCTACATTTCAGGTCTATGCAATACAAAAAGTACTTTTTCTGCATAAATTGTACACGAAAAGTGGTGTTAATTTTTGGTATGTTCTGCAAAGGGTTGTGGCTAACCCTATATAATATGAAAATGATATGTTCCTATTTACATCTTCGGCGGAAATATTTCTTCAGTATAAAGTATTATATTCAGTATTCATCAAACAATATCGACAACATCAAAATCTACAAGGGAATACTTTATTTCCCCTAAAAGGGTAAGTGAAGTTATCCCCTCAATTGTCTTTTGGTTTTCTTAAATTATACATATGAATGAGTTAGAAGCAAAATTGTATAAGTGAAAAATGAGGGCGTCTTGCATACTGCAAAATTAGAAAAAAATCGTCCCAGAGAGTGCCATAGAAGTAATCAAAAGCAAAATGATAAAAGTGATGACGAATGATGAAATGTTGGAATTTGACTGTGATTAACAATTAAATTATTTTGTTACCAACCGCCTGATATCTTTTTTTTTTTAAGTAATCAAATATTGATTGACGGGAATCTATCGCTTTGCTTTTTCCAGTATTTTCTCGCTGACGACTTGGACTAGTTACAAAGCTTTAACAATTTGTTACTAATTCACATGCATCAATGTTGTTAGTAGCATTTTTGATTACATCGTTTTCAATTCTTTCGAGGGTAAACGACAAGGCAATTACTAGTTAGAAGTACTACATTGCAAAAGTTAAACGGTGTATGTTACAAGTACTTTGCTTTTAGAAAAGTAAAAAGGAGAAACAGCCCTTTTGTTTTCTCTAAATTATGCGACACCGCCATAAACACGGCGGATGTACTCTGCTGTACATGTAAATTAAATCAGCTAAGTAATTGCTCCTCTCCTAGTGTGTGACAAAGTGTTCGTTCTATTCTATGCTATTTAACCAAATTCTTTGTTGCTTGAACATCACAATAGCTAAAATACTACATTTAAAGCACAGACATAATAATAATTACACTACTTAACGTATGTATGTACTTACATACATATACAACAGGTGCACCACTGGAACAAGATTACTTCCTTGTGTAATTTAGAGGAAAACTTTGCGAATAAGAATTATCCGGAAATGAGTTCTGCAAAACATAATATCTTCACGTACATACATAAGGTGCTCAGTTTGCAATGCACACGGCTCAATGTGGTGGTTTCTTGGAGTAGTAGTAAACTTTATGATTAAAGTTCGCCACTTTCTGTGCGCTTCACGAGCAGGGACTAGACAGACTCGTGTTTTGTCGACTCTTTGGGAAACCAGTAGACAATATGAACCGAGTAGCGAACTTTATTTATGGTCAACACAATAAACAGCGCAACAGATAGCCCCAAGCACGGTTTTCTATTGTTTAGTGATGAGTGAATAATTTTGATCACGTGATACTGCGCCGCACCAGTACTTCTGCTATTGAGGTAACCGTGTTGATACGAAACAAATTGTGGGTTTGAAGAAAGTTCATGAAAGTGTCATTGACTATCTATTCAAACTTTTTTGAAAAAACTGAAAGAAGATATTGTTTTAGCTCACTAAGATTGCTTTTCTTTTTACGTACAGGGATGATTAAAGCAGCCTAAAGTGTAGAAGCGAAGATTCCCTGTTCAACCGATTGATTGAAAAGGCAAACAATAGCTTGATAAGGTATTTCTTATGCAGAAGAGTTTATTCCATCATCGCTTGATGCGATTGTCGCATTTTTTTTCACGAAATTAAGAAAATTTTTATCGTGTAGAGGCATCAATAAATATAGAGAAGCTTGCCGTTGGCGAACGATATATTGCAAGAAACACAACTTTCATACCACCTGAGTGAATTTTTAATTCAGTGGCACAACACTCAACAGAATACTCAAGAATACGAGAATAGACGTATTATTATTTGCAAGGTTCAATGTAGTGCTGGTTGTTATTGAGTTATGAAGGTGGTTGACAAAGGGCAAAGATGCAAGGGGTCGCTTGTGCCGTGTCAGAATCCATATCAAGCTACTCCGAATGGTTACCATTTATTTTTATATATTGTTGATCATGAAAGAAGTGTTCAGGATGTTAATGGTGGCACGCATACCCAATGCCCCAGAGCTTGTCACTGATCAATGCAACATTAATTGTGTCAAAGACTCTTGAAAGATATAAGAAATAATCAGTTAACATAATTTCCTTTGTCTAACTCTATGTGTTTGCTGAACGTAGTCCAACACAACCGTTTCCATCGAATTATTTCCTTTGAAACCGTGTTGATTTGAGTGCAAGATGCTTTGCTTTTATAAATGAGTTGCCACATTTCATTTACTTTATTTTCCTATAATTAAAAAAAGAATCAAAATTAGTCGATAATTTTCCACAAGTTCGTTATTGCTATCTTTAAGCGCTGGTAAAATACTGCTGATTTTAGTACATTTGGAAATTCGAGAGTTACAATTATCAACCTATTAAGTATCCTAACGGTTCCTTATTAGCTTCACCGTAAATAATTTATTTCCAATTTACGGTGCACATTTTCCAACAAAACCGTATTCATGCAACCTTGTAATCTTATGTACGTAGTAGCCTAATTCAAGGAGCTTAAATGAAAAAATATTTTTTTGATAAAAATATTAAAGAGGGTCCATTTTACAATCCTTCGCTACCTCTAAATTTATTGCTGAAGATATTACGCTATGTAATAATTCGAAGCAGTTTTCCAGCTTTAATCTTGTTAACTTACCCATTTATTGCCATTATCCCGCTTGCCCAGCGAAAGAGCTCGAGAAGGAAAAACATGTAAGTATATCCGACCGATTTAAATGAAACTTTGTGGGTTTACAGACCAATTTAGTCTAAGAACAGTATTAATTCTTTTAGGTGCCTAGTCGCCCATTTTCAGGGTGTAGAGCACCCTAAACGCGACACTGTTCTTCGCTATTTGTCTTAATGCCCCAGAAACTATAAAAAAATATAAAAGAAGATGCCCTTAACAATGACATGAATATTTTCCCAGTAACAAATATTTATTTAGTGAAACAACCTCCCATTCCCTTATTTTTTTTTGTAAATTTGAGGATTTTTTTATACTCGTAGCTTCTGTATTTTTATAGTATATAAAACTCTAAAATTCGCAGAAAAAAATAAGCAATGGGGGACTGTTCCCTAAACAAATATTCGTTATGGGGAAAATATTTATGCCGTCGTTAAGGATGTGTAAAACCATTTAAATATTGCCTTAATCTTTTTTTTTGTATCTCTGTAGTTATTGAGTTAGATAGCGAAGGGTAGTGGTGCGTTTAGCATGTCCTACATTCCGAAAGCTGATTAGGCACACCACTGGCCTTCTTGCACTAAAGTTTCATTTAAATTGGTGAGATACAAATACAATTATTTTTTCGATATATGTAATCACCTGTACAGATTATAACTCGTGTAAATTAAAATGGAGATTTAGAAGCAAGTCTGAAACAAATAGTGCAGTATAGCAATTTTAGTGCAAATTATAAACCGAAAAGTAATGCAGATAAAGAAGTGATTTTTCTTCCTTATCTATCGATAATACGTAACATGCTATTCCGAACAGTTAAAATGTTAAATCCAGACAGACAGCCCAGGTGTGAAAGCAATGGCCATTGTTGTTTAGAATCTAAGCTCGACCAGGGTCTACTTCCAGGTAGAAGGATATGTAGGTCATTAATAATAGAAGCACTCAGTGTTTCAATATTGTCATTTAGTGGCATGTCCAAGCACCTGCTTACAGTATTCCTAATTAAAATTTATGGTACGTAATCCTTGTACTTACGTGTTGATTTTAGTTATTTGAAGTAGCGGTTGCTTTTCTTTAACTACGACGAAATCAGATTCATATGTGTGTGTACTGTCATAATGTTTTAATCATTAATAGGTTAATTCAATGCGAACTTGTGAAACCAAATTATCGCTCGATAGGAAGATAAATTTAATAATTAGAAATGGGATGGTACAATAGATTTGGGAGTACATATTGCTATGGTACTCTTCTGTTTATATTAATTGATTTTTGTTCTTTCGTTTCATTAACCATTTAGTTAGAGATATGAAATTTACGTTTAGCATGTATTATATCATTAAAATCAAACAAACATTTCACACTGATTACAAAAATATTTAATAAAATTAAATAAAACAAACTCTTCGCATTAGAAAACGCCTAAAAACAATAACCAAGAAAATAATGCTAAGATAGCTTCCTCATGGTATTGATGCAATAATTCAGGGCAAACGCAACAAAAGGAGAGAAAAAAAAAACACTAACTCACGGACATGTTTCTGCCTAGCCAGCGTCATCGGCGTGGTTTCCAGAGTATTTTTTACCTGTACCCTCTATCGCTGTTGCTTCACAGTTAATGTTGTCTCAAGCCAGGTAGGCAGAAACATGTCCGTGAGTTAGTGTATTTTTTTCTCTCCTTTTGTTGCGTTTGCCCGGAATTATTGCATCAATACCACAAGGAAGCTATCTTAGCGTTATTTTTATCGGTTAAAACAAACTCTTATTCCTTTTTTTAAAAACTAAAATTTATCCTATTTAAAACTAACCAAGCGTTCACAATTAAACTCTTACGTCACCCAACCAAAAAAAAAAATATCTAACACATTATCATATCCTTCTTATTAAGGCCGAGTACAATTCAATTCTGCTTTCCGTTTCTTTGTGACCCTCCAGCGGATTTCTAAAATACTAATTCTAATTTCTCTCATCAGGACAATTTGGTATACTTTTACGACAATCAATCCTAAAACTGCTGTATTATATTTTATCAACTAATATGGTTCAACATATTGTTTTCAAATACACGAATTGAAAATTACTCTGATCTAATCGGCTTCAATGTAATAAATACTAGCAGTTGTTTGTCAGTGACCACCACATGCAACGTCCAAAGAAAAACATGAAAAGAAACTACGAAATTGTTATGTTATCATATAGTTAATGCAACACATAAGAAAATGTTTAGAAACAATAACCAAAAAATAATGCTAATATAGTTTCCTCGGCACACGTGTGTTGTGTTGTCTTAATACATCATGGTAAACCTGTTGGAATCATTTACATATGCAATTTCTAAAAGCACTGCTGTGTACGCTATCTCGTGTTAAGCAATCCAAGAACTGCTCGTAAGATGACTTAGGGAACAGTACCTGGTTTCTGTCACTACCTTCCAAACGACAGGCATCTATTTCTTGGCACCAGAGGGCGTCAAGAAATGTCTGGCTCGTCGTTTCGAAGGGGAGTGGTGCCCAATAACGGTATGAGGAAGGAAAGAAACACGCTCGGCGTCACAATAATGACTGCGGATGGATGCAAACTTGTGTTACTTTCTCTCGACGCTCCCGCGTGAATACCATGAGGAAGCTATATTAACATTATTTGTACGTAAAATAGGTTATTTCTATTTAAATTTCATTTAAAATGTACAAAATAACTTTCTGACTATTCTTTTGATAATGGAAACGGATTATATCTATTTCCTTTACTTTTTGTGATAATATTTGATTCCGGTTGCGAAATGTTTTTTTGAAATTAATTCCTTAAACTGGGGTACCACTGTATTATAAACTTATAAATATAATTATAAATTAGAGTTAGAAGTGAGATAGCTATTATCATGGTATTTCTTTTTCTTCTTCTTTTACTAGATAAAATTGGTTGCTGATGATCCTCTAGGGCAAAATGAATATGACTAGAGAAGTACCTGTCAAAATCCATTTTTATTCAAGATATTCTTATTTTGCCAAATATCGATATTATCTACATTAGCTAATCTGTGCAAATCATAAAATAATAGGTTACTCCATTTTTGTGGAACACGGAAAAAGTGTATCTTACTCTGCTCAAGCTGTATGTCTTGTACAAAAGTTACTTGGTTAAATTTTAGAATTTCTTTGTGTACCAGTAACAGCCAAATTGTGACATTACCTGACTGAATCTACCAAACGAATTTCCGAATGCATTTTGAGGTGACAATACGATTTCTTCTTTAATCCGTTGTTCCAATTGCGTAATATTTTCGGGACTGTTACGACAAACTGCTTTTTTTTAATGCCCCGTTAAGAAGAAATTATACGAGGTAAGTTGGCGACGGCGGTTCTACAACTATCTCTAACCCTAGCACTCACTATTAATAGATTATAACCAGGGCTCGGTACGATGAAAGTACTAAATTATAACATATCTTAGATTAATGGTATGTTTGAATTATTAACAAATTTCAAATTAAAGTTCAACTCCGCCGTGGTGAGCATGTACCTAGCCGCAGATATAAACTTCATGGTTATGTACTGCTAACATAACTAGTTTAAATGTTACTAACCGGTATGATTTCTATAATTCCTATATAAGTAGCACGTGTATTGTTCTAGTACTAAAGGAAGCAAGCTAATTGTATTTTCTTTATGAAGACTCATTTACGTCATGTTTAATATATATACACTACAAAGGCAAATATTACCCAAACGTAAAAACCCAAATGTAGATATGACCCTTTACTGCTCGGACACAGCTTAAATAAAAATAATTCTACCTAAACGCCTGTCTCTTCACTGCAAGTTAGGTCATCAAACTAAACAAAGTCTTACGTACGACTGTAATTACATAATTATTTAATATAAATATGTCGCTTAGCACGAATTTTGATCTAGATAATAAAAAAAAGTAAATTTACCAGTATATATTGAGAATATTACCTTATTACAAGCAACATTATTAACCGAATTTTGCGATAAAGGGTGTTTTTTGGAAAATTTTCAGTATTATGAAGGTAAAAACTGATTTTGCACTGTTGGGAGGATAATTAACATATTTATATAAAAATAAATATGCGTAGTGAATACTACCTACTTCAGTGAAATAATATCTGTTGCGGCAAAATATTTTCATACTATGAAGATTTGAAGCTTAGTTGGTATAAACTGTGGAAACTTTATTATGTTCTAACAATGAATTGGTAGTACATAGTTTGTCTGAACTCAACACCACAACCAGCTAATTGGATTAGATTGGTATTTGTTAATATGCTACTTTGTTTTTATAACATTAAATAATCTATTTCTTTAATTAAAAAAATCTTTTACTCATATTTTCAAGACCGACGATTTTTAGTAAAATTTGAATGTGGTTAGCGAGTTATAGCATTTTTTGGGTTAACAGGGAAGTGTCCTGGAAAAGGTTACGTAATTTGTGAATGTGAATGCTTTGTAAGAAAATATATGAGGAATCGATGTTATCGGACACATAAAGTAGCTGACGTGAGGACAATCCATGCATGTAATTTAAATCTCCGCGACTCCATACTTTCTAAAAAGTCTAATTTAATCCAAATTAATTTATTATACGTCGTAAATTTGGTGAACTTTTTCTGAACATGGGACATGTTTACTACAACATTAATCAAATGTGACTAAAAAATATCTGTTCGGCACAAAATGGTATGAATGGTATTGTGCATGAATCAAAGTAGAATAGGGGCAGTTAACGTACATACGTCGGATATCTACGTATGCGTACATAGCTTGGGGCAGTGAGTATTAGCTTTCATTTTACCCAATACTTGTGGTCAGAATTAAAATACTTGGCTTTTTGCAGATCGCTACGATCTTTTTATGGAAAACAAAGAAGCAATGCAAAATGCAATTTTGAAAGGTACAACAATTTGCGCTATAATACCTGTTAAATTTAGCATATCTAGAAAAGCCGCAAACACATTAGAAACGGCATATCTTACAAATTTACCTCAACAAGAGGACGAAAAAAAAAACTCCAATTCAAAATGTCCAATTCAAAAACGTTAATTACGGTGATGAACGCATTAAAAGATTATTAAGTACAGTATTATGGACTGATAAATCAATCAAAGTAAACTGATGGCTACAACACATTTTTAATTACTACATTCTTAGAGCTCTAAAATGAATCCATAATAATTTTCTACGTCCATTCTTAAATTATATACCCTCATATGTATAGTTGTGTCAATTAGAGATATTGCGATAATATGGCTATGCTTTTCGTTTAAAATTAACTAATAGTCGACGATGATCATCTGCTCTCGCCGAAATTTTAAACTCCTTTGCCCATTGCTTGTAAACAGTTTCTCTTCAAGGCTAGGGCTATTGAACGATGATCGGCAATATAGGGGATTCGGTTGTGTAACCGTTCGTCTCTGAATCTAAATCTTGCGATACCATATCGAGTACTTCTTTGAGCGCGTTTCCACGTTTTCTTCGATGCCTCAAGGAGATGATTTTCTAATCAGAGCGTTCCTCATGGTACTATGAGACGTTCGCAATCATCTTGAGTACCATGTTCGGGAGGGATTCCAGTCGTTGCAAATGAGATCCAGCGGCTGTGCTCTATGTTAAGGCTCGATATGCAAAAATTAATCTGAAGCATTACTTGTAAAGTAGAAGGTTCATTTCAATGTACTTCTGTAAATTAGCGGGCTCCTTGAGCAACCACACTTTTCTCCTCGCTGTTTCTAAGTCGCTACCTATCTACTCATTCGGTGAGATTATCCACTGCATTCTGGAAGTATATAATCATCATCTCCTCATTGTGGCTACTCGTAAATACCACGGTGTCGTTTGCATAGGTGGCGAGGTAAACTGCAGCTGTTTCGCAAGGATTCCTAAACACCTCGGAGTCGACTGGGCTCTCAGAGGAGGAACAACCACCATACCGAATGGAGAAGGACCTCTCAGATAGGAATAACGAAATTAACCTCGTAATGCCAACCGCGAATTTAGTCTGAATCATTTTATAAATGACCCTAGTATGCCGTACGGCATCAAATGCCTTGAACATATTCAAAAATTACTGCCTTCAAAACCTCTTTCCGACTTAGATAGATCTAATCACTACAGAAAGGCGAATTTTCTATTAGAAATTGGGTTTGAGTCTAACAGATGTAGTACATTTCTGTACCGAGTGAGGATGACCCGCTCCACAACCTTGGGGGGTACCGGGAAAGGAGAGTACTACTACGCGACTGAGAAATATGGTATAAAGAAATCTCTAGAATGCAGTTGACAATCACAATTAATAGTAAGAAATATTACTGCGTAAAAAGTACATTTTCCTATGAAAATTGGTTGGTTATCAGATGTTAAAATTAACTGAAGCTTACAAACTTTACAGTCAATTTTCCTATTTCATTTTAACCAACGAAGTATATTTACCAAGAGGTCTTACCAATCACACACAAGATAATTTCGCCACGAGAAATTAACTTCTGTGTGCGTTTACTAGGTACATAGTAATCTCCACTTCCTGTGGGCAAGTTGCATTAATAATAGAAAAAAAAACACATCCAAAGTAAAGCTCCTGTATTGAGTGGACGTAGTCTAGTTGCCTTCGTTCAGTTAATTCTCCATTTTTTTCAGTGTACTTAATTTGAGAAAATTCAGTCAAGCCTACCGTTATCCGGACACGCACAGGAGGTATCATTTTCAATATTTTTATAAAGCATCTCGCCAACCACAACAGATATAAAAAAAGTAGAACTCTTGGATCATGACGACCTTGATTTGTTTCGAAGCTTTAGTTAGTTAGTAGAGGCAGTGTCTTTCTAGATTTACTCTGTTTGTTGCGCTAATGTAATTTTTGGAGAAGCTTACAGTATGTTCAGCGAAGCGTTAGATGGGTTAGTGCATCAAACACAGCAAACCCCGAAAGACGCTATTTCAATCGGTCTGTAGCTTCGACACCAGCACCGGAAGCCACAATGGGAGTGTCCTAGTATTATCTTCTCACATATGTGGTTATATGGTTAAAGAAATACGCTGCTTTCCATCTCAACTGCAAGTGCAATTAAGTTACTGTTTTCTAGCCAACTGTACTAGAGTACTAGATGATTCCTCTGAGATATGGGCATGTATCCACTTTTTTTTTGTTCAATTTTTTTTTTCAACAGCATCGCAACCGTAGCATTCTTGACGAAGTAGTTACTTAAAAAGAGATAATTAGCATTAATTTAAAATGGCGACATTTTTAAAAAGCAAGGGAGGGAGAATTTGCTGGTGGCTCGTTTTACACGGTCTAATTTTGTTGTCCGCCGTATTTGCTTTTTATTATTCCTTTGGGAGCAGTTCATTATAACGTTGCCCTAGAGTAGCGGCGAAAACAGTAAACGAAGAAACATTTATAAAGATCAAATTCCACTCCAATTTTAAGTGACGTTGTTTGGCTCCTTTTTAATTCATAATGGAATTAGTTATGCTAATAATGTGATCTACACCAGAATTATTTCTCTACCATGTTGTATTCGGCTCTGTGGTCTTAATTTATACCTTAAGGGCAATTTTTTTAATAGTAATTAAGAATTTCTGGACCATTTACTCGTACTCTGCGAGTTTTGAGACATTAGTTTAAGAGTTTGTTGATAATAAACAGCACGCAACTATATATCTTATCAGGACTTAGTTAAGAAAGGTGGACAAAACAGACATACTTACGCACATATACATGCAACGATGACAAGAAATACTGAAGGAAATTTACATTGCTTTACCAGGACAATGTTTGCAAATTCCTGAAAGCAAACTTTTTCTTTTTTACTCACCTTTATTTCCTACTTTCTTTTTGTTATTATGCAATATATCCCTATGTTGCAGTGTAAAAGGATCCAGATACAACATTGTAACAAATAATGCACCAAGCCATAACTTTGGTATATTAGTGCTTCATTCGTACTTTTTAACATTAGCTTTACATTAAAGTGAATACATTTTCTTGCTGCACAACAGTTTCCCAATATTCGAGGTTTGCCAGTCACAGGCCATAGGTACAAGGCTATATATAGTTGCTGATCCGAGGTTCGTCAAATCGTTCATCGAACATAGATCATGGATCGTGTAACTGGGTGCTAAACTTCATAACATCCAGGAATACTCATTCACATAATAAACAATATTATGGTAGATCAAAGTTCGAAATAAAAATAAAATAAAATTCAAAATTGTGAATCTTTATAAAATCTCGTCGATAACAAATTGCAATGCTCCGAAAATTTTGTATTTCCTCCAATTCGACATCCATCAAAAGTTGGCGCAAGATGTATTCCTTTCTTTACATTACAGTACACACAAAGAAAGTTGTTCCATTTCAAAAGGATACGTGCATGTACCAATAGAATTGCATTTCTAGTAAGTTACCTGTGTATCCATCGCGTCATTGGTTCATATGACATAATGATTGAATTATGGAATTGGAGAATTTATATGTGTTATAATTAGTTCAGAACATACCCAAGAAGCGTAGTAGACCGCAAAAGGTAGCCTAATTTATACGCCGCGGTGTGCACCTCAATACACTATATAATTCATATTATGTTAGTTTACCCAGCTTCAAAAAACTTAACATAAGACCAGGACCAAGCAAATGAAGCTAAATAAATGTCTTCTATATTTCACTTACAGAAATAAAAGTAAACAAAACAAATAAAACAAAATACAAATTTTGCCAATTAGGGGAAATCTCAGGGGTAGTTCAGACCAACAGCACACGTAGTATGTATTGCTGTTTTCTGCTCCACCTCTGAATCCTTGAATATATAAAAACAATTAAGGAAATTCTACTTGCCTAAATTTGCATAAATCTAGAATCTGCAACATACACTGATAACGGAAAAAATAATAAGTGTTCCATTAATTATCAAAATAAAAAAGAAACAAGATAAGCTATTATCAATGTAAATAGTTGCATAGTACACATCTGAATGTGCATTTAAAGGACTCAGACAGTCGATTATAATGGAAGTAGATACTGAACGTGAAACAGCGCTCAAAAAGTGCAGCCCCACATAGCGGAGGACCTATCAAGTGCTTATTTCGAATGTTAATGTTATGTATGTTTGAGCGAAAAGTGACTTTATTTAAACGATAAGCAAGACTTTTTTCAGCCAATACTCTATGGAACAGATTTAGAGTGCGCAGAAGAGAGCGATCATACATATTTAGTTCACGCAATGTTTACCGTAAACCTCTGCACAATAATTAAACCGGGACAGCACCATACTCTCGCAACGTATTGAAATTTGCGTATTCTGCAAACTGATACTGAGAACATCCCTATAAATATTAATCTCTCTTTCCTTGCCGAACAGGATAGCTTGACTCTTCTGGCAGTAACAGACAGGGAATGATTTCTTGAAAATATACTAATCTGTGCAAGACCTTATTCAATTGCTACCCTTGCAGCATTAATACTCAGGACAAAATGATAAATAAATCTGGTTGTCATTAGTGTAGTGTGGAGCTGGCAATACTTTGCCGCAGAAGGCAACTGACTTACATAAATGGAGAACAAACGTATTTGTAATTAATATATAACACACACAACAAAAAGAAAATTAATTTGGGACGATATTTAAGTGGTTGGTTTGACACAATATCATTTAACAATCATAGTCACTTGTCGAGGAGTGCTACCCCCGCAGATCCTGTGGCAGTGGTTGCCTATGTGTAGAGGTCGATATAGCAATTTAATTCGACATTTTCAGTGATTAGAGTATCTTTAATTAGATTCTGTGTTAGATTTAATCGTATATATACGATAATTTAAATTGCAGCTGCTACCTTCCACATAGGTGTACTGATGAGGTATGTGTATACGTTATTAAATATATTAATTTATATTAATTTCCCTTGGTGTGCCTAGCCACTAGTCGAAGTGTGGTACCCTCACAGAACCTGTGGCAGTGACTGCCTATTTTTGAAGAAGTTGATATAGCAATTTAATTCGACATTTTCAGTGATTAGAGTATCTTTAATTAGGTACTGTCATCCAAACATATTATACTTTTATCGATTTGTTTAAATATGTGACACGTAGTAATGGACTGTGTTATTAGATGGGTATTCCACAAGGAAAAGCCTTCTTATTATGAAGTTATAAAAGAAGCCTTTACAAATTTGATTCTAAAACCCACAACAATTAACACAAGATATTTCAAATAATTTGTGAATACTGCTATCTGTATATTTTTGTAAACAGAAATTTTGTAATTTTACTAATATTTCGGTAATATTTAGTTATATTGATGGGAATCTATATTCAAATAAAAAAAAAAATCATTTTTGGAATTTTAAGGATCACAAATTCCGTAGTAAGATTTCAGTTGCCGAGAATGAACCTTACGCCAAATTAGGGCTTTTTTTTTCAGCAGTGCGCCTTACCTTCAACAGTAGGTAGACATTTTTAATGTTTACTCAAGGTAAACGATTCTTGAAACTAAACGTGTTTCGGGTTTGAACCGTGTCATGTCGATAGTTAAAATAAAACTCGACATTTCGCCCACAATCGTATGGAGCTTCTTCAGGAGAGTGATGGCAACAGTTAGCACGGTAACTCAACGTGTGAACCACGCCAGAAGCGAAGCTAACTGAGCGGGAAGCAGTGGTCACCGTAACTCAGCATGTGAACCATGCCAGAGGCGAAAACCAACTGCGAAGAACGCGGGGAGCAGCACGCTTTTGTGCCGGTGGTGCGTGGGACCTGCCGCTGATTGATTGGGTGTGACGGTCACGATTGGGTGGAGATGAGTCTTATTGATGTTCTTAGGATGTTTAAAGATCCCTATGGACTCCATAATTTTCCGATTGTAATAGTGAGAAGAAGAAGTAAGAATGTCAATAGGAAAACAGGTTACCCCCTCCCAGACATATCGAAACCCGTCATCCCCAACCAATCAGCGACAGGTCCCACCCACCGCCGGCATAAAAAGCGTGCTGCTCCACTCAGTTAGTTTCGCCTCTGGCGCGGTTCACACGTTGAGTTACCGTGGTAACTGTTGCCAAAACTCTCCTGAAGAAGCCTCATACGATTGTAGGCGAAACGTCGAGTTTTATTTTAACCAACGACATGACGCGGTTCAAACCCGGAACACGTTTAGATTCAACTGACTCTGGCCGTGGAAGCCTACGTTTTTATTTTAAACGATTCTTGTTTGTTCTATTAAACAAACGGTCTTTTTGTTGCTTCTGGACAAAGGATGTATTATAATTTATTTGTCCGAAAATTGCTGTAGTTGGGAATCCATGAATAATTAAACAACTATACCTAGTACTTATTTTATTCGAAAAGATCACCCCTTTTATTTTAGCCACAACTAACGCAACACTCTCTATAAAAATAACCTCCGCCATTTATTTTGTTTTTGTAAACGGAATATGGAAATATCCGTTTTAGATGCTTGCATATCTACGTAAATGTACTTCTTTTGAATGACTACGGCGATTCCTATTTCTTAAATGCGTCAGTTAAGTCGATTGACTCTGCCACATAAGGCGGCTATTGCGTGGGTATTTATATTATTTCGTTCTACTAACTAATCTATAGAAACATGGACACGTTCAATCAAAAGAATCTCAACTAAAACCAGTCATTTATCGAAAGCCACTATGAATGTAATAAACCACCTTAAAGTGTATGCTAATACGAGATTATCTGACCTGCGATTTCAAATATACGAAAATATGCCAGCACGTGTATGTATTCATTTCTTGCAGATAGATACTAAACATACAAATCTGGTCAATTTCCTCGTTCCCCATTGATTAATTTCATTGCAGTCCCAAAGCATACAAACATTTCTAGCAATTTATAGCAATTTCGTACCTGTGATGAATGGAGCAATTTCGGGTACACATATGTATGTATGTACGTATATATATCTACATAATACACATCCTACAATGAAAAACAGATAACAACTATACAAAAAACAAAATAAATCACACTTGATACCCAACAGGTATATAGAGCAATCTATTCCTAGTTGTATGATTTTCACAAATTTTGACAAAATATTGCTTCGTGTTGTAGACGAGCTGTAACGTTAATACTCAAATAATGTCGTCACGTAACCAGTAAATGTACACCGTATCCGAAACGTAACACATACAATTTTTGCGTCTATTTATGTTTATCGTTGAAGAAAGTAGGAGAATCAGATCTAATTTTATGATTGTAATATATTTATATTTCTATTGTCTTTTATGGCGCTTGCACTTTATTGTACAAACTCATTCTAAAGGAAAAGGATTTTTTTCTATAGCATTTCGAAAAAAAAAAAAACAACGCAACAACAAGGCAACATACATTTAATTGTGAACTGTCTCTTTTAGGGACCCCCCAGGGGACACACAAGCGTATGAAATGCGTCGGTTGTGACGTTCGCAAAGCTTATTACTAGGTTACCCGCTGACAATATGCACAATGTATTCACCCAAGTAATAAGCTTCATGAAGCTACAATGCAAATTTTAATTACATATAGAAATACATTTTTCAATCGTTTCCCTATTAATTGTATATTAACCATTATTGAGTGGGAAAAGGGGTATAAGTCGAAAGATAGCGACACTTATAAAGTCATCCCGTATCTTGGAGAAAAGGTACATAAGTTAAAGCAGCTTGTAAATGCCAGGTATCTTTCTGCGCAAAGGAATGAACTTCAATAACAAGTAGGTTGTTATTTTAACTGTTTTTTTTTACCAAAACTTTTAGCCATATATCTCAAAATGCTGTGTGATTTTACCTTCTGAAATACTTACCCTAAAGTTTCTAATTTCACTTAAACCTAATCTCTATCTTAAAAATTACACCTGGATGTTGAATCCGGGATAAGGCTCTATACACTACAGTATTCTATATATCGCTTTCTACAATAGTATGGTACCCCAACTAAATGATGCTCTGAACACGTACAGAGTGTTACGAATAGAGCAAATGAATGCTATCGAGGCAGAACCAACCAAATAGTGGGTTTTCTGTGAATTTTCTCATCTATCATCTAATTTACGTTTGACTAACCAGTGATAGTTTGGGTTGCCCACTAGCCTTTCTTCTACTTCATCTTTTAAAGCGAAATTTGCAATGGTGTAAGTTTGTAAACAACATATCAACTATCGCTGCACAGAATACAAATGATACTTGGGAACTAAACGATAATTAGAATTCTTCTATGCACAGAGTCCTACCCCCACTATCTTGAAAAATTGAACATTCTAACGAAAACAATTTATAATTGTAACAGTAAGTATAGGTGAGGCTACGAGCGAGTTTTCTTTATGCATCCATAATCTTAGCCTTCTATACCTTAAGGTGTCGAGGTTACGGATTTCTTTCATTGTTTTCTGTTTGTCGACATCGCTATCATTATGTTTCAGTCTTGCCTTCTTATTCCAAATTTCTCTTTATTCAGCTACTTCAAGTTCCTCTAGGTTTTCCAACCTTATTTCTTCTCATTGGTTTCGCTTTTGATATCTTCTTTACTCGTATACCATCCGTCATTCTTGTTAAATTTTCAAACTAATTCACTTGGATTTGTATTTAGTAACGGTATTTCATAACGATCCAATATTGGTCTACTAATCTTCATGTTATTCATACCTATTTTGCCATATCCTCGCTAATACTGGCGACTAGAGTGGGCAAATTGAGATAAAATATTTTTAACATAAGGTGCGCTTCCAAAGTTATTTCTGCAAAACTCGTCCGCCGTGAGGGAAATATATTCTCGTATAAAGAAAGCGATCGCTCTACATCTAGTGATGCTATATTTGCATAATTAAAAAAAATCTTTGATACAACTTAACGCATCTGTAGACGAACCTTCACAAATTTGTCTCAATGTGGCAAAATCTGAATCGTTGTCTAGAACACTTTCAAACACACTCATTTTTTGCGTCTTCTACCGAACAAAGCTGTGCGTGTACATCTTTCACAATTTACAATGATTCCTCTAACGACAGTGAAGAATTTTGTAATTTTTCTATTGCTTGCACTACTCCGATGTAATTGCTGTGAATAGTTTGTAAATCATGACCTAACTATCTTCAAATTTTTTTCTGACTTGTTTTGATAGCTGCACATTCTTTCGGATTGAATAATAGAACCACCTTCTTTATACTCTCAAAATATTTTCCCTACCCATAAAATGTGTTTAATTAACGGTCTGTTACGTAGGCTTCCACGGTCGTCGTGCTATTGCCTCTTGGTTTCCGGGTTGGAAACGCGTCGTTACCGTAGCTTCTGCCCTCATTTCGTCCTCACTCTTACGTAACGTGTCTTTCTACAAGACATGTTAGGGAATAATGAACCGTTGCGATTGCTACGAGGTTTTCAGTTGGGGTTTCCACGTATAATGTAAACAGTCGCGCTTTAAATTGTTGGTATGTTTGAAGGTTTCTATAGATTCATGGAGTTTCTGACTATAATAATGAGCGTTGCAAGACAAGACGCGAGTAGAGCTAAATTGGATTTGATGGCCAGTTTTCAGTCTATGCTCAGCCAGCGCGGGTTCTGGTACACGCAACAATCGCGTATAACGCTCGATTTACCTCTGTCTCGTAACTCTCACCATTATAGTAGAAAAATCCGGGAATCTACGGAAATCTTCAAAAATTTCAAGAATTTAAAAGTTTAAGTCTCAGCTCTTTATACCTGGAAATCCCAAATGATTAAACTTCCTAGTAACCGTCACGGTTCACTTTCCGTGTCCTCGGTTGACCCATAATAAGCCCTATATAAACCTCTCCGGAGCGAATAGTTCCCAAGCAGTGTGCAGTAACAGCCCCTAAGATGTCCCATAGGCGTGAAAACGAGATGTCGGCAGAAGCTACGACAGCGACGCAGTGTTCCAACCTAGAACCCAAAAATACAGTACTTATGTACCTGCTTTTTTTGTTTCGATATAAAATTTGCTTCTAGATAATAATAACTAATTTCCATGAATTACACAGCATTTTGACGATATATGAATATCAATAAATTGCAACAAATAAGCTTAGTTTATTGCTACCCGAAATAACTGAAATGAATTCGACAACTAGTACAACGGATTTGTTGCAATAGTAATGCTGTTAACTGTTGCAGATGTTTCCTAAATTGCTGTGTTAGTTGAAAAAAGCCGCAGTGAACACTATCGTGTCTAGAACTGACTTTTAAAGACTAGCAGATTAGAAAGTCGCGGAAGACCCGGAAGAAAAAGAGCAATAACTAGAGTTGATGATCGTACACAACACGCTAAGAGACCGCAGATTAACAGCGATTTAGCTTCAACATCGTTTATTGCGACAGATTGAACTAAGTGAACGGGCAGCAAGACGGAAGCTTGTAAAGAATGGACTAACTTCACAAGATCGGCTACAGGAACATAGTTATACTCAGGCATCACAGAGCATGCCTCTACCTTGAACATTTGCACACAAACTGTGCAGTGGAGTGAAGTTCAATTCACAACATGGAATGGTAAAGAAAGATGAAACGAAATATATCATCTCGAAACGGGTGCCTTTCGGGTTGATTTCGTCATGGTATAGGCTATATTTCTACTGAAGTATTTAAGTATCAATCTCATATTTATTGAGAATGGTGCACTGAACATTATGGATACATGGAATACGTTCTGGTAGAAGTCGTAGCTCCATTTTCTCACTTTATTGGTTAAGGCTTCGTCTCAATGTACGATAATGCAAGGCCACATATCACACGGACGCGTAAGTGAATACTTAAATAGGTTGACATGTGCACATTCGATTGGACACCATGCAGCTCAGAGCTTAATCCTATTGAGCATCCTTGGGATCACTGCAGGGTCATATTTGCCGATATATTTTTGAAGATCTGCGACTTCAAGAAGAATTTGATGCCATTTCGCAACTTTAGAAACATTAGAAACTGAATTGATTCAATATCACAACAGTTACATTGTGCTATGAATTACCTCTAGAAAATGAATAAGGGAAATAATTATCATAAACAAGTTAAAAGACATAATGCTCGCTTAAACCCAGCGTTAAAACACGTGGAATAAAGTAAATGATATTTAATAAAACACCTTACAAAACCAGAAATGGGGTTCATAATCAACTATTCAAGTATATACTCGCTTGCGAAGTTAAAGTTTGGCATTCGCGGGTAAATTGATGCAGAAATATCTTGTATATTAGTCCGCAACACAACGCTTAAAATCGTGTTTCCGTATAAACATTGTAGCAACAATGTGTCCTATTAATAGCGACAATGACCTGCCCCCATATGTTAGTTTAACATCGCTAGTGAACAATGCCACTTGCATTAAGAATAAATTGCCGCCTAACAAGATACATGTACCTGTAAATTAATGTATGTACGATAAGCGACAAGTATTTGCATCCGCGCTGCCGGCAACTTTTAGTAAATTAAGTAGCTATCTATCTACACATTCTACTCGAAGAAATTCGGTTAAAACATATATTGTTTTCTATAACTAAATTCGCCCATTTCCAAGTTAGTAAAAAAAAATCATGAAATCCATTATTTCTTACCAATAAACAACCAGAATTAACAAGGTAGACACGCTCTTGTAAGATTTTCCGAGAACAGATGGGACTTCTAGTATACCATTGTTGTTGTTCGACCCCAAATGTAGGAATCAAGAGAAGTTACGTCAAGGGACCTGGCTGGTTGTATCCAAGGCGCTAGGTACTTCATCCGTCGATCAGCCGTCAATTGATCAATAACATCGCATGTACAATATCCTGGAGCTCCATCGAACTGGTACCAACACTTTCGCATGTTGTTTACGTTTAGACAATTTCAATTTTTTTATGACACTTATATTTTCGCAGAAAATTTATTGTATTTAACACAAAATATATGCAATTAAACTTTTGTTGGAGATGTGGACCAGCGGTATCCCAACAATGTTTATTTTCAGAATTACACATCCAAGTTTCAGGATGTACAGTGAAGTATACCAGAGCATTTACGATTTGCTGCAGCGCCCATTTCTTATTAGCTTAAGCAAAACAAAGCCTACCTTGTCAATTCTTGTTGTTTATTGGTAAAAAATAATCAATTTCAAGAATTTTGTAAATACCTATCGCGAGGAAAGAGCCATAAGTAGTAAGTACCATTTGAAAAAATTGGAAAGTTGAATATGTTAGTGTTGAAACTAGGTTTTTGGAACATTCTGCATAGCACTTTTGATATGCATTTATAACAGCAAAGAGGAATTTATGTTACCAATAAAACCTCGAAACTGGGTAATACCGCATAGAAGATATTGATGTTTAAATTAAACTCTGCGATTGTCAACTTTGTCAGCAAAAATTAAATATCTCAAAGATGGTACGTCCCCTTGAAAGGATCTATAATATACAGGATATACCACTTGAAACAAGAAAGTTGATATCCGTTTCCGCTTTAATCAAGAGCTCTATGAAGTTGAAAACATTTTTAGGCTGTAAATCACTATCCATAACATCGCCTACCAAAAAAAATATTTCGAGAGATACGTTTAATAGGCCATCTTCGTAAATGATGTGATCAGAATCTACTGATTGGTGGTGACTTTGAATGTCTTATTGTAACCGGCTCTAAGTGCAATTTATTGAATGGTTGTATTATTTTTGAGTATTTAAGTGAATTTTGAAGTCGTAAATACATTGATGGCAAAGAACAACATTGGTAATATTAACTTACGAACACTTGATCTTGTGTAATAGACATGAATTTAGTGGTTAAAGTAGCGAAAATCACGTACTCGAATACTATGGCACTGGAACACCGAAACACTTCACTATTACCCCTTACCACAAACACTTCACTGACACTGTACGCACGTTTCGATAGATAAGCTAAGCTACCATCTTCAGCAACAATTAAGCCAAGAAAATTGCCAACTTTAACGGATTTTCTAAAGAGGTAGTCTTTAATACAATTAGGAAACAAGTATAGCATAAGAATTAGAAATATAACCACTTTAGAATGTAATAACAATAGCAATAAAAAATTTGGTAAACTACCCTTTTTTCCAAGTTACACGAAAGGTCTTCAAAGAATCTTTTCTAAAATTGATCGCAAAATTGTTTATTTTTCAGATAACCTCAAAAACCTTTCAGGAAACCCGCAAGACCAAGTAGATAACGTGGAAAAATCAGGAATTTATAAAATATCATGTAAAGATTGTGATCAAGTATATATTGGGCAAACAAGAAGATCAATCAGAATTAGATACAAAGAGCACCTGGCTCATTTTAAATTCAGAAGATTTGATAAATCCAGGGTTGCTCTGCATATGCTTGAAAACAGACATAATATTGACCATGTATGTTTAATTAAGAAAGTAAACAGCAATGTACAGCTAAATTGTTAGGAAGGCATGGAAATTTACAAAAACAAAAATAAATTTAATGAATTCAGATTCAGAACCGTTAAGTTGCAGCTTTTTCTCTTTGTTAACGATAGCGTGACCGCGGTCAGTCAACCGTAACAATAATTTGTATAAATAGGTTAGTTCTTGGCTTAGTTAGTTAGTTCAGTATTGCTGCTGAAGATGATAGCTTAGCTATCGAAACATGCGTACAGTGTCAGTGTAGTGTTTGAGGTAAGGGGTAATAGTGAAGTGTTTCAGTTTAAAGTAATGAAGTAGATGAAATTGACTATCCGCTAACTAACATTGATTTGCATCATCCTCCTTTACATATCGAGCTGTATATTGGTAACGGATCTGATATGAATTAGAAAAAAGCGCTATAACAAATGTAATTATTTTAAGAACTATTTTCAAACACTGCATATTTTTATCATGATGTGATTGGGCCCCTTTATTTACGTGCGAGGAGGTTAATGACTCTGCTGCTCTTTCTTATAACATTATGCATGATATACTAGATGAGTATATTCCAGCTTATGGATCATATAATAATAATGCTAAGTATCCTAGCTGGTTTACTTATTATTACGTTTATTACTAAATTAAAATTAAATGTTATGATCTGCATATAATTATCACTATGCTAATGTTGAGTTATTAATTTAAAACCATAATATCAACAAATTTTGATAATTTCTTCAGAATAAAAATAGTCTCGCCACAACTGACACATTAGTTTTGTATAACCCTAAATATTCTGCTGCATTAGATAAAGTTAAGGACTTCTCTTCAAACTTTTCCAGTGTCGTCGAAAAACCCAAAGAACCAGTGCAGTATTCTTGCAATTTCTCCGATAAATCTGATACTAATTTTGTTACTACTGGTTTAACTAATTAATTTAATAATTGGAACATTCAGTCTGCTATTAGCAAATTAAAACCTAGTACATTGATTGGGTTGATTATATTTCATCCTGCATATATAAATGTTGTGTCGACTTCTTTATTTCATCTCTCATCCATATATTCAACTAATGTTTTAAGAACAATACCTTTCGCGGTTATTGGAAACTTTCTAAGGATTTGCCGTTGTGTAAATCTGGAAATGCAAAATTTATGACTAATCATCGTCTATATTCCATACATTCCGAACATTATAACATATTAGAGAATTTCGTAAGTTAAACATTATTTATCGATGGTCAATATGGTTTTCTTAAGGGATCAATGCGTTTGACAAATTGCATCATCATAGTTTTGAATATTCACATAGCGTTTTGGATTTTTTTTGATCTTCTTTAATCGACTTTAAAGGTGACCATCCTCTCTTAATCGGGGATTCCTCGAGGAAGTAATTTGGGCTTCTTTATAATGTTATTGTTTTTAATTCATAGTAGGTATTCTTAAATATTCGAAATGTTTACTTAACAGGTGGTTGATTAATTAATCCGTAATATCTGCTTTAAGGATGTACCCATTATCAGTTTTCAGTTTTACTGCTGAAGATGATAAAGTGGCTATCGAAACGAGCCTTTAATTTTGGTAAAGCTGTAACGTATTTCAAAGACTAACTTTTTTGAAAACTTGTTTGAAAATTGAAGCAACGACATTTATCACAGATCATAGTTATTGTCCGACTAAAATCGGAAGGTAACCTCTCTTATTAACTTACTCAAATCCGTTCCAAATATAGAAATAATGCAATTTGTATTTGTTATAATGATTGTCCTAATGTATGAATGTTTAGTTAAAGCTAGGAATAATTTAGTTTACTATAGATTGGTCACCAATAGAAAAGAACAAAAATTAATAATAATGATAACAATAATAATTTATCCACCTGTATGTGAATTGTCAGTATAAGAAAAGTAAAAATGCTTAGAAAGAGAGATGCAAGTAGGATCCAGCAACAAATAAACATAATTATGTCATAAAAAATAATCGTTTACAGTATGTTAGGCCCTATCATACAAGTTTTCTTAAATCGGTAACATAGCTTTGAGTAGCTTGAAGTAGTTTGTTATAACTTGCCCGATACGCATATGATGGCGACCTCTTAAAGCAAGATAAGTTGTATTTGTTTTTTAGGCATGCTACAATTCTTAGTACAAAGATGCTTTAACGAAATAACATTAATATGGTATTGAAAATAGAATTCTGCTATCAAATTAGATGTTTTCCAAAACATTCATTTCATTTGGCCTTCTGTGAAAAGTAATTGGGACGGTAATTATACTTTTGTTCGGTGAATATCAGATACTTATATCTTTACCGTGATGAAAATAGAATTTTTCATTACTGGTGCTTTCTCGTTTGTTCGTAATTTTTTCCAAGATATTGCTGAATGGAAATTTAATCAAATCAGGTTACACCTTTCAAACGCTTGTAATAAGCCATCATTGCGATGTGTTCATAAAAGAAGTCCGCTCTCTAAAAAATAATGATCGATCCGGTCTTGAAATATTAATACGACTGAAAACACTCATTACGACTTCAATGAGATATCCAACAAAATAAGTGTATTCGGCAGCATCGCTGTTTAAATTAATATTCCATACAGCCGCTACTAAAAATAATTTTGTGGTAATCAAATTAGCCTGAACGCTAGCCGGTCGATTTCACATTTCGCATATAATTATGAGATAGATTTAATATACGTATAAACGAAATATTCTCAATAATTAGTTAATCCCGTTATAGATAGTCATAAATAAATAATAATTAATCGTTTAGCTAAGTCGAATCGTGATGTACACCATTAACTATTCAAGTGAGCATCGTCCACCCATATGTAAGTGTTAGAAAGAGTTTATAGTTGAATTCCGCGCACTGTGAATAAACTGGAAAATTTCCAAGAATCTAACTTGAACCAAAAATCATGGCGTGTGCAAAATTATATTTAAAGCGCTTAATGGTAAAAGTTTCCTGGAAGAAGCTTTAGCTACTTCCATATAGAAAGCGGGAGCAAACCATGCCAATTTTAGAAGGAAAAACTTCTTACTAAGCTTGTGCATAAAATTAATATTTAGAAGGAATACGTTCTTTAATAATAGATATGATTACAACGCGAACTGCTGCTAGAAAGATGTAGGAAAGTACACTGCATTACGAAACCAATGACTTTACGTACAGGAGTCCCCACTTAACGTGTGCTAGGATTTGTCACAGTTTTGCTCTTTGCCTACAGTATAATTTTCTATGAGAATATTGTAATATTCTGCTCTTCATTGTAACTTTTCTCTAACTGAAGATATACAACGCACACGTGTATTTGTCGAAACAACGTTTAGTTATCGTATTAGCTATTGGATAAAAACCAATCATGTTAAATTTCGCATCTTTAAAATCTTTAAAACACCATGTATATCTTGAAATTCACATAAATATACATGGTGTTTTAAAGATGTTATTATGAGTATTTTGGAATAAGTATTTATAGCATCGGACCTATTCATTTAAAATATTTTCGTCTACGAAGCACTTCTGGTTGACACGGAAGTGGTTACCAACTTACTTATTTTAAGTACAATGGTATACTTTTGTCAATTTAATTGATTGTACACATCTCATGTAAATAATTTGTGTTAGGGCACTTGTCAACTGCCTTCGAAATATTTATCATCATATTGAAATTTTGGCATTTGCACCGCTCTCGTTGACATTAAATATTTGAAAATGTTTATTTTTATTGGACGAAATGGAAAGTCATGCGCATCGCATCTTACTCACGTAAACTATTTCCGAATATAGATATTTTCAAAAAAAAAATATCTATAATTACAGTGTTGGATTGGAACGTAAATTCTCCCTCGACTCATATTAGGGTTTGATTATATAGTTTTCAAGATGTTAGCGATTCTTTCTGGAAGTCGCATATGATGAGTTAATGTTTCACAATACTGTTCCATAAAATTAATAATTAATTATTTCATCATTTTTCATCATTAAATTAATAAATTAATAATGAATGAGTGATATACCACTGATTACATTGCACACTTTTTCAATCCAATAGCGTAGTTAAAGATACTAATGTTTAATTTGTGTAATTTTGTAATATATGTTAAAGATTCGTTTGAAAAAAGGAGCCTTTTCAGTTTGAAAATATTTATATTTGGAAATAGTCTATGAGCACCTTATATGATGATAACGATAATGTGTAACACGCATAACCTTCTATTCCTTTCCACAAAGGTAATCTTCTTCACATTCTCGAATGTATAATTTTAACAAGAGCAAGACAATTTCAAAATTTCAACATTATCATAAATATCTCAAAAACAGCTGACTTTAGATGTACCAATACATGCTGATGTACCACAACTGTTTCGCAGACGAAAATATTTTAAATGAACAGGTCCGACCCATTTCAAAATTTGTCCAGTTTAAGTTCCATTCATAATAACATCATTAAAACTTCTAACTAACGAGTTTCGTCAAATACCCTATAGTATGTCTACCTAGTGCGTCGTTGGAAAATAATTCCTTCGTTGAATAATTGAGAAAAAGGATTGTCCAACAAATTGTTTGCAGGCGGGAATTGAAACCTACAAGGTATCTCATGAGTTCGTAACTACCCAAAGTTATATTCATCAAAAAGAAACCTGCTATATATCACTGCATTTCTAAAATCCTCGTTGAATTTTGACGCAAAAACGTAACAAGGTACTATTGTCCAAAAACTAAGGATTTCGAAGTTATAAGGGCTTCTTTGGAAAAGTCAACATTTAAAGAGATCATTAGGTCCTCGGAAGTGCGCTTGACAAAAATGATTTTTATTACGTAGGTTAAGGATAAAAATGCCTAATTGGGTTGAATTGGCGTGATAATAAAACATGTTTTTAATGAGACAGTTTTAAATTATTGTTAGAATTTTGAACAATAATATACCAAGAGTAAAAGCGCAGACTCGTATAATTCAACGCTGTGGAATGGTTACTTTGTGTTTGATTATATGCTTATGTGTATAAGCCTAGATTTCTCTAATTGTAGGACGATGACGAAGTCCATAAGTACGGAAGTAGGATGGATGTAACTCCCAAAGGAAAGACGTATAACAAAATAGTTCTAATTGAAAATCGGTCTACTATTAGTCAATTCCTTTTGTGTCACATTATATAAATTGTGATATAAAAACGTTGGTCCAAGCAGCAGGCAGATAGATCGTCGCATTATGACGAGCTGCAAAAACCAGTACATTAAAGCATACCTTAGAGTAAGCAGTCAACATTGTTGTTGAACAATTTACCAAGATTGCACATTTTGGAATTTCCCTCTAGTTGTAAGCGGTTGCATATGCAATTGGCTCATAATCTCATCCAAATTAGAAGCGTGCGCAGGGTAATTACTAGTTGCTTTCTGAATTATAAACTTCAAAAATATGAGAATGCCTCATATAGATATGTTACTATACTTGAGTTTGTTGATGACAAACGCATTGTATAACACTGAACAAATGAATTCAGTAAATCGTTTTGGTAAAGCAACAAAAAAATTATTATGTTAACTAATAAATTTATTACAGCTATGGCCTACGTTCATCAACTTGAAACCTGTTTATCAATATAATAAACACTGGTTTATTAACTTACCTTGTGAGAGCGAAACAAACTCTTGATTTATATTATCGTACTTTTTTATTGTATTTGCTTAGCTTTTTAGTGAACTGCTTAATCGCCTCCAATGTCTGTCGGTTTTCTATAAGTTCTTAGAACGAAACCCAATATCTTGGGCGCGGATTTGCGCAACTCATTAAGGTGCGGAATAAATGTGAGCGTAGAATCGAAAAAGACTCCAACTGAAAGCACTCAGGTGGACAATGGTGCATTATACGGGAAATATCTTTTAAACTGTAGGTCTTAATTGTTTTGATATGGCGACTTTCAAAAAAAGTATGCCGCCCATCAAAAGACAAAAGTATGCGCTAAAAAGAAACAATCATCATACAATTGTAGTATATTGTTTGAGTAACGAGAATGAATAGGAACGAATATTACTTTATTATTACACCTCTACATAATTTACATGTACAGCTAAATATTGCATTTCTTTTTGAGAAGTTAACAAATGATTTCGAAGTAATTTTGAAAACCGTTAGTAAATATTTAGAGTAAAAGGATTCTTTTATTTTCTGTGTAAAATAACGCTAAACGACAATGCCAATTTCGCGCTCGTCAAAAGCATCTATTGGGACAACCCGAATCTACTGCTATTCCATATAAAACTAAACAGTCGCTATACAAAGTGGTAAATCGCATCCGTAATGTTTTATCGGAAAATATTGCTAGGAAGAAAATGGTTTGGGAAATTTTATTAAACAGTATTTTCTGGAAGCATCTGACTTAATAAAATAAAAAGGAGAGAAACAGACTAAAAATGAAAGAGGAAAAGAGAAACAAAGTGCTTACCGATCCTGCTAAAGAGTTTTACCAAAGAGACGATATATAATTACAAATACTGGGAAAGTTATTTGTTGTCAATAAAGAGAGGAAACAACAAAACAGTGGTTCTGCAAAAATAATATTTTACCACCACCTTAACTGAAAAGCGTACGCGTTGTATTCTGAAGAAACTAAGCAAAATTTAAATACTCTTTATTTGTTATGGCCTCCCAAACACTTTACCATTGCGCGATACACCATGTAACGGGTGTGCCAATCCCATGCAAACATCAACTTTTTGTTCAAGTCTTTAAAGTCCGTTCCTGAATTTCCAAAAAGTTGTAAAGTGTTGTTACAGGCAATGTGTTGCGACTTTACCAATGAAACATGCATCATGGTAGATTGCAAAAACTGTGAAGAATATGTAGTAGATGCGCTGCCACTTACATCCAAAAATGACTATGTTATCTTTCGGGAAATATCGACGAAAAATAAAGAAAATTCTAGAGTAGAATTACAGAAATTTAGGTCATAAGCCGGTGATGCAACTGAAGCGTTGCAGTAATAAATATCTAGAATTGTACCTGTAAACCTTGTATACCTATTACACACTGATCACTTCCAGGAAATCATCAATTTATAGTAATTCCAATCAATTTTGGCAAAAATTTCGCAATATCTAAACAAAAAGAAATTCAAGCTGCACATTTTGGTTATACTCGGGTAACTTTATTTACTATTTACGTTTGGGCAAAATATAATACAAGATCGTTCGTCATTATTAGCAACGGCTTAAGTCATGACAAACACTGCGTCTGGTCATTTTTACAAATAATTTTGGACATCCTAGCTTCCCAAATGAGTTTCAAAAAATGCCACATATTTTCCGAGGGATGTACCGCCCAATTCAAAAACATTTTATCCAATACAATCTTTATACAGTATTGAAGTGACTTGGCCATTTTTTACCACAGCGCACAGGAAGGGCGTTGCGGACGAAATGGGGGGCAACTGTAAAACGATGTAGAGCAGAATCAAGTCTCGAAAAGTAACTGTTGATAATACTTTGTGTGCAAAAATGTTGAAATAATTTATGAACCAAAGCAGAACATATATGGTCCAAATGTGGGAAAACTACAGAGTATTCCACTCTACTAATGGATCACCAAAGATACAAAACATTAGAATACATAAATTACCTGTTTGGACTCAGATACACCTATAAGCATGGAACATAGCAATTAAGCAAAATTTAGGCTTAGGATTTGTTAGTTTAATCTATTTTATTGCACATTTATTTATTCTATTTGTTACATCAAACCTTTTTGATATTCGGAATTTCCAATAATACCCAGATTTAATCATTTATATTGCTGCACACATTTCAATCTGGTTGTAGATGACTCAGAGTAAAAATTATTAATATTCAGGGAAATTCACAGCGAATTCTACCTGTGGGGGACAATAATTCTAACCGTATTATCGGCTACACCTGAATGTTTCATATTAAATGATGTTACTATGATGAACTATCGTCAAATTTCCTCATTTAGAAATTAAAATTTTACCCATAGTATAATTGTACTTTCAAGGTAAATTGCATTTTGCTACACTTCATTGGTCAGCACGGAATTTTGGGCGGACAATGCTCTAAATGAGCATAGTTCTTGAATACTATTTAAATAATAATATTCAAGAAATAGTATTCAAGTAGTACTGAAATTGTATTCAAGAAGCACAGCAGAACAACAAGCAATGTAGTAGGTAGATTCCCGGTACGATTATTTCGTTGTTAGTTTGCTAATAAACGTACGAAGCGTTAAGTACGAATGTGTCGCGAGTGTCCATTTTCTTCAATTTCACATTATAACTAATAGTTATATGGTTCTTTGAACCTCGGAATAAGAGTCGTGCCACCGATAAATCCATCGGTACCGTCAAGATATTCAGTCGCATCATACCCAATACGCTAAACATTTTAGAATCCTTAATTTTCTTAAACTCGCGTTACGATCTTTTTATGTAAAAAATAAATAACAAATTATTATTGTTCCGAAAATACTGGCTTTATTTGAATAATATGTTTTTAGGGGTAATACCAGTTAACGGACGAGGGACGACGTTCGTTAAAAAGAATTATTTGAGGTTCGGACAGAGAGATGTTTACAAAATATATCAAGCACTACTAACACAGTGTCATGGATTAGTTAGTACTAAAGCTAACATTATTTCTATCGCCTTATATAGGTGTTAAAAACGCTTACGTATGCAGTTATTACTAATCGGCGGATATGATACGCATGGAATCGCGTTACATCGTACGGAATCTGTAACTTTTAAGATAATTCTGTAATTATTTCTCTGAACCCGATAAGTTACCGCACAATATAAAGATATAAATAACTCTAAAATTACAAAAAATATATGTATACCATATATCGGTGTATCTGCGAACAACTCGTCGTAAGAATGCACTTTTCACAGGGTATAATATTTGTAATGCGTACGGAAGTATTTTCTTAGGTAAACTTTTATAAGTATTAACTTATTTTAAGGTTGTTACATATTGTAAGAATTGGCATTAAACATGTCCTATTATCTAATCGCAATCTGTTATTCTTATACATCTATCTTAACCACCTCTCTTTTCCTTAGATTTCTCTTTCTTTCCCATTTTTCGTTTTTGCAAAATTAATGGCTACTCTTATGTATTTTTATATTTTGAATTGTAATGTTTTCAGTATGTACTGCAATGTTACAAAATAACAACAAGGAGGTTCGCTATCATCAGCGCCGGATTCACTTCTCATCTTGGCATGTCAACCTATCGGGTATGAGGGTCCATCTGTTGGTAGGAAGCCCGAAGAAAATTAATATAAGTCCAGCGAACGATAATCGTGGGGAAGACTTATATTAACTACTTTTATCTGTCGTTCTACTTTCACCACGTTAATGTCTAAAATTTCTACAGCAAATTCTAGTGCATACGTTAGTCGTATAGAAGTTTTCTTTGTCAATTAAATGTCTTTCGGTCCGTTTCATCTAAATTCGCAGTGTAATTTAACGCTGTAGTGTTGCATGTGGGCAAGAGTGTCATCAGAGAACACAGAAGCCCAGCATCAGTTGCGTCCCTGCATCATGCTACAGCAAAAATCTTTCCTTTCGCCATATATTTCAATAATAGTACATTTTCAATGGGTAAAAAAAATTAGGTATCTATAGAATGAAACAATTGCCAACGTATTTGAACAAATGTGAAAAACAACGCCAATTTTATTTGTGACTTTAGGTCTAGCTGTCGTCCAAGCAAGTTGTACGTAGTATTTCCTCCAACTTAAATAGTCTCGAATACATATTTCAATTTAGAAGTTTTTAATAAGTGTGTTCAGTAGTCTATTGGCGAAGAAAAGAGGTTCGAAGGAGGACATAAACCTGGTGTTTATGTATTAGAAAGTGACAAGATTTAAGTTTAGTAGTTATTTTCATTTTTACATCCTAGCACGTCTCTTTTCATCTGCCGAAAGAGTGTCTAGGGACACTCCCGGATTCACGACCCGCAATTTTCGAAGAAAAATTTGTCATAAGGATTTGAATTTTATTTCGTGCGCTAAATTACTTGCCCAGAGTTGTGACAGAATATACCTCTTTCTTTGTCATTCCCTACGGCTTCAAACGCCATGTTTCTGCATGCCATTTGCAGTTGTGCATGTTTTAAGGTTAATAGTATGGACACTTCAAAAGCAAAGTCCTTGACGCTAGATCTAGACCATTAAATTATTAACAAGCACCTCAAGTTCCGGTAGTAAGCCGTTGCTCTCTTACACCACAGGGGACGTAAACGCAAGTTCTGACACTAACATATAGTCGAAAACAATGATTGAAATCTCGCAGGATTTAGCATTGTGTGGATATATGCATTATGTATGTGTACATACTTGCAATCTTATCAGGTTCGAGTAGTACGGTTGGATGGTCGTCACGTTTGCTGTCGAAACGCCAGTTTAAATCACAATATCGTAGATTTCTATGCACTTCACGCAACGTCAACTATAAACACTCGGGCACCACGGCCATAAAAATGCCTCAATAAATTTCCGCGCAGTAATAAAATAGATTTTCATCGACTCTAATAGGAGATATTATACGGCCTCTGAAGGGAAAAAAAGACGAAATTGAACGAGAACTATCTCCATTGTGCCTGACTCGAAAAAAGGAATTTCATTTGAATTTAATGCTTATAGGAAATAATTCATTAACGGTCAAGCGTATAAGCGAAGTGATATTTGAAAAAAATTGTACTTCAAATAGATTAAATAGTTCCAACATAGTGAAAAATAAAGTTTCGAGAACAATACTTTTTGAAATTTTACGAAAACGATCGATAGATCATTGTTTGTTGAACGAATAACTTATTTTAAAATAGCATTATTGAGTAGCTCAACACTGATCATGTATTGGCTACAGTCGTTTGTAATACTTAGCTGGGGTACTAAACATTCTTTACGCAGTCCTACTGTAACTTTTTACACCGACTGGTAGATGCATTATTAGTTGCTACAGCTGAGTTGTCATTCCGTCTTGTAATAGATACACCTGCATTTTGACGCAGATTAAACGCTAGAATTCAAAATTTTAACTGCATGCATTAAGCGGCCATGTTGCTAATGGTGTTCAGAACAAACATAACCATATTGTTTTCAGTAGCTTTTATTTATATAGTTTACGGGTTTGTATTTATTAAACGGTGTTATGCAACCTATGGCGTTCTATCGTAAGTTTGCAAATTTACATACTTGGCTAATTTATCAGGAGTATCAGCTGTAGCAGGTGATCTTTTAGGCAAGTTTTCACAAAAGCATATTTGCAAAGCGTTTTCCGACAACGCAACACATGCTATAATCGGTGGACTCTCCTGGCTCATTCTTTGCCTCAATCACCGTGATAAAAATGCTTCGAATACATTGTGCGAGATCGTTGATTGACGTGTAGATCATTTCGCTGTGGCCAAATTGCAGTCCTCGAAAGTGTACTTCTGTGAATTGAGTTTTCAATATGTTGAAGTAATGGAGTACTGTATTTAAATTCGTCGTGTGTCGACCACCTCTGTAGGAGCTGGAATTATCTTGGTAAATCCATTCTCCACACCGGAAGATCAAATTCAGTTTACTTGAAAAACATTTTTGGAAGGGACAATAACCAGGAAGTACAGGAGATCTAACTCCAAGTATTTCGTACAAAGTCTTTCCTCTTATATGCAGAGACAGCTAGTGGGTAAAATAAATTTTTAAATTTGTAAATCTACATTCGCGCAAGTAAGGAATTTTCAAGGGCTGATATCGAACCTAGAAATTTGGTATTTGAAAAACAAAATATACTGGTGTTGACAAATGCTTACAAGGACATATGTCACTTGCTAAAGCACCAGTACAATTTTGTACAACAATTTTAAGATACTTGATAAGAAAAGTACAGAATTATTTGGTAATCTGAATGTTTGTTAAATTATACAACGTATTTTTTGAATACTTTTATAACTTAGCTATAAAGCCACAAGTACATAGTTTCTTTAAAATAGTAAAAGTTATATTTATTAAATTTGTTTCTTTGATTCAGATATTTTTCAACATTAAAGCTAATCACAGCTTAATTTCGCAAAACGAAAAGCAATCTGAGCTTTTTAACCTAGAACAATTGTATAGAGCATGCTGTTTCTATTTGAAGATCATAGAATTTGAACCACAAAAATCAAAGGCGACGCCAAAGTTTCGTATCAGTACAATCTGTGCTTAGGACATAACTAAAGTTGGACAAACCATGTGGGAACACGCCATTGCTAGCATATGCCAGAACGATAAAACCTATTGTATGGCATATTTATGGAAGCGGCAAAAATAACGTATTTGATTCATATTCGCCAGCTGTGTGTGTGTGTGTGTGTGAGTCATCTCATACGTCTTGAGCTTGAGCTAGAAAGGTAACAAATTCTGAATCTAAATCGCACAGGTTTTCCTTTGATGAACATTTCCAATGAAAGTCAAGCAATATGTGGAAGCACTGATAAAAAACTGACAGTGATCTCAATGTCTTGTTTTATTTTTGGTGGAAGAGCATCCGGTTTTCCACGTCAAACATATCTTTTGAAGTAACTTCCATTTGCCGAATGGAAGGAGGAATTTTGCTTCGAATAGATGTTGAAATTGTATGCCTAAATTAAATTTTGTAGATTGTTTTTAATAGATGCCTTTGGCAAAGCAAAAATTTATAGCATTTTATCGCAGCAATCTATGTATAGGGAAACGTAAAAACGAATCTAAAACAGTTTTTCTATTAGATCATGGGAAAGCACACAGGGTGTTCCATTAATAAACCTGAAATAGCACGAGTCAAACATGGCAATTTTGTAGTCGCTAGGCGCTATAAAAAGTTATCGAAACCCCAAACTCTGGATAAATTTTGGATCGCCGCTTTAGCGTGTAAGACGTTTAAGGTATGTAGGTATACAGAATATTGAAGAAAGTTGACATGAATTGAAGAGGAGCATACAAAAATGTAATATACGCACAAGGTATACTAGTTATCCAATCATGGGCTGCGGAAAATGAAAAAAATTAATACAATTTTATGTTATGCAGTGTATATTTCCGATTTTTTTAGTTGAAAACTTTTCATCTAAGTTACTAAAGGAGGAAATGATCTTCCACCTACATATTAAGTGCATATCCACGGATTATTTATTACATTACTTTCGGTCCATATTTTATTCATACATATCAAGGGCCAGCTTAAAACTTATCGGTAGACTTTTATGAATGGTTAAGTGCGATAAAGTAAAGGTGAAGTGGTAAGCATTTCAGTGTGTGGAAAACATCTTTCATTCAGCACGAGTGAGCTTTTACGGCTTTATGACTGCAGATGGGACATAGATACATCACTACAAATTAGAAACCAAAGGCCAGTTGGCAAAACGGATTTTTCTCAGCGAACGTGCACCAAAGGATGCGAAAACGATTCCATTAGCCGAAAAAATTATAGCAACAATTTTTTAGTATTCGCAAAATAGTCTTAATTGATTATTTCGAGAAGGGAATTAAATTTTATTTATTGTTGAAATAGAAGAAAATGTTTCGTTTCTTTTCGCGCCCTTCCATATAAATATTAAAGGTGCAGATTCTAAAATCAATCAGCCACAGCAGTACTGTACTTCAAACCAGCATCAATATCGACAGGTACAAGACCGCGTTATATTTAAGTTTTATACGTTACATTCTCTACAAATGCCAGTAGGAAAGTTTGCAAGCAGCACGGCGCGCACCTGGATGAATACAAATGTCAACGTCAAAGAAGGGCATTGAAGTTTGGAAATGATGCAGCTATACAGATTACTTTCAAAAAAGGAATATGCTATTTATGTGTAGTTGCAAGAATAGAGAATATAAACGTTAATCCCATGTTTTTGTATTTTCATCGACACACCATAGTAGACTAATAACATTTTAGTCTCAGGTGGGGTTTTCTTGTATTATACCAGTTATAAAGAGTATTCCGTCCAGACGTCTATATTTTAATCTATGAAGCAAGATGGTGCCCCACCTCATTATGCTCGACCTATCTGGAAATTTGTGGATGTAATGTTTCCTAATCGCTGGGTAGGTAGATGTGATACTGTCGAATGACCAGCGCGACAGTCCAATCCAAACTCATTTGATTTTTTTCTTTAGGGTATTTAAAGTCAAAAGCATAGACAGCGGCCTAAAACTCTTGAAGAATTACAACAGCGCATTACTCTCTTACGGAAGCCTGAAGACACCTCCTTATACATAGCACTTCAAATTTTCTTAAATATTTCGCACAAATTACTTCGTTTTGTGTACTAAAGTAAAACTTGGAGATCAGGACAAATCCGAGGCACCGTACGTTTGTAAGACGTTGTAGTTGATTTACGCAGAAAGTCTAAGGCACTGGGTTAATGGAACGAGAAAAGCTCTATTGCTGTTTCGCTGCTTGTCTTTACGACATTAAGAGTCATAGTACAAGAACTTTAAAACACATTGTGTATCCAGATATTGAATTAGCAATAAGACCAATACTCCATGGTGATATCCCTACACCTGTATCACCAGTGTGTTACAAAGTCTTAGTGATGATGAGAAAGATGATGAAACCTTAGCTAGTGTGGAGACTGAAGTGTTTTAACCTTCCTCCTGAAATCAAAACGTGTCCTAGCTCTTTTCGTAAGAAAAACTGAATGATTTAGTCAGCGGTTTAGGACTCTCCGAAATACTAGGACCTAGATTAAAACAAAGACACCTGCTTGATGCATCAACTAACTATGATTAATTGGTATCGTAATCGCGAGGGAGATTTTGTCGAATATTTTTAACGGCGTGAAGCACTTGTATATTGTAGAAATGTAGCTGACCTAGTTATTTGGCTTGGTGCTTTCAAATATGGACTCACTGGCTAGAAACTTTTCATGGATTCGTCAAAAAGAAGCCCTAAGGCTGTTCTTTTACAGTGAGGCAACTTTTATGCTTCTGTTTTGGTTGGCCATTTAACTCAATTTAAAGGGAATCACGAGCATCTTCAAGACTTTCTCATATAACATTAAATTATTATCATTAATAAATTAGTGATACTAATACAAATTACTCAATTTAGTTCAAAACAGCACTTCACATATTATGTAAAGCACTGTCTTGTATAATTAATAAAAGAGATCTACAAAATCGCTATTATATGACGTTAGCTTTCAAAACCTTTCGCTACAAGCAAATATCGATAATATATTTAAAAAAATGGTAGCAGGCAAGATGACTAAACAAATCGGCGAGAGCATAAAGCAGACCAAAAGAATTTGTAAGACCCAAATCGAGAATAGGAGGAATAAATTTTGCGAAAAATATCACAAAATGACGACATTAAAGCAAATTAGAAAAAACATCGCTTACATTGCCCACCCTCTAATGCGACTAAGCATTTATATCAAAAACTGCTTCAAGACAAAGCGCCTGATTGCAACGGGAATTCGGTAAGAGAAGGGACGGACGAAATATTCATTTGACCGCACATACTCGTAAAAATCACGCAATAAAAAAAAAAAGAGGGAACTCTTAATATTGCAATGAGTAGTTGTGTATACACACCGCTATTCAAAATAATTAGAACGCACAACAACACTTTACAGGCTCAGTAACATATTTTACATCAGTCCATGTACAGAAATAAAATGACAGTAATTAATATCGCTTAACGTTTAATTAGTAAATTAAATAAATGAATTAGATCTAATATTAGCAAAATAAAAAGAGTTTACGTTTCGAATATAACAATAGATGTCTTTGTGCACAGTATTTATAAGAAAACGGCATGGGAAACTAGAATAAAAAGAAAGATAATCATTCTATGACTTGAATACACCCCTCCATCCTTTTAACGTAAAGAATTAAACACTAAAAAGCAGTAGACGTTGTCTATTTGCGCCTTGGCAAGACAACTATTGTTAACAAAACTACAAAGAAAGGGTTTCTTGACGAAAAAGGGGCCTTTCACCGTTTGTTATTGTGCCTAAGAAGAAAGCTCTTGTTAGGCACAATAATCTTAACCGCAATCGAATAGATTTTGCTCTCTCGGATGTTATAAATTATGCAGCTTTCGCAGACAATACCAGGCTTACCACAATGAAGTGTTGTGAAAGAGAAGGGATTTAAATATTTTAATTCCTTTAAAGTATTTAGTGATAAATGAAACGCATACTTCAGGTAAATTGCTTAGGTAGTACATATAATTAAATAATAAACTAGTGAACTTAATTAGGGGTTTTTAAATATTAAAATAATTTCTTTTATTATTCTTATATTGCTCCACAATAAAAAATAAAGGAGCAAATTTTCTCATAGTAAAATTCATGTTATTGCCACAAAGACACTGGGTTAAGTAGGTACTTAAGTAAAAGCGTTATGTTAGTCATGAATATGTAAGACGCTGACAGATTTATACGAACTAAGCATTAATAGAGAGGGTGTTACGTGGGGCTACGGTAAGCAACAATAGTAAATGGTGAGAGGTTGTATATACATTGCCTGAAGAATGTATAATAAAGGATGGTTTTATCATTTACACAAGCAAGTGGCCTTATTAGTTTAATGTGTTTCAAACAAATACTAGCGAGTGATCCCTGTGCAACCGACATATTTGGTGGAGGCACCCTTTACAATCCTGATAAATGGATATACTTATTATTAACAAGTATTGATGAGAATTTCTAAACCCAGAAATTCTAATCAATTAAAATTGTCGGAATTAACGTTACATCGACTGATATAGAATATAACACAGTAAATATTTAACAACTCTGCGAAAGCAGTAAGCTTCCGCTAGTTGGGAATTCACCAATGGAAATTAATTAAATAAATAATTACCACTAGTACCGTCATCTGTGGACGCGTTTCGTAGTTTATGAGTTATCAGCACAGCTTTGTGAATTCGATCGCAGAAAAGTGGTACATATACGAAATTACATATAAGAAGTATATCTAAACCTAGAAATTCTAATCAATTTAAATTGAAAATTAAAAACAAATGGCGGCGCGGTGGCTTTCATATTAATTATTCCTTTAGTTAATACGAAATCCGTGAAAATGTTGAATTTCTAACTAGCCCAAACTTGCTACCTGGCAAAGTTGTTGAATATTTACTGTATCTTATTCTACGGATATATATAGACGTTCTTCTTCGCTTCTATATAGCGTTAATTTCGGCAATTTTAATTAATTAGAATTTCTGGGTTTGGGAGTTTTTACCAATATTTGTTATATGTCGTACAACTTTCCTACGGTCGACCACCAGCTCACAAAGCTGTGCCGATGAGCCGCAAACGGCAAAACGCATCCATAGATGTTTTCGTGCTAATTATTCATTCATATAATAATCATAACAATAATAATATATTTGCTTATCTGACACATAAGTGCATATAACTAGTCAAACAAAATACAGAGTAAATCAAAACTTAAAAAAGGAAATAAATGATTCTTTAATAAAAATTAACATAAACTTTAAATAAACTTAAGACTACCAAAATAAAATGAGCCACTTACAGCAGCTACAGGAAAACCCAAAATTAATAATAAATAATAAAAATATATCAAACCCTCCCAAAAAAACAAAAGCAAGAAACTATCCGGTTTTCAAAGTGTAATACTCTATTTTATATTGTAAAAGCATTGGCTTTGAAGAAATTCTTTAATAGCATTGCCGAAACCGCGAATTGTGGTGGCAAGTGATTATAAATCCTGATCACTACATTTTTCAGTCCTAAGCTAGTAACAGCAAGTGTAGTGCCGGCAGTGTGTAAATAATCTCTACGTCTTGTAATGTATATGTGATATTCAGAATTCAAGCTAAAGATGTCTCTGTTCTAATGTACATAAACAGCTACTTCCACTATATAAATACAAGCAAGCGGTAATAAATTGAATTTATGAAATAGAGGCCTGCAAGGCTTCATGAAATATGCGCCCACCAACGATCTCATTACAGCTTTCTGGGCCAAAAACACTTTAGCAGCTGCAGCGGATGAACCCCACAAGAGTATTCCATATCGTAATCTGGAATGGATTCCCGCATAATACAGCGACAGAAGGCACTCCACCGTTACCTGTGATTTTAAGCAGCAAACACATAACATTTGCCGAAGAGTCTGCTAGCTAATACGCGACAATACTCATTCCAGGCCAGATATCCTCAAAAATGACACCCAGAAATTTTGTGGAACTGGATTGCTCTAGCTATACTTGGTCTATGGGTACGTCCCAAATTCTTGAGCGTGTATGCCTTGTGTGAAAGACTAAGTATTTAGTTTTTTCTAGACTTAGCGAAAGTTTGTTGTGAGCAAACCAGTCAGGCAGTGTCCGTAACAAACAATTGGAAATGTATTCCATGTCTTCATTCGTTGTTAAAAGTGAAATATCATCTGCGTATATAGTTAATCAGAAAAGAATAGTACAATGTCGTTGATATATAAGCTAAACAGCACTGCCCCCAGAACGGATCCCTGCGGTACAGGCAGATAGGATATTAAACAAAAAAAAATTTCCTTCTGTCGAGATGTGTTTTATCTTAACAACTTGGATTCTATCATAAAGATATCAAGCAAACCAGGTTGCAGCTGTGCCTCTAATGCTATACAATTGCAGTTTTTCTAAAAGCTTATCGTGTTGAACGCAATCAAATGCCTTGTTTAAATCACAGAGAATACCTAGTATGGATTTCCTTTGCTTAATTCCATCCAACACAGTACAATAGATATCGATTAATGCAGTAGAGATGGATCTTTCTTTCCTGAATCCATGTTGAAAATCAGCTATAGTACCATATTTTTCAAGAAAACTGTTCCAAGTGATCCAACATTCTATTTCCTTTGAGATACAGGATGTGAAAGCCACAGGTCGATAATTAGAAACATTCTTACTGCTGCCCTTTTTACTTATTATTTGTATATTCGTTTATATGTGCATTTGTGTATTTTGAATATTTACGTTTTAATTCACTTTAAATATTTTAAGAAGCGGAAACATAGCAACCACTACGACGATTATTTACACTACCACTACTATTTCAAATCCCATTTGCACCTCAAGCTATTTTTCTAGGGAAACGATATTACCAAGGCAGCTGTATAAAAAAATATTTTGGTAATACAACGTGACGGCTTGAGGCGCGAAAGAATCGTAGCGTCTGTCTGAACTAGATATAAGCAACAGCCATAAATTTTGTAATTACTAATTGTATAAATATTCATTTAACCAAACTTCGCACTGCGAAAGAAATTAAGGAAGCAAACAATTGTATTTCACCAACACATACATTAAGTGTTTATGTAAAACAATATTTATAAATAAATACACGCCACCTTATCTTTGATTTTTTAATTTTAAAATATTTTTATCCGGGCTGACGCGAAGATAAGCGTCTTTTTATTGAATCTTGTTTTCATTCTGGTTTCAATTCTGCGGCGGATTTCGAGACAGTGACTCGCGTTGGTTTTCCGCTACGTATATCCATCTAAGCGTATGTTAACAAAGGATAGCGTTTTATTATTTCTTTCCGTCTACCTTGCAGTAAGTGCTCGCCGAGTCGACACGCTTTATTAGATAATTAATTTCTTGGCCCATATACGACTCAATAGAACGAAATATTTGAAAAGGAACCGACGAAAGTTCGGTCGCTAGAAGAAAGCTCCTGCGGCTTTTCCGTATCTTATTTTTTCTTATGTATCGGAGAAAGATCCGGATTACAGTTGTTATTAGTATAAAGATATCTATGACCACAATCAGTGACTAGAAAGCTTCAAGGATGTACAGGCAAATGCGAAAGCATTTTAGCGATTGCATTAACTATATCTTTGGAATCTTCGAAATTATTACCATCATACCAGGAATTCTTGTTTAACGTCGTTTAGCACGGAGAAAGTTCCACAGCTGAGATGGAAAGGTAGAGTGTTGTGTATTTGCCTCTTGATATTTGTGCCCTTCATAAAAGATTATCAGGTGTTCTGTAAAAGCTACAACAACTAATACAACAGACTGTACGAACACGAAGAAAAGAAGCGAATAAAACAGAAATAATCTATAGAGTATGCTTAAAGTGTCCACTGTCATATGTAATAAATAATTACCAGTTAGTGGTATGGAGAAGCTTAGTAGCGTTTTCATTTAAGACTTATTTTTTCTTTTCAGTATCGCTGTCTGCCGGTTTCCTTTAGTCGAAGATTCATACTTACGTTAAATCTTTCGATTAACTTGTTAAAAACCTATTTATTTGAGTCTCCTCTCCTTTGTAAACGCTTAGTTTAAAAAACAAATTCTAAGCAATCTACCAAATTCTTCATTAGAAAACTTACAGATTTAACCTATATGATTGCAGTAAGATAATTATGCTAATCGTGAGCGTTTAGCATATACTTCTGGATCTAACTTCTTTTTACTAACACTTACTATTCAACAAGGAAAATACGTCCTAAGTGCGCTTTGGAATATTATTTAAATTCAACCTGTGAACACTTGCATAGGAAGGAATCTCATCTCGCGCACACCTTCCGTCTGCATCTTAAAGGGAACGAAATGTACAGATGATTGTAAGGAAATATCTCGACGGAACAAAGTTTAATTTCGAATATTTTTAATAAACACGATTTATTTTTAATAGATATTGACGTTTATATTAATAAAAGCCGTAAGTGAATCAGACTACGTTGTTATACAAGCTATTCCCAAAATAAATAGCGTCGTAATTGGTGTTCTCAATTAGCCCTACACTAACCGTAATTGTCGCTTACGATGCCACCCTATTTTGCAGTTAATTAGTACCAACTCCGTAACATTGTTATTTACTGTACGGATACCGTACTTTCGGTTTTGATGAAAGATCAACCGACTATATTTATTATGCATACAATTGTAATAGTACCTAAATAAACACATTCAATGAAACGATCCCGTGGACCTACTTTTAGTTAAACTTGTCGTCTAAGTTCAATGTAATTTGCATTGGTATGCACGTGACAGCTACATATTACTATTGATAGTATCCCAAATTAATACTGTTTAATAGTTTCGCATTGTGCGTGGATCGGATATGCGGGTTATAGGAAAATTTATTGCCATTATTAGCCGCATGTACATATACCAATTAGCGCCACATTTAAATTACCCGCAACGCGGTGTACTTAACTTACGGTTCCGAAGGGTTTTATAATAATTTATATCGGCTAGTGGTTGAAAGTATAGAGGCTGTAACAAGGAGAAAATTTCACTCCTACATCGTAAATTATTACCAGAACAAAAATTGAAAGATATCCGCATAAGACAAGCAATCGGGTGTATTAATAATAATAACAATAATAATCATTATTAGTGCTATTACACAACAATAGTGCTTACACAAGTCACAAAACTAAAAAAAAATAGAATAAATCTAAATGTACAAATACATATCTTAGCTATTACTACTCAGATATTCATCGACCAAATAGAAAGCTCGAGAAAGTATTTTTTTTTTGTCCGTTTAAATGAAGAAATCGGTAAATCCCTAACAAAGTTTGGAATAATATAGTAATACTTAAAAGCATAGTAGCTTACTCCGTCTCTGCTTTTTGCTAACCTATGAAAATTTGATCGTAAATTGTCATTATGTCTGGTGTAATGATCGTGAATCATGGAATTAAGTGTATATTTATTTAAATTGGATTTTACATAAGTAACACATTCAAAAATGTACAAGCATGGAGTTGTGAGAATTCCCAAAGATCTGAACGAGTGTCTGCAGTCATCCACATATCCAACGCCAGATATTAGTTTTATACATCTACGTTGTAGAGCAAACATTTTATTAGAATGAGACGAATGGCCCCAGTTCAATATGACATATGACATACTTGATTGGAACAGACCATAATAAACACGTTTTAGAGAATTAACTGTTAATTTGGAGCTTAAAGATTTTTCCCAAGTGAGAGTTTCATCCAGATAAACACCTAGAAATTTAACCGGTTCGTTTTGTGAAACATTTTCGAAAGGTCGTAATGTAAATAATAGTGTCTGTGTTTTCTCTAGATTAATGCTAAGCTTGTTTGCAGAAAACCAATTTTTGATGTTTATATTCATCAGTTTCTTTTTTAAGGTCATCTAAACATCGATTATAATTAATAGCTGTTGCATCGTTTGCAAAAAGGATAAAATTTGTATTGTGATCACAATATTCTAAATTGTTCATATAAATTAAAAATAAGCAGGGACCAAGAACAGATCCTTGAGGTACTCTATGCTTAATAGTAAAAATCATTATTGAAATTTACAAACTGCAATCTATCACTGAGGAAAGACGTAATAAGTTTAATACTACTAGTGGACAGATTATAATGTGCTAATTTTCTAGCTAAAATAGAATGACTATTACAGTCAAATGCCTTCGTAAGGTCAAAAAATGTGGCATAAGTGATAAATATTAATTTATCCTAGAAGTTATTCAAAACTAAATTTGATAGGTTACTGATGGCAAGAGTAGTTGAACATTTGCTCCTAAAGCCATATTGACAATCAGTAAATAAAAAAATTACTATCGTAATAATTAGTTATTTGATATTTTAAAGCTTTTTAAAATATTTTTGAAAACACTGGTGCAATCGATATAGGACGATAGTTATTGATATCGCCAAGATCACCCTTTTTCAAAATAGGCGTAACCACCGACAACTTCTAAGCTTTAGGGTAATAAGCGGCCTCAATACACTGGTTTATGAAATTAGTTAATGGATAAATTATGTTTTTTAAAGTTTTGATTTTTGAGTTAATATTATAAGCGTCCTTGCTGGAAGAGTTGTTTAAACTATCGATAATACACCTAATCTCCAAGAAAGACACTTGTGAAATGAAAATGATACGTTAGATGGTATAGACTTGTGCAGATATTCGTTGAAATCGGTGTTTGTTGGCGGCAAGTCATTTAAGATATTTTCAGCAATAGTTACAAAGTAGCTATTAAGAGCATTAGCATTCAGAAAGATAGATTTATTGTGTTCTAGTGAGCTTTTAATTTTAACGACATTCCACAATGCACGAGAGCTGTATTTATGATCAGTTATGTAATTATCGAATTCAACTACTTTAGCTTTTCTTTATTCACGAATATAATTGTTACGTAAAGTTCTTATATAATCATTAGTGATTAAGTTCGGGTATCTTGTATTTATGGCTTTAGAAAAGTTTACATTTTCACGTAAATGGTATAAGTAAGCGTTAAACCAAATAATATTTTTTATGAGAATTATGACTTTGATTTAGTTTGGTTTTTATTGGAAACCATAGGTCCATAGATCGTGTGATAGTTTCCAAGAACGTAAAAGACCAATCAGTCTCTAGCAAAGTATTGTGAAGCTGAAACCGACCCCAACTAAGTGAGTGTAACTTATACGTAAAACAGATTTGTATGAATTATTGCAAAACCCTAGAAAGCGATCAAAATGGTCTGATGTAAAAGCCATTGTAAGTAATCAAATTTCCATTAATATTTGAGAAAAAATTGTCTAAACATGCATTGCCTCGAGTAAAATTATCATTAAATGGAATTAAACCATAGGTTTTGAAAACATTACAGTACAATACAATAGTACAATACAAAGCAGTATTGATGAGTATTCGGCGCGAGGTGCGAGGAGAAACACGTGCAGCGTTTCGTTACGTTATTTACGAAAAATTATCTAGTGCTTGCTTATCTTACACTTGAGTATGTAATGTGAATTTATTGCTACAATTACAATTCATTTTATGTATACGTTTGTTTTTAATACATTAATATCAATATTATATTTTTATAGTTCATATTGCACTGCTCAAACTACAGGTAACTTTATAAACATTCATAAAATATTCATTTTTTTCATTTCCTACAAGAAATTCGAAGTGCAAGTAAATAGCGCATTTTAACAACCATATAAATCCAGTTTCCTACATTATTATTGTTCCTAAGTGTTATGTTCTTGTCTAATTGTTATATGTTCATTCCGCGGCCCTCTTGTGTGTTTTAGTAAGTCACCAAGATAGGCCCCTTGGTGTGAAGGGTGTCCTTGTTTACATCCTTTTCCTTTGTTTTTACTTACCAGTTGTTCACTGTTATTTTTTACTATGGATTCATTTTGTGGTATCTGTAGGAAAGATATTATTCCTGATAAGGAAATTGCCTGCGATTTATGCAGAAATTACTTACATACCACATGCGCTGGTCTCACGAGAATTGAAGTTCAATGTCTCAAGAGTAAAGATAGAAAATTATCTTATTATTGCTCGGACTGCTCAGACTTCAAGTTGCAACTAAAAAATCTTCACTCGCTTAAATCCTTGGTTGAAGAACTTAAAACTGAGGTTGATGTGTTAAAAAGTAAGGTGTTACCTAAGCAGTGTGCTGATGAGATCGAGATGGAGACGGTAGTTCAAGAATTCATGGATCGGGAAAATAGGAAGAATAACATCATTCTTTTTAATATCCCTGAAGAAGTTGATGGTGGTGGGGATAACCAGGTGGCGGCGGATAGGAATGCTGTGCGGAGTATATTGAGTGTTCTGAGTGTACCACTAGATGATCCTAAACCTATTAGATTAGGAAAATTCGATCCCTCCAAATCAGACAGAAAACGACCGATTAAATTATCACTCGCTGATAATACTCAAGTTAGTAAAGCCATGCGCAATTATAAAAAATTGAAGTCTTCTAATGAATTTAGAATGGTGGGTCTGTCTAAGGATAAGACTCCCTATCAGGTAAATTTCTATCGTGGGGTGAGACAAGAATTTCTCAGACGTAAGGATGCTGGTGAGAAGAATATTATTATTAAATATGTAAATGATGTCCCGAAAATTATACAGTTGAGGAAATCTTTAAATTGATTACGTCCAACAGTAGTGATGTTATGCGTATCCGCTATCAAAACGTGCGTGGTTTACGCTCTAAAATTAATAGCATTTATTCTACTCAGTGTAATATTGACGCGGATATTGTGCTGTTTACAGAAACTTGGCTTAGTGGGGATATTAGCAGCAGTGAACTCTTTGACTCTTCATATGTGGTGCATAGAGGTGATAGAAGATTTGGTTTGGTTGGCCGGTCTGTTGGTGGCGGTGTTCTCTCAGCCTTTACTGACACAATCGATGTAACTGCGGTTGATGTTTCTGCCCTTTCAAGATTGGCCCCTTTAATTGACTTGGTGCTATGCAGGTGTCAGATTGCTCATCTCTCGGTGTACATCGCTAACCTTTACATACCGCCGGATGTTGATCTTGGTTACTACGAAACATTTCTTGATGCCCTAGGAATTATGCTATTGGGCAAGTTATGTATTATAATTGGTGATTTTAACGCTCCTAACTTTAGTTTGGATATCTCTGGCGATGGAAAAACTGCCGTGATTACTTATTTTGTGGAAGCATTAGACCTGCGACAAGTAAATTTAGTACTAAATTCCAATGGTAAAATGCTTGATCTTGTTTTTACGAACATGCCTGTATTGCTGCAAACTATCCGTTTGTTTCTGAAGATTTACATCATCCTGCTCTAGAAATAATGATGCATTATGATACTGTGCAAAGACCTATCAATTTTCCATCTAACAATAATTTACGCTACAATTTTCGTCGTGTGGATATGGCGAAGCTGAATTCGGAAATAGCAGCTATTGAGTGGAATTTCTTATCCTGTTATAGTGATGTGGATCTAGCGGTACATGCGTTTTATAGCACTTTATATAAAGTCTTCGATCAGTGTGTGCCTAGGGTCAGGTCGGGTGGACGTAAATATCCTGTGTGGTTTGATAACGGCATCAGGCAATTACTTGGAATAAAAGAATCATATTTTAAGAGATGGAAATCAACCAAATCTGAGTACTATCTCAATGAATTTAAAAGATTGCGTAGGGTTCTTAAAACCAAAATTGAAAGTGCATACATTATTTATCAGGAACGCATTCAATCAGAAATTGTCAGCAATCCTAAGACTTTTTGGGCATTTGTAAATAATAGGAGATCGACATCTAGGATTCCGGGTCACATGTACTACAATCAGGAGGAGTTGTTGCAGCCTGCGCATGTGGTTGAGGCATTTGCCCTGCATTTCTCTGGAGTTTTTCACACTACAACAACCACTAGTTTGGTTGCACCTTCCTTCTATCCGTCTTTCAACATTCACTCGGTTACGGAAAGTGATGTATTGTGCAGTGCTGTAAGGATCAAAGCTGACTTAACGTCTGGTGACGATGGTATACCGGGAGTTGTCGTAAGGAACTGTGCTTCACTACTTGCTCGTCCACTTACAGTGCTGTTTAACTTATGTATTAAGTCGTCAACGTTTCCCAATTTATGGAAGATCACCAAAGTAATCCCTGTTTTCAAGAGAAAAGGGGACTGTAAAAACATATGTGACTATAGACCGATAAGTATATTATCAAATTTTGCAAAAGTATTTGAACAAATATTATACAATGGAATCTATGTTAATGTTAGACCATACTTGTCGGTTCACCAGCATGGATTTATGTCAGGTCGATCGACTACAACGAATCTTCTCAACATTACTCAGTATATTTCTTCAGCACTGGACCAACGCAAACAAGTTGACGTCATTTATACTGATTTTACTAAAGCTTTTGATACTATAGATCATAATCTTCTTCTAACAAAGCTAGATGCCATTGGATTTTCTCCGGCGCTCCTCAGAATCATATCTTCCTATCTCACTAATAGAGTGGGTTACGTGTTTTACAACGGATTTACATCGGCTACATTCAATATATCCTCTGGTGTGCCACAAGGTTCTAATCTTGGGCCACTGCTTTTTAATATATTTGTAAATGATCTGCTTAGCAGACTGCATTGTGAACTTTTGGCGTATGCAGATGACTTAAAAATTTATAACGTAATTACCAATACTGTTGATTGTATTAACTTACAAACCAACATTAATATTATTGATGAGTGGTGTACTCTAAACAAGATATCTTTAAACATAAACAAATGTTCAGTTGTTTCCTACACTAAATCCACTAATCCTGCTTTGTTTCAATATACGGTTGGATCTCAAATAATCTCCAGAAGGGATGGGGTGAGTGATCTGGGTGTGCGTTTTGATTCTCGTCTAAACTTTTCTGACCATATTTCTGAAATATGTTTATCAGCTTCTCGATCGCTTGGGTTTGTTATAAGATCTTGTCGCAACTTTAATAATCTCCTAGCAATTAAAACTCTTTATTTCTCTCTGGTTCAGAGCAAACTGGAATATGCCTCTTTGGTTTGGTATCCTCATTACACGTATCAACAACTCAAGATCGAGAAGGTTCAGAAAAGATTTCTAAAATATTTAACATTTAGAGTATCTGGCACTTATCCTGAGCGAGGTTCTGACTATGTAACTCTCTTGTCGCAACATGATTTTATGTCACTTTCTGATAGACGTAAGAGATATAGTGCTATGTTTTTGCTAAAGTTACTTAATAGTAGAATCGATACACCATGCCTACTCTCGCAATTTAATTTCAATGTACCTTTACGTAACACTCGCTCATGTACTTTGTTCGTAGAGTGTTCCTAGAGCCCGGACAAACATGTTACTTGGATCGCCTGTGTATCACATGTCGAGAAATTTTAACGATTGCTGCAATGATTTTTTAAACGCCTAGCTAATCACCGTTTCTGGTATTAATGTAATCCTTGAGCTATGTTTATATTTAGTTTATTCTATCTGGACTAGTTGTTTAACCTAATTAGCACCTTATCTTGTCTTTTTTTTTTTTTTGTTTTGTTGTATTTATTTTGTCCTGTAAATGGTATTAACTGTTGGACAGTAAAGACTATTATTATTATTATTATTATTATTATTACATAGTATCATAGCACAGGTATCCAAAGTGTTAAATTTTACATTGAAATCGCCACTTATAATTAAAGATTTACAAAAACACTTATCCACTAATTCAGACAAATTATTTAAAAAATAATTTAAAAATCTGTATATTGTAACAATGTAATATTGATCATATTTGACTCCGGACACTTCAAAGTCGCCTTAGCGACATAAATAGTCAAGGTTCAAAATACAGCATGCCAAATTGGCGCGCCCATATATACCGACACCACCAATAATTATCAATTACAGTATTGCGAAGGCGACTATTGTCAGGCCAGTGCTCATTTATACAAATGAAAGCAATATCATGTTGTTGAGTAAATAGTTCTATTTCAAGAATCTCATTTCCCAAACCTTGTATGTTTATATGTAACACATTTACGTTATGTTTTCTTTCCAGAAATGGACTAAAAAACGAATAACGCATACGTCTCTAGGCCATGTGGCAGGATTTTGAATAACTTCTTCAAATCATGCCGGTAGATTTACCTTGAAAGACGAGTATTCATCTGGATGCTTAGAAGATATCCTCAGGTATTTGGCATTTTCAATTTTCTTACTAACCAGGTGTTCTAAATCTTCACTGGCTAAATTTGGTCCCAAGCGGAAGAAGTCAAAATGTACATATCTTGTAGCTGCCCTAATCGACGTAATTTTATTAGAAGATCCGTGTATAACAGGTAATTTCTTTCGACGATTTACTGTTTTCCATTCTTCCTTTTTTGATGGGGAGTCGCTCTTTATTTTTGAACTAGTCTGTCGGTCTTCTATTCCACTGTTCGTATTAGGGTTTTTGTTTGCAGCCGGTTTTTGTGGTATTGGTTTTTTTAACGCAGTCCGATATTGAGATTTTTCCAACGATAAATCGCTACATTTTCCATTGTTATAAGTTTCTACTTTTGATTCAGCAATATCGATTTCATTAACATTATCACCAGTTTTAGTGAATTTTAAATTCTTTTCCATATTTTCAATTTTTTCTTCCAGTTGCACTATTTTGTCTCGTAAGGGTTTAGTTTCTTTAGAGACAACTTTAGCAACAGTTGTTTTAATAATTTCAGGAAACTCTTGACTTTTAATAAAATTGATTACAGTGAGCGTATCTTCCCCCTTATTGGGGTTTAACCTTGTGTTACTTGGCATATTTAATTAACTATTTAATGCACTTACAAAATAAATTATTTCACGGTATTGCGAACGATGTGGACGGCCTCACATCCAACGAGTGTATTGGTTTAAACAGTACAATAGAAACTTTAGTTACAATTTTGATATTTGAAACAGTAGGAGGAAAGAACACAGTGGATGTGTCGGGTTTTGCATTTCAAACAACGCATTTTTAATTTTTTTTAAGGTGACAAACATGTCAAGTTTTTGTTTTAATATTTGTACCCGGCAGTATCTACCACTTCATAATCGTAATTTCGCTAAATGCGTTCTTAACGGTTATAAATTATAAGACCTTTTATCAAGATTACGGCTGCTATACGTGCATCAACTATCCTTTTCAGTCGTTATAATCGTCCAAGTCGAAGAAGTGAAGGTGCGAAGAGAACATTGCAACTGTGCGTCAGAGTGTTTCTGAAGATAAAAATATGTCAATTTCTCGGCGATCACAGGCTATGGACATTGCCATGCTCAAAATTGCTTTAATTCAAGAACTAAAACCATACGATCATTCTTCTCGTCGCAGGTTAACTAATTTGGTTTCAGAGAAACTCGAAAATGATCCCGAATTAAAATAAAAATAGTCTTTGGCAACGAAGCTCGCTTCTGGTTTTTTCGGTTTTGTGAATAAGCAAAAGGAAATCAGCCAGAAGCAATGCATCGATTCATATTGCTTGTAGGCGTAATGAAGGAGCAATGAGCTTTAATTTACGCTGAACTCCTACCATTAATTAAATTGAACAAAGTATTTCTTCTTTTATACTGTTCTAATATTATGTATAAGTATACTTTGTGTTCGAATCTAAGGTGAATGAAAACATAAATTTCATACTTATCCGATATCCCCCTAACATGTGTACCTAAAAACCCTCGTACTAACGGGCGCAGTATACATATATCATCGTACACAAACTGAACGAACAAGATACAAAGTAACACTACAAAAGCGCAAAAGTAATCTGTAAGTGTACAATCACACGTATTAGAATGAACTATTAAAATAAGTTTCAAATGCACATAGGATAAAAGAAATCATGTAAATAATCTTGTAAAACTCATGATATTGATTTGTTTCTTATAACTATGCCTAAATAATTTATAGTTTCTTTGCCTACATATGTATGCAAAACTTGCTCTTGTGTACTTATCCAGTCACAGCTCCTCGATATATCCAGCTTTATATTCATGAGTACCACGAAGATAATCTAAATTTAAACGGTTGCTTACATATCTTACGTAATTGCGAGAATGGTGAAAACAGCATTTGCATTTATAATAGATTTGCGAGTCAGCAAACGTTTCAAATTAAAAATAATTTTTTCAGTTCTTTCTGGTAAAACAAATTAGCAGTATATTTAATGCACTATACTTTCCAAGCGAACAAAAGATACAATGTTTGTTAATTAATTGTATGATCGATATAGGTTTTCCAACTAAATTTAAACACCTAGATATTTAGTTAACCGTTTGTGTAGCAATCAGTTCACCATTGTTAGTATTTCCGGTCAGTATTATAAGATCTCTTTGACTGTAAAACAGCGTGTACTTCAATGGAAGCCTCTCTATCTCAAAATGGATAACGCGTCTATAATGTGTCTCTCTAAATCTTTAAACCTCGTCAACCGTATTTTCGGCGCGTAAGAGAAAATAAGTACCAACAAAATCCGTGACATGGAATTCAAATATTGTTAGTAGACTTCACAAAAATCCATAAATTTTATTTGATTATACGTGCTTAATTAAGCACTCGAACATTGTGGCACTGGAACACAGTAACACTTCACTAAAATCCGTACAACAACACTTTACTATAACTGGACGCATGTTTCGATAGCTAACAATTCGATAGCTAACAATAGCTATCGTTTAATTCCTGATTTATCCATGTTATCTGCTTGGTCTTTGGGATTTTCTAATTGTTGTATTTGCGTAAACACATGCAAAGTTACTATATCAGTATCGATTGGAAAGTGCAGAATTTAATTTCAGATTCATTCATACAAAGGAAAGAATGCTACGATGCCGTTAAAACTCAAGCATTTTGCTTTTATAATAACTATGTTTTAAATAGTGTTACAATAATGATGTGTTTATTTTTATTTAAAATGTTGCAAACTTCGTTATTGTAAATATATAATGTAAATAGATTTAAAAATAAAGATAAGAGGTATAAAAAGCAGACAATTCAGACGAGTTATGCCTATGGCAATTATGCCATGGCATTTGCCATTATGGCAAAATTATGGAATACATTGATTAAATAAATAAATTTAAAGCAATTTATTTTCCGAACAAATGTTGGGAGGGGTCAATTTTCTTTTAATAAATATTTGCGTATTAGTTTTAAGTTTCTCCACTTCTGGTTTTCATGTTTTTACGAAATTTTTTATGATAACCGCTATTTTTTTTATTTATTTAAGATCGCTACAGTTAGAGATAGGAAATCGATATTTAGTTGTTTCCGATGCGATATATATTATGTTAAATGACCGCATAGTAATGTAAGCTTAAAGAATTTGGTAGGAAACAACTATCGAGTTGCATAGAGTCCACTTAAGTCTATAAATTTAATAAATAAAAAGATTTCAAACCATACATTATCCAAACAATAATTTGTCAATTTCTGAACTACTCCTACCCAACCAACTGATAGGCAAATTTTAAAGCAGGAGCTGCGTTCTAAAGGCTATTTCACACGATGCGTAATTTTGCACAGGACAGGATGCATAAAATTATACATCCTGTCCTGTTTTTCGTAATATTTTCTATTTTGCAAAATGAACGAAAACGTGGAAAACTATCTTTTACCAAGCTAAGGGTTTATATTTACATCCACTTCACATATTATATTACCTGTAACAACAGAAAAGTCATTCAAATTGATGGCCGCGCTACCTAATAAGCAAACAGCGGGCGATGACGTGTTACCTAGCTTCCTGATCTGAGATTATAGGTATACATTCCCGCTACGTATATTTATTAACTTGTCTGTTGAAATCAATACGTTCCCCAATAGATGGAATAGTGGAAGTTATACTAGTTCATAAAAAGGGTGTGTAATTACAAGACGATATCTAACTTTGCCGTGATATAGAAGAAGGCTCTTTATATCAGTATTTATAATAGTACTTGTCCATTTATTTCCACCAATCAGGTTTTATCTACGGTCGGTTAACAGTTACTAATTTGGTCGTTATATCTCAGCGAATCAGAGAGTTTCTGGGTAGGTGTGGGCAGATGAAGGTAATCTATACAGATCTCTCCGAGACATTTGATTTGATCGACCATGAAATACTGATCCGTAAACTGGACGCGTTTGGTTTTGTCCCATCAGCCTTAGATCTTTAAGTTCTTATCTGTTTCAACGGAAGTGTTACGTGGTGGGCATCTTCCCGACGACTACACTTTGACATCTGTAAACGTAGGAAGCGTATCGCGGCATCTTAGGTTGAAAATTAGCAAATGCTATCGGGTAACAAGTGAACGAAGGGACATTAAAACAGTCGGGGTTCTGCTCTCTACATTTCTAGCTGTTGTAGCAGATACACGTGTTTAGCAATGAATTGTTTCCAAAAGAAGTTTAGCTTGTTTGGTATTTAAAATATTTTAATGTGCAGTTTTTATTGTATCGAGTTATTTGAAAGAATGCGGGGTTTCTGTACTTAGCACGCTGAAAAATAGAGGGCGTGTTAAATACTTCAATTTTCTAGATTTATTTATATAGAAATAATATTCAAATTACTTCTACAATCCTGGCAAATGCCACTGCATTGCATCCGTGACGTGGACAATTTATAGCAATTAATGAAACAATGTTGTAGGAAACAAGAATGGCGCTGAACTTGAACGTTTTACCGACTACTTCACAACCAAGATAACTACGATACGCTTTCTACTTTAAGAATATTTATCAGTTTTAAAATAACACCAAGTATAATTTATTTTATATAAGTGGCATAAAATTATAGATTTAATTCCATACCGTAAATTATGCGGGGGTTTACTGTTTAGTTTCCCAGCGAAGTGATATAGCTTAGGAAATTTAGCGACTCGTCTAATATATAAAAATATTATTTTATACCCAATGGAATTATTTTTCACGTATTTAGTGAATGAAGTTACTTTAAATTTGCAAAAAGGGGATGAGTCATGGCAACCTCATGTTAAGGCGTGCTTTCCTCCAAATTCGCTGGTCGCTAACAACCGCGACAGGGTAGCTTTTATCAATTAGTTGAAACCTGCACAATACGGTTGCTCCCCGGTCGCTAGTCGCTCGACTTCTTCGAGAACAAACATGGGCTCAAATTCGCCCGAATTTCGCGAATTTCTTTGTATTAACCATATTTGAATTAAGTTTGTATTGTAACAAACAACTTTTCAAATGTACATTAATTGTACATTAATATTACTATGCTTTATATATTTCGCACTTATTTTACCCATTTTTATTCTCCACTTTTTATCTATTATTGTTTACATTTATTCCTGCATCTTTCATTTTCTACCATCAAAAGTAGAAGCAAATTTTCCTTTTAACGCTGATAATTGAACAATATTAAAATGAATGTCTTCCTATTAATATTCACTTTTCACGGAACTGTACGGTATTCGCTGGTGAATAAAATAATAATAATTAACAATAAAAATACTGACGTATTTAGAGGAAAACAATTAATGTCTCGGCGAACTGGTAGCAGCTACCTGGTCGCAATCGCCAGCGGTCAGCGAATTTGGAGGAAATCTCAGCTTGGCATCGGTAGGGCGCCGCTGTACATCGACGTGGGTTGCTGATCCAGACTAGCCACGCGCTAATCATTGCTATCCTACTAGTGGTATTTCTAATATTAGGTACCAACAAATTCATGGATCAATATTTGAGTAAGTTTTCGTTTTTTCGTGTTTTCGTTTTATTCATCAACGCATATCATAGGGAAGTTGTGGACCCTTCGAGATGTGCAATATTTGTACCGGCGTTTACGTTGTCCAATCCGAAAGAAGAAAATAAGAGAACGTTAGCATTAATAAATTATAATCCGCAAATTCAATAAACAAGTTACTTTATTAATCAGTTCGAATAATACATCATCTAAATAAAATAAATGCTACGTGTGGCAGCCTCGCAGTGCAGCATTTAACTACTGTTTCCGACTGGTCGGTATATTTGGATATTTACAAACTGCACATTTTTATATTGTATGAATAATTTGTTGTATAACACAGATATCTAGGCGCTATCGACAAGTGAATCGTTTAACATGCAGTATTGATCTCTGAAATAACTTTAATCAAGATGTAAATACGTTGGCCGCTTGCCAAAGCTGTCCATACAAAAGTAATGGCGTGCAGCTGTATTATCAGTAAGCATTTGGAGCAACTCACACTCCGCTTCTCTTAATTTGAAGTACTCGGATATCGTTTATGGCAATGTATGTATATTAAAACTATAATATATCTCCGGATCGCTTAATGTATTGAAGTTAAGAAACAATAATATCTAGATATACTTTAACTGTAGCGAGCGATGCAGATGCAGCTTTAACAGAAAATAATAATATTCAAACTATTGAATAATTTATAGTGAAATTGTGATAAACAGGATAATAACGGTTCCAATAATTACTGAATATTGAAAGTAACTTTGTTTTACATGTTGTGTGCGAAAAACTAAAAAGTATATTCTCTACCAACAGCTGACAAATTTATTCCAAATTCCCATCATTAATTAATTTCAATAAAGTTCAGTAAATTAAAGAAGTTAAAATCAAGAAAACAGGAATGAATGAAGGAAAATAGTAACGAGAAGCACCCGGGCTTTACTAGCAATAAATAATAAATATTACTTGTGCTTCTAGGATCGAGATTTGTATGAACTTTTAAGCCTAATGTTGCAGAGCAATTTGGCGTTTTTTCCTAGCCAAGTTTGCATAAAACATGAGCAAATTACTATAACTTTGGTCGTCGACTTTAGTCCGTATTTAATTGGCAAAAACGGCAGCTGGGTTCAGAATTCAATAAATTTGTTTTTACCCCATTACATTATGATAACAGGCGGTTACGTAGATTTCTAAACTCGAATAGAGCATTGCATATAAAATTGTTAGAATCGATGTACCAAGTTGTTCGAACATGTTTTTCAAACCCAAACGCAGCGGGTAATGCAGTTCAACATGACCATACACATTTCCGATTTGCAACATGATTATGACCTAATTCACTAAAATACACTGCAAGAAAAGGTTTTTATTCAAGTTCGATTCAATTTACATCCTTTTCCGTTTTTTGCCTAAATTACCTTCATTAATATTATTATCAATATTAATTTTAGAAAAATTACTTTAAACGTCGCACACATGCTAACCTAACACTAACGCATACGCGGATTGCTCGAATATTCTCATTCTTTCTTTAAAACTCGTCGCTGACAAAAATTTATTCGTATTTAAAATCCAAACAAAAAAGAAACCTTTGGGTTCGTTTGTAACTGTGCAATAATCTGAACAATTTAAACCATTAAATTTTCTGCAAGGCAGTAAATTTTGCTATAAAAATTTACCGGAAATATTTTTTCGGGGCATGCGTACAATTATTGTTATTAATGTAATGTTGGGAATGTAAGGTCGAATACATTGGTATCACCCCCTGTTTCTGTTATGACAATCTATCTATTATCACTGTAGTTACTAGCTAAATAAGTATTGCTCAAATAAAATTGAATCACATCGTATTTGATATGATTCAATTTAGTATATTTAAGTATATAGAAGCACTAGTAAATTAATTCAACAACAAGCGTCAATCGCAGAGTAGGGTACTTTACGGTAACCTAACATTTGAACAAATGTAAAGCATTTTGTGCATCGATTTTCACGCGTAATTGCAAGAAAAATGTAGAAGGTTCTAGGTTATTTTGTGTGCACCATAAATTGTAGCCTATACTTGCTACGTAGCCATTTCCCCTCCTTGAAAAGTTTTACAAAATTATATATAAATTCCTGCATGTTTAGAATGTATTTGAATGTTGAAAAAACATGTTGATGTCATATTTGTAGCGTTACTATGTCATGTACTGCCACCTTGCCAAATTCGAATTGTTCAACGTCCTATCCAATTGGAGCACCCGGTATGTTGGGTCGGAAGAAGATGCTCTTCACCGGGTAGCGAATTTGAATAGGACATTGAATAGCACTTTAGTAGATCAGTTTTAACAATTTTAAAACACAGCGTTATTGTACTCGACTTAATTTAGAAGCGCATCTTCTCTTGCTTAATATATTATAATCAGAAAAGTATTCATAAAATTTTATCCAACACTGAAGAGCCGACATGAATTTCTTCAATTTAGTAACTTGGGACTTAAGAACTTGCACTCAAAAATAAAATGGGAGGTAAACGTTACAAGGATTACTCCCTATCTTACAATGTAATCAAAGTCAAGTGACTGCGAGATGTCAGCTGCATTCCACACGATGCCGAGCGTCGTTGGAGGAAATAAAACATTGTTTTATTTCCTATTTTTCTTGTTTAAACAGTTTTCATTACTGTAAATTGAGCTTAATAATGTGTTAATTAATGACAATGGTAGGTAGACATTGTGCAATTGCTGAGTGTAAAAACAATTCGGACGAAGCTAAAACTAATAAGAAAAATGTCGCGTGCTGTCGTTTTCTCGAAGATAAGAATATAGTTTCTAAGATTATCAGGGAACAGTGGGTTAGATGCTATTGAAGAGCAGATAAATTCAATTGTGGTGCACGTCAAATGTGCTCACGTGTGTGGAACTGATGACAAACGAGATTTACAAAATTAATTATTCTAATAATTATGTTAAATATTTTGCACACATGTTAATATTTAATTACAGATTTACCTACACAAACACTTAATTCCTTTAATTAGGGCAGATCATCCTATTGTTCAAATAAAACCATAACTTTTCAATACCAATTAGATGCTTGTGTTAAAAAAGGCTGCTTTATTTTAAAACTCAGCTTGTGGAATCAAAGAAATATATGTAGCAACCTATGTTTCTTAAGAAATTCTTTCTACCTACCATCATATTTAATTGAAACGTTAGATACATAATTACAACAACAATATAAATCATTTTCGCCTGACTTATTAATATATGTTTAAATTTATGGATTAATGAAAATGCTGTTGTATGCAACAACACTTCTGTTTTAAGCTTAAGATAATATTATATTGCAGAATAAAATTGTATTTTTTGTAGATGAACACATACACATTTGCTTATTGCATATTGTTGTTCCTTTATTGTTATTTATCCGGGGTTATGGTAATAAGAGCAGTATAGAGGAATCCGGAAAAATAAGGTCTGTTATATTCTGTAAACATATCCCATACTACCGGAAGTACATGAATAACAAAAAAAAAAACCGAAATAAGAGATGTATTATGCATAATTTCATTTATCCGCGAAATTTCATCAATATCATCGTATCTGTTTTAAAAATATTTGCTAGGTCCATGTTTTATCTCAGTCCTATTGCCTTGTGAATTAAAATGGTATTTTTGGTAAATAACCATATACATAGTTGGTTTATTTACTGCAAATTGGTTTTCTCTATTATTTAGGCAATTCAATTTAATTGCAAAAGTTGAAAAAAAAAATGTATGCCAGCCTTTATAATGAAGGGAATTAAAAGGTAATGGAACCTGATGTCACTAGCAACTTATTCTTGATTTGATGACAAATTTGCTCATGCTTGTGGCGTCTACTGCACTAATTCTTAATGGTCCACCATGTCGTATTTAATTAGCATTATGCAAATGTTTGTACTGTACCTTAATTGTAGCACTAATTTCGTACTAATCTATATGAACACATTTTTAGGTTCGGAATATCACTTCTACCGTATGTATCAGCTGTTTATTGGTACGATCTTTTTATTTAATTACTTTACTGCCTTATGTTTTAATGAAGTAAAATAGGACATCAAAAATATTTATTGCGACACAATTTAATATTTTTCTGCTAAGGCTGGATTCTTCGATTCTTGTGTTCCCTTTATGAAAGCATGCAAACTAGACCGTATAAAGACTTTAGAAACGATTTATGGCGATGCAAGTTTGGACGCATATTGACCAAGTAAATGCATCGCTGCTAAAATATTTTCCGAAAAAGCAAATGTCCATTTTATTTTCTCAACCTTCTGCACAAACAGATTAGGAATATACATATGTGTACGTAGTAATTCCGATATAGCGGAAATGTACTAACTGAGGAGCGTAAGTAGAACATACCAAATATTTATGTTTTACCGCGTAGTACTTGCAGCCTTCTGTTTCATTTCTTATCCTGAAGTCGTATTCAGCAAATCGAATCCGATTTATATTGAAAATACATGTCGGGAAACTTTACATCTTCACACAATAGAAGCCATTGTTAGCCCGCAGCGTGTTGTTTTCCCTCTTCCGAAATGGAGTTGATGCAGCACCGGATGAAAGAACAACCAACGCCATGCTACGTTGAACTTCAACGGCTAAAGACATTATTTATAGACAAAGCATTATCGGGACATCATGTTGAAGCAATAAAATAAATGAGGCTCTTTTTCATATTGACATTGCAAACGAAAATATTGCCAATGATTCTTTATTATTTTCTCTTTTCTGTAATAACTTTTTAGCCGTTTTTCTTTTGGAAGATGTTGAAATTGCTGTAACCGGTTGAAACATGGGCTTTAGATGTCGATATGTTACTCCTTATCTTTAGAAAGGTATTGTGCGCCAGCTACGCGGAAATCGTCAAGATTTGTCAAATACTTTAACTTAATGGAAATTTTCCTTGGTAGCATTTTAAACTATTAATTTTCCATTTGCAACCAAAAGAAAGGTACTGTTCCTCTTTCCTTCTCAATTTTTGTAAAAGCATTAGGTTAGAATCTTTTGAAATTGTTGAATTGCGCTTACACTGTTATTTCTGTATATACCGGCTATTGCATCCAGGTTTCTAGTATTAGTGCCATTTGACTACCGTGATAACAATAAACAAACCATTCTGACGTCGACGTTTTGAAACTATTAATTTAAAACATTGGGCATGAGTAGCAACTTGCAATCAAAGTCAAAGTTTAGTCTTCCATTTGGAAATTACATGCAATTGATTTCTGGTGTTTTTGTAGTTTGGTTAACGTGGTAACATTAACGATCTTCTGCTGAACAAAAATTTCGTGTCTGAGTAGGGAAGAGTTAGGTGTTGGGTATTACGACAATGTGAAAAAAATACTGTATTTTAGCTAGCAGGATGTCCTAACCGACGTCCACTACCGAAAACATCTGCCAAATTAAAACCAATATTATAGAATTATAATACCAATGCATCTTTTTAATGATAAATAACAAGGAAAACAAAATATTAATAACAGGTCAGATAGCCTAATAGTAAGTGATGTAAACGTAATTTAAATATATATTTAAAGCCAAAACAAAAAATAATAACATGTAATACAATAAAAATACACTATGCACAAATTTAATAACCATTACTTAACCATTACTTTTTTTGCGGCAATCATTCGTAAAAGTATCTAGGCCTCCGTAAGCGTTTCATTTCGGAATGTTTGTGCTATCCTTAACTTCATTAATTGCGTCAGAATTTATTCCTAAAATTTTGAATTAATAGTTAAGAACAGCAGAGTCAGTATGTTTTGCTTACTACTATTATAGTAACTAAACTATAGTAATACCAGGCGTTTAACTCTAACTGTTTTAGTTTCTGTGTTTGGTGTATTCATTATTATACAAAAACGTTAGAGATATAAGTTACCTCTACGGTGGAATGAGTTCCAATATCAAATCTGGATAGAGCCCATTGCAATTTGCTGCTGTAAAAGTTTACGCCAAAATGTGTTTGTATTTCAGATCTTGTGTAAGAAACATATATATGGACAGGAGCGGGGCGATTAACGAAATTATGGATATCTCGAAATCTTTTAAGAATAGACACACAAAATCTATACTATGTTGGTATATTTCTATACGGACTAACCAAATTCCTAATAATAAATAGGGGTGTTTCATTTAAAATAAGAATCAGATTCGCTACTTATCGATCACCCTGTGTATACAGAAATATTTTTAAAAGAAAAAATTACATTGCCATTTACAAAATAGACACAATGGGTACTACTAATTTCAGAATATTGGTACATCTATATATTACACTATATGGTAAAACTACAAATCATAAATTATTATTACTTTAAATCGTGCAGTTTAATGATAATAATGAACAATTCTACTTTCATTTTCTCGTTTCTTTACCCATAATATTTAGAAATGTGCTTTTCTCATGAAATACTATAATTTATTACTTAGCTTCTCTGTATTTCTATTATTTCTGTTCAAGTTTTATGAGTTCATCTTCGACCTTTGTCTATTTTTCATCTTCTTTCGCATTTTAAATTATTAATGAATATGAAAATGTTTCATCATTTGATGTTTCGCGTTAGTAAAAGCTCAGTTGTGAAAGCTCGCTAATGTGATTTTGTAGTAATAAATTCAAAAGATTTAAACGAAAAGCCTTAGCATCGCTTTACTCTGAACTACAATATTTTTAGCAAACAATATTAGGAAGAAAGCTGCATTTTACAGGAAGGTCCTAATGTACCCACTCAGAATAACTTTTTAAATAGTAAAAGCTATCGTTTTTGAGCAAAACAAATCGATTTCTATGTTTTGTATACTAAGTTCCAGTTTTAACGGAATCCAATTGCATTTTCAGTACCACCAAAATGCTGTGAACTCTTAAATGGAGCATCCTACATATGTTTTTGCGTTTTTGGAGAGGCGGTGAAGAAATAAATTCAATTACCCAGTCCCATATGTTAGACCAATTTAAAAGTGTTTCGATAATACGTTCTATTGTTCTGCAAAATTGGCAAGGGAAAAGCTCATTACTGGCAACGTAATCATTTATCAATTTATCAAAAATTAAAAGCCAAATTATTCTTATTATTTATTTTATTAATTGTTCCTTTAGTTTATTGATTCATCGCAATTAATCAATTGTGGTAGGTTTGTTTAGATTTGTTACTTTTTGATAATATACGTGCGAAGCGTACAAGTTGAACGTAGGGCAATTTTAATATTCTGTGTCATGACGTGATATGGGTCAGATCTGATGTCACAAACTTATTCATCATTGTTCCTACGGAGCCAACTCTAACAATAGAGTCTCCACAGATGACACCTTATATGATAGAAGAACACTGAACGTAGAAGCTATGATACAACTCCTTGTGTAAACACTACCTACTTCCAAGTTGGGGTGATTCTACCAACAAATATTCGGAGTGGCAAGCGGGTCACCTCTATTACCCAAATTCAATAATATATACATGGAAAACGTCCAGCAAAAAGGAATGAATACTCGCCACCTAAAACCGAAGGTGTGGTTAAGATACGTGGCTGGTACTTGTCATGTGGCCACATGGGAAGCATACCCTGGAAGGGTCTCTGTAACAAATAAATAGTATAGAAAACTCTATCAAATTCACCATAGAACTGGAGGCAGTTAGCCTTCCTGGATGTCTTGATAAACAAATGAGCCAATGGTACATTCAAGGCCAGGGTTTACAGGAAGCTAACGAATACGTGACAATACCTGCATTCCGGCTCACCCACGTAACATCAAAATGGGCGTAGCCAGGATATGGTCGGAAGAACGGGATAGGGAAGAAGAAGATCTGACCAACACCTTGAGATGAAATAGATATCCCAAACACACATTTTGCCAAAGCAAGAAGAAGCAGTATAAGACTACAACCAAACCAAGAGTTGAATATAACACAAAAACAACCTGACATTGCATGCAGCACAGTATTCCCACACATCGGAGGTCTATCCGAGAAATTCAGAAGAATAGGCAATAGGTATAAGATTAAGACTGCAATGAAAGCAGCAAGCACTACTAGATCAATACTAACAAATACCAAACCGGACAATGTGAATCAACGAACAGAAAACTGTCTATACAAAATTCCTTGTAAATGTGGACGTCTATGCACAGCAGAAACTAGTAGACCCCTACACGTGAGAGTAAAAGAGCACATGAACATGGTACGTAGGGGCAAACAGAAAAATCATACTTGGCACAACACACTTATGAAGAAAAATTGAGGAGAAAGCTAACGCAAGCAGCATGTTTCGCTACAACACCAAATGTCATCAGCAACCGTAGAGATCAAATCCATTAATTTGCGTATGCATTGACACCATAACTCAGGCCATCACACGGAGCAGGACAGACTAGACAACTACTGCGCAGTAAAATCAATATACTCCAACTTCTGCGCAGGATAAAGACAAGTTATTGCGCATCTAGTTCTACTCATACAAGTGCAGCTTAAATATAGGTTATAAACAGTAAACTTCCCTGCCCTCCTCTCTCCCTCGCCCTTCTAATGGCTGAGCGATTGAAACGATTGACAATGAATAAAGTTCGCCATTTTCCTTCCGCTTCACGAAATTAGCAGAGACTAGACAGACTCGTGTTTTCTCGACTCTCGGGGAAACCAGTAGGCAACATGAATCCATTCTCCTGAGACGAATAAACACGAATCTGTCTAATCTCTGCTAATTTTGTCAAGGGCACGGAAAGTGGCGAACTTTAACAACGAAGAACCAACGCATAGTAGACATTGGTTCAAGTCTCACTCAAGTCGCGCAGGGTCAATAGAAAAATTGGGAGAGAAACACATACCTGCGTAAAATGATGAGTTTGGTAAGAAACAGCACTTATCAGAGTTACGTTGAAGACAACAGAAGAAAATCTGTTGAAACGTTACGTTCACTAAATCCAAGAGACGAAGAACATAGCCCCGACAGCAACGCAAATATGTTTAATATTCGGTGTTCAATTTAATGAACTCTAAGATCTCTAAGATCAGCAACACGTGGAGGTTAGCACTACGAAGTCGTCATACAACGAACGACGTGATTCAGCGGAACGGAACGGTTATGGATCAGCAAAGCAGAACAAAAATAGGATATATAACGAGCAGCAAAAGACAACAACAGCAGTCTTTAGAAATCTTCTGAAGAAGCTGACAGGATAGTCAGCGAAACGTCAAGTTAAATATCAACTACACGACATCACCCGAAAGACATTTCTACTATGGATTACGGTCGTGAAAGCCTACACTCAATTAATGAACTCTACCCTTATACAATTGGAATTGTTTGAGAGAATTGTACAATAGATAAACAACCATTAGGTCAAAAAGAATACATTTTGCCGTCGTAACTGCAAATTAAATCGTTGTTGTGCAGCCACGCCACTCAAGGTGATAATTGCTGCCAGATCTAGCGAATCCTAAAATTAATGATTACTTTATTTTGCATTGTTCGATTGTAGGCAATCCTAAAAGCAACAACGCAAAAAACGGAAAAGTAGATATATCAGAAAAATGCTTGCCGAATTAATCAATTTCAATAAAATAGTGCTTTCCGGGCTTGTTGGCCGTAGTCGATAGGTTCTTTTCAGACTTAATGTTTCGCCGGCAACTGTGGATTACGCCCACTCCTAGTAGTAACCCATATACCGCCGAATGGACAACTACGACCGCTATCGTGTCGCCTCTCAAAAGAGAAACTGCCACAGTTGCCGGCGAAATGTCAGGTCTGAAAAGAACAAGCCCGGAAAGTAATAATTTTTACAAAGTTAACACAAAGAAGATTCCGTTGTGTAGAGATAAGCGAAAACTAATTTATCGAAAATTTTTATGAAACCCAAAAGACAAATATGAAGTGTTCAAAACTTAAAGGACAAATATAAAAACAATATCCCTCAGAGTAGAAACGAAATTAAATTAGATTAAGTTCCTCCACCACAATCTACACATTTTTGATAATGCATGTACTGGTTACGTTTCGTAAAGTTTTTGGCTCTGCGCTGAATGATCCTAGTATGTTCCTTTAATTCTAAATGGTTTTAGAAAGAGTAGCCCAAAGAACTTAAATTAGGAGGAGCCGCCCATCTCATCCATCGTCTCTGAAATTAAGCCGAAAGAGGAATTCTTAGATGCTGTTGAACTGTTATCAGGTAAACTGAAGCCGTTGACGAAATAATATCCCATTCCATGTAATACCTTTCTTTTCGATTTTTTATTCTTTGTCTAGATTTAGGATATCAATGGTGTCTTGGGGAGACGCTAATACTGTATATGTAGTCAACAAAATATTGTTTGTTATTGCTATAAGAAAGGAAACTATATTACTTCTACCTAAACAGACACATTTCTTGAATATATCGAAACGAAATACTTGCATAGAATAGGAAAGTTACCTAATCCAAGAATCTGCTTTCCTATAAAAAATAAATTTTATCTTGATATAAGAATAAACAGTATTGAATTGTGAAGAGATTAAAATGTTACTATCGAGACTTCCTTGCTTATGTATGAGAATGCGAATCACTTGAATTTAGTGAGTATTACTTGACTGTAGAATTTACTTTCCTGTGTACCAGCGAGCTATACAAAATAAAATTGAGCCATTATTAAGAGTTAGTAAATTTGGCAACAATTGTCAATTTGTTTGTAGTTGATTTGTCTTAATTTAGCAATTCGCAGTTGTTGTTAAGTTAAGCATAGGCTACAAGAATATCAAGGGAATGAAGAATATTCAAGTACATTATTAATCATTTACCAACATCAATAAGTATGAAAAGGAGATGACATCACCTGCAAAGAACGGTGCACTTCCTTTGAAAGAGTGTAAAGGTTTAGATGATATATTCTATGTAACCTGTCGTTTTTGCTACAAATGCTTGTACTAAAAATGCACGTCCGGCGGTTGATTTTATCAATTTTTTTCTCCTTTGACTGTCAACCTTCCTAAAATTTATGCGATCCGAAAATTATCCGTGTTTTAATATCGATTATATTGCTCACCTGTAACGGGAAACTTTCCTCTTTACGTAAAACTATGACAGTAAATACACCTACTGCTGTCGAAACTTGGAATTTATAGCTATACGTTATGCCAAACGTGGTGTAAATTGGCTAAAATATATTTGAATAATTTATTAAATCGTCGCTTTCTCTTATTATTTGAATTTCCGCGAACGCCAACAAAAAAGAGAAATGTGAATTGTATATTTTTCTTTTGAATCTACTAAACTTGAAACCGTGGCATAAGAAAAAATAAATTTAACTTTCTCTGAAGAACGGGAAGTAACCGAACTGTAGAAATTTATTTATAGCGAAAAATTGTTTTTCCTCCTCCAATGCGGAAGTGTAAACAAAGATAAATACTGTGCTTTATGTATTTTTTATGAAATATTGCCATCGCTGAAGACGCCCCTTTAGTACTTTGATAACAAAACTCTGAATAGAATAAATTAACTTATGAGGGAGTTAAATATTAACGAAACGAGTATACTTCCATTTATCTCTTAAAGCAAATAGTTCATCTGGGACTACGACTTTCACTGCTGAAATGTAAAGAAAAATTATGCAACAATATTGCGGCTTTGTGGAGATGTGTAAAGTATAGTAAAGGCATAACGGCAAAATAACAGTACATCTAAATGGCAAATGCCAGGTAACAGAATTCATTCTTTCATATGTTTTCTTATAAATAAAGTTACATGCAGAAAGCTACATTATTATGTACAGCGCTGCTTATAAGGTCGCATGCCTACTTAAACAGAAACCCTTGCTGTTCCTCATTTTGTTGCGTCAAACTGTCCTATCCTAATTCACTTTATTAAACTGAGTATCCATATTGCCGCGGAAAGTTCCACTGGCAAAAGAGCATGCGATGTATCCTCGAGCGTATAGATGAGCTGGTTTGTTTAAGTACGATAACACATTGTTATGTTATAATTTACAACATCAAACTTTCTGTTCAATTGTTTGAATTCTACTATTAACTCAAGTAGAAGTCAAGGTTGGTGATTTATAAATAAGCTGGTTTCTAGTACGTAACATGTAAACGTACGGGGAAGTAACAGATACTCTGCTGCGAACCTCTTAATGAGTTTGGTCCCGAAAACCATAGTTGGACAGGTATAAAAATAAAAACTTTGTATAAAGTAACTTTACAAAAACGACTATAACATGCTACTATCTGTTCTACAACATTTTAATCGCTTTATTCTTATGCACTTTTGTACGTCACACAATAAATACCTTTTCGTTTGTACCAATTGACGATGAAGTATTTTAAATTGTCGACTTGATAATTTGGTCGCCCCCAAACTTTATATAAAGTAAAATTTAGCCAATCAAATAAAGGACTAAAGCATTCTATCTTTATGCTTGTCGAGCAGTGACTTTTGGATCCAAAGTAAGCATCATTAAGAGGTTTCCACGCAACATGTAAACGTAGAGTTTATATTGCAATATCCGATCAGTTTCTCATTGCAAATTGTAATACTCGTTAAATTTAATTTACTGTTGTCTATTTTAATTTAAATTGCTGAAATAATACTCTAGAAGCACTCTAGATATACTCTACAGTAGAAATGCATTTATTTCGATTATTAAATTTTTTAATTTCCTACTATTTGCTAATTTTGTCTAATATTTACTTGTTATACCGCTGTAGGTTTGAGTGTACTCGGTATCAATTCTCAACTGTATTAATAAAGTTAGTACTTAAAATTGCGTTTGTTTCTCCAATATGAACAAAAATCCAGATTTTTGTTTTCGTTGTTATTTACTATCCGAGGCCGTAGAAAGATCATTAATTAAATGCAATGCCGTCACTTTCGATCAACGGCAATAAATATTATTATACTACTATTTCAGATGCGACGATTATTACAAATATGCAAGTCTGTATTAGGTTCAAACATAAATCGCAATCAATTATTTGGCGCTACGTATGCAATCTGGACAACTGTACGTCATGCAACAGCTCTAATGCACCGGGAAAATTGAATTCTGTTAGTATTTTAACTCAAATGACAAATGTATTTTCATTTATATAATTTATTTAATTTTTTTTTGTGTATGGTGACGGCCCAACAGGATGTATGGGATTTTTGAAGCCAGTCATCTATTCTGTAAATTATGTGTGTAAAGTGATCCATGGACTTGTTAATATCACCCCTCACCATGAATGTTAAATGTTCCTTAACTGCGAATGCTGACTTGGCGACGTACCGGTCCCATTAAAAAAAATTTTTGATTCTAGCGGGACTCGAACACAGCGCTTAACCTTACCTAGGCAAGTGCATAACAAATGTATTTATTTAACATCATAAAGCTATTGCAAAATCATTTACAACCCCTTCGAATCTTACTCAAAATAAATTAGCCCAAAATTTATAATTTCAAAATTTCCTTTAATGTTGCCGAATCAACTATGTAGTTATACCTATGAATATCAATTTGTTTCTATAATACAAGCGATATCGCCGATAATATCACCACATAGTACGTGTAATAATTAACAATTTTCTTTAAAAAAGCGGTTGCAATACGTATATGAGAACCTGTACAATTTGGAGGTATGATAGAAAGCAGTATTTAAGATTTTTTTGTCAAAAAAAATTAATAATAATTTCCTTATTTCTACGCCCCAAAGATATTTGGCTAAAAGAAGGAATTTTCCAATAGGAATCGGGCTTTCTACCACTAGATGGACTGTTATATTCCATAGGTGGACAATGTGAAATGCCAATAAAATATGTGGGGATGGCGCTGATTATAAGAATATTTCTACGCGAAATTGATAATTTTGAATTTTTTAATAAATTCCAACATAAAACCAAATTTTAATTTCTCGTGTTTTACTCTAAATTCCCTTGAGGAGTCCTCAGCGCAATACAAAGGTTTCAGTTACATGTTTTTGAGTAAAATAAAACTCGGAGAATCAATTACCGCATTTACCTATCTCATTTATCTTTCGAAATATACTCCCAAAAGGTTGAAGATGGGGATCAAAGTTTCCCAACATTCTAAAACTCAGAACTCGCTTACCGTAAGAAATAGAAAATCGGGGTAACCCCTAATGGATCCTGCGTATCGAATTCTATAAATGAAGTTGTTAGTTGGGGAGATATAGGAAACTTAAGAAAATAATGAGAAAAATCATCAATCAAATCAATATTTATTTTGATGATGGTTCCTTATGCAGTTTGACCGATTACAGAGATTACGACCATTTTGCGGTATCTTCAATGATTTTTGAGAAATTTTAGTTTAAATGTCATTATTTTGTAACAAATTCATTTTGGTAAATTTGGTAGATAAATATTATTCCAGAAACATCATTAATCTATTGCAAAATCATTTACAACCGCTCCGAACACTACTCAAAATAAATTGGCACACCATAGCCGTACCTGATGTATTCCATATCTTATGCGAAAAATATGGATGGTTTTTTTTAACTGACTGGGTACGGGCACGTATTGTTTATCCTTTTACTAAATTAAACGACACAAAATTCCCTTTGGTCGTAACTGTGGTGTCGTGTCAAAAATTGCGACAACACCACAGCCGGTCCATCTAGTGATAGAAAGCCTGATTCCTCTTTTAGGCAAATATCTTTGGAGAGCAAAAGCAAGGAAAGTATCATTACTTTTTCTGCCACAAAAGTCTTAAATACTGCTTTCTACCGTGCTTCCAAATTGTACAAATTCTCATACTCGTATTGCAACCCATTTTTTGAGGAAAAAAAGGTTAATTATTGCCCTCTTACCACTGGACCATCGAGTCGTTAAATCGTCATTCTTTGGAATCGTTCTCCTACCTGAACTAGGAAATCTTGCAACGGATCCTTCATTGTCTCATCTTGTTTTGACTCTAAGAACTGTGCTATGCACATGTCTAAAGTCTCTAGATACAATTCCACAATTCCAATATTGTAACAATCCTTGCCTTGTGTAAGGGATTTTGGTATAAAATCACCTGACAACAACCGACGTTGACAAAAATTTATAAATGCTGGCGAATATTTAAAATTACAATTAGAAAAAAGAAGATGTAATTTTTTGCCGTAGAGCTTATTTGTATCTTTAGTGCTACTTCATCCCTTGAACAGCAATAATGTAATTATACGTTCCACCTATCACTCGTAATATGTTTCACTAATTTATTTAGAGAAAAGAGAATTTATCAAATTGTGTTCTAGGCAACGTCTGCAAGAATTAGTCACATGGCATTCAGCCAAATGGATACTTTCGAAAGGAGATTTTGCTCTATTCTCCTAATAGCTATATATCCGTAATAATGCACTACTGAAGACCATTTTAATTTGTATCCTTTTATGTTTTATTTCCATTTGACACTGTATAGTAGATCAATTTCGTTTAATCTGGCGCTCTACTTGATTTATCCGTCATTGCTTTATTGAATGCCATTAACTCGCAACACTCTTTGATGTCCTGTTAGTTGGAAAGTCCGTAAGTGCAGTAGACTTTTAAAAGGTCATATCATTCAGGTAGTACTTGTTCGAGAAATGAACGGACCTAGTCTCATTGTCGATTAGTTCTATTAAATCCTAAAACGAATCATCTAACCAACCATCCTGTTATTTCAAATTCTCATTGCAATTGCAATTGTAAGTTATAAAATGTTACGGATGCCTATTATTACACGGTAAAAAATCGAGTGCCAAAAATGATACATATAGGTCCACACTCACGAGTGTAGCTTACCGAACATTTTCGCGTGTAAATATTCATCAATTAATAATCGTCCATTCGTCTTCCATTCGCAGTAAAGCTTCACATTGTTCACATCCTGCACAAAAATTCATAGTTCCCGTTTAAAATTTCGACATCAATAAATTTTAAATAATAAAGATTATCAAAGGAGGCCGCAGGAAATTCAATCAGAAATAGCTCATTGTGCAAAAGAACCCACATAAATATAGCGTTCACCAAGTAAATAAGGTTAGTTTCCGTTTAAATTTCTATAATTCCTCCGAAATTTAATTTATCAATTCAAGTCAATTCTAAAATTGTCGAAAGAGTGCTTTAGACACACTCCCGAATTTCATGACCCCAATTTTCATCCAAATAATTTCCGAAAATTTTCATATTTTGAACATCTATCAATTCTGTTTTGTCGAAATTTCATTGCACAAATCGTAATTAATTAAAAAACAAGAAAACATGTTCTTTTGAACATGTAACAGGATTGGAGTTTGAACGATTATAAGACCTGCAAGAAGCGCAGTTTGTGGAAGATATAGCAGAAGATGAAGAAGACAACTCAGAAAGTATTGGGTGTGTTCGTGAAGAAGGAGATAGTGTTATTGGCGTAGATTATAAAACCAAAGCCCTAAAATACTGGAAAATATCACAATTACATTACAGTTTGTAGTGTATTGCATGTTTCATGGGCATTCTACTTTCTTTTTAATTCTGACCCACTTTTTTTTGTTGTTAGGAAATGTATTATTGTTACAAGTTATATTAATCACTGCTATTGTAACTACTGGCTATCTTTAAAATTAAAAAAAATATATAAAACACATGGGAGGCATAGGGTTGCCCATTGTTTATTTTTTTCATCATTCTTGCGTATGTAACATACTTAAAATTATCTTTTAATAACGAAATAAGTATCTGTATAATTTTCGAGATATTTACAATAATCTAGGAACCGTGGAAACTTATGAGGGCGTTGTGCACCGAAAGGGGGGGATTCGGCCGCTAAAAGAGAATTACGTTGTTCTTATACCATGATATACTTTCAATCTCTACAGTTTCATCGAAATCAGAATTTTCGGATTGCTGGTGTCCCTTGCAAGTCACAAATGCAATTTCTCTAAAAGCCTGAATGTTAATGTATACGGGACAATTACTCGATATCACCAGAAAACACAACCATGAGCGATTCTTATTTAAAAAATAAATATTTTATTTTGGATTATCTTTACAAATGAGGCGGCCACATAACCAACCGCATTTGCCGACAGAAATAGTCGTACTGTTCCCTATTTCTACCCCCATAATAAAACGACAACTTCTTCCTCGAATTAGAACCTTTTTTATAGACGTCTCTCTTTCAATATCCAATTTATTTATTTTGCCTACTTCAATGCACATGACACATGACGCACTATTCTACGTTGATTTATCTTCAGCGAACAATCGCAACCGTACAATTTCACCTTTCGGTCCAAAACCAGTTGAGCATGCAAATTCTCTCCTACTGCAACTCCAAAATTACAATCTTCAGCCAATCCTTAATAGTAGAAGCGCAACTTGCGACTGGTTCGTGATTTGTCTGTCGAGGATTGCAGACTTTATATCTTTCCGGGATTTCTGATGATTTCAATTGAAGATGATTGCTAATCAGTTTGACCAAATCTATAGACAGTAGGTCAGATGTTTCACCTTCAATAATGGTAGTTGTAATTTTAAATTCGGGGCAATATCATTTATTCTAAAAAAACTACCGAATACGTGCAACGTACCATGATCAACTTTCCTCCTGCGAATTAAATTCGATTTTCTTGACCGCTTCTAGTAATTCTAATAATTCAACGTCTAATTCACTTTCTGGTATGTAGCCATAAAAACTAAACCAGATCTAAATATGAGCTGAAACATTCATGCGTTTTGCGACTTGCATAAAAATAACAGATTTATTCTGTGTAAACTACATAAGTTTGTCACAAACTTATATGATGTCTAAATAAAAAGACAAGAATCGAATAATAACTTTTGTCGTTTCTTACGCTCGACTAACGTACATAAGCCAAGAACAGGTACGACGATGCGAATAAAAATGACTAGGGAAACCTGTAAAGTTATAACGAAATTTTATGGCTTCGCCAAGGATAATAGAAAATTTAATTACGATGCAGATTATATAATTTAATTTTTATTAAGTTTTTTCCGTACTACATAAACTTGCACTTGATCCGAAAAGATTCGTTAAGGATATGTAAATTACAATATTTAAAAAATCATACGAATTATTTACAATATTTGTCTAAAATGTTTTCGAAAAAGTATTATCGACAATACTTGTTAAATTCTGAATGCCGAGAGAAATGTGAGAATATGAAATGAACGACATTTTCGCACTTTCCACTCTAGTGTAATAAAATAAATGCTTTATAATAAAGGGCTGTACGCTCGGTTTTCCGGCTTGCAGCTGGTATGGTTCACGAAGAAAATTTATTATCTTGTAAAAGCAACCTGAGAATTATTTTTCCTTTAAGAAACGCGTGCAACATAGAATAATGAAATATTTGCTTGGGCAAAAGCAGAATGCAATGACATCTGTTTCCACGGCATAAAAGGAGAGTGCCCTTTCCGGACGTAAAATAGTACGTAATTTTAGTCCGTGTCGCAGTTAACTTCAATCGTGTTACTTTGTCTAACAAAGCAGTTTTCTTTTGAGGTGGCAACTTTCATAATTAATGAACAATATTAAGTTATTATAGAAGATTATTCAAATATCTTCAAAGTACGTGCTCTCAGGAAAAGTGAAAGTTAAAATTAACTAATAGGGGGGAAGTTTGGGTAGATGGGATCATTTTTGTAGTTCTCGATAGGTGAAGATAAAAGTATATTAGGTGTTTTGCTTTAACGCTAGCTTGAAACATTTCGTTATGCATAGATTTCCAAAGGAAGATAATAGAACTTGGTTGATCGCAATTTATTCCTCCATCTAAATGTCTCTCCAAATCTACTTTCTTCTAAATGCTTGAGCTAGAAAATTTGAAATTATATACTCTAATATTTTTAACAAAATCGATAATTTATTATTAAAAATAATGTTATAATAACAGATTTATCCAACACACACGTTACCAACAAACCATACGTCGTCGATCCCTGTAACCGCACTAAGGTAATTTCGGGTTAACCGGTGCTATCTCTCCCGCATAGTTCAAAGAGATAGCCCCCCATAAATCTATCTTGTTAGTTTTGCTTTAAATTTGTTGGTCATGTTTATATGCTGATAAATGCGTTCCATCTCACTTCTGGGTGCATGAAATCTGCATCCCATTTTTAAGTCTTTGTAGTGTGCGATCTCACGTAATCTTACACAAAAATGGACATCTTTTATGTGCGGCAGTATTACTAGATGTGCCTTGTCGAACTCGGAAATCTCTTATCACAACCATCCCTTTTTAGCTCAGGGAGGTTACTATATGCATTACAAAATAGTTCTTGAAAGTACTTTAGGTTTGTTCTAACAGAGAATCCTTTCACCGTTATCAAATCAGTAATGATTTGTTCCAAGTACATGCTAGGTCTTTTAGTTCTTACTCAGAACCAGGAACTGATTTGACCGTTCTTGAATCGGTTGGGAAATAATTCGGTATCTGGTGGAACGGAATTGGTTCGAAATTACTGCGACGGTTGTTGAAACGCCAATTTCTTTTGCGGTTTCAACATCTTTTGGAACGTCCTTTCTAAAGTTAATTACAAATAAACAATATTGCATACATTAGCATCTTTTTAATCATAGAGTTCTTTTAATAAATGCTCAAGAGTATCCCTATTGACCTCTAAACATTGTATGTATCATCTATAAAGGGCGCGTTGTTCTTCTGATTGCTTCATCTCTTTTCTTAATATAGGCTGCGGTATTTGATATGTCAAATTACTGCATTCCGAATGTCTACCTTCACTTTGTAAACTTCATTGTTGGACCAGTCCCATAAACAACAGCCTAGTGGTGTGAGAGATCTTGAAGGCCAACTAATAGAACCACCGCGGCCAATTCAAATAATACTGACACATATCAGAACAAAATTATTGAAATGATTTTCAACCCCAAAAAGATTGATTCAGATAGTCGATATGTCATATGCGATAGGAAACATAGAACATACAAGATTTTTTGTTTTAGCGAAGATTTTGACCATTTACAAGAAACTTAATTCTTTTAATTACGCTATAACTTAAAAACAAATGAAAATCAAATACAAACATATCGGTTTTCTTGTGTGCAATACATTCCTAGAGTTTGTTCCGGTCCACCGATTCGTGCTGTAGAATAAGGTAATTGTGCTTTATTTAAATAACAGATTTTCGCTTCTATTACTTCTTATCAATCTAAAATTCGTTTTCCTTATTAAAGTATCGTGTTTAAAAGTAAATTGTCATTCGAATTTATGTATATGATGTGTGTAGATATGATTTGTTAGCTACAAAATTTAGCAAATGACCTGGAGCAAAGCGATGTTTAAGTAAACGTTGAATACGTTCTTTACTTTACAATAGAAAAGGAATTTCTGAAGGAAACTGTTTTATAAGTTCTATAATAAGGTAGTAAAAGTAACGAAACTTCCTTCCCCGTTTTTACGCAGACGATAAAACTCTGCGATCTGTTGGAAGTCAATGGGTTGCCGCGGTAGTTTACGCACGTCACTAAAACATACGACCCCGTAGGTGTAAATAAGCCAGGAAGACCTCCTTCTTAATGGACGGTTCGGGAACTTGTTTGCGGCCAGTAACGATCCGTTCACTAACACTGAGCGATTTTGAATAATACATGCTATAATCTCTGCAGAGTGTGCCATGTATTATGCAGATAACCACTTGAAATATTCACGGATCCGACGGCTAAAGGAATATCTTCATAAGATCGGATTTTGCGAGTCACGTGTTAGGTAAATGATGGTTGTACGTCTTTCACGCTTAAATTGCAGAGAAGTTTGTGTTTTTCTTCGCAAGATTATCAGATTCCATGCCGTTGTGACGAAGTGTAATTTACGTTTGAGATGATGGTTGCTAGATCTCCATCGGAGTAAACAGATAGAACATGAACGAGATCATAGCCGTACAGCTCGGCGAATGGTGAACTTGTTTGTAACAAATTTGTATAAAATGGGGTGTCGTTATCTGGTTTAAATATGTAATAAATGTGTTCTTTGTGACACGCTATCTCCCTAAAATACTCCAGTCAGACGGATGAAAGCTAAGGATTTTGTGGAGAATATTCGTAGCGTAAAATTTCCTGGTAAAGTTAGAAAGTTGAAATACTGAAGTTTGTTGACAAATTATCAGCAAACATTTGAAACGGTGCTTGACGAAGTCTTATAATTAAATTCATTCGTCATGTCAAAGTAGCTCTGAGTGGTTATAATGTTATGTTTATAATCTGAAATGATACGGTGATGCACACATATATAAATCGTAAAATATTGTCTATTTAATTATGGAGTTTTGCTTTCTATAATTTGTAGGTATTTTCCCATATAACATAATTGGTATAAATTATCAAAATTAAATTTGTGTGTAAATAATCGATCCCTAGGACTATGTACATGCCGGATTACTTTGTATACCTACTAATATATTTTCCAAACGTTTAAAAAAGATATTTAACATTTTCGTTGGTAATATCAAAGACAATGCATAAAACTACGATTTTCCGTATTTAGCTTGTTACAAATAGCACGATATGAAGTTCTATATTACAGATACTGTAAGCTAAAATCCATAATAGAATTGCGGTCAGGGTCAGACAAAAAATTAAATTCGGATCTTGTCTGCAATTTGCTGCTATTTGTCGTTTTAAAATTGGTTTTAAAAATAGTTCTCTATACTTCTGAAGAATACAGGGACATGATTATGTGTTATGTAATGTAATGTAATGCTTTTTCATTGTCTTTCACAAAAAGTGCTGACAACGTTAAATTTCATTAAAAATAAGATAAAATCAACTAAAACGGACAACACTATATAAAATCACATTTAGAACAACAAAGCAATTAGGAATGCTCAGCGGAATTGTCAGTAAAATATTCCTGGTAGGTGTAGTAGCATTTAGAAATTAAATTCTTTTTTACTGTGCTCTTGAAAGCATTTAGGTCAGCGATATTTTTCAAAGTTACTGGTAGTGTAGAATAGATCTTTGCAAATGAATATAAAGGCGATTTTTCAAATAGAGATATTTGAAGAAAATTCCAGCTACATAATTGCTCTCGTCGACTTCTCTATGGATAAATTGCAAAAACTCGATTGAAAGACCTCGATTTAAGAAAACCATGTTGGGCGCTCGTAAAAACTTTAAACTTTTCAAGGAAATCGATTACTCTATTGTATACGATAGATTCCAGCACTTCCGAGAATACACTCAGTATTGTTATGGGGCGGTAGTTTGCAACAATGGATGGATGTTGTGTTCTTTGAAAATTGGAATGGTCTTACCTATTTTTAACTGCGAGGGAAAAACTCCTGAAGCGATCGATTTATTAATTATTATAGTTAACGGTTCGATTAACACATCCCCAACATATTTGATGGTTTTCGTGTGTATACCATCCATACCGGTACTATGCTTATTTTTTTATGACCTTATCACACTTGCAACTTCATCGGGGGTAACTGGAGAAAAAGCAATAGAATTTTGTAGGAACGGAGATAGCGTACAATTTTCGGGTCTAACAGTACCCAAGTGAGTGACATTTAAATATGGAAAGCTGCTAAAAAAATTGCAAAAGATAGTACCTACCTGTGAAGGATCAGATACTACCATATTGTCTACGTTAATAGATATGACTGCGTTTCTCTTCTCATTTCGGCCCATTTGGCCCATTTTAGCATTCCTGATACGTTGCGAAAAGTACTATGATGATGCTCGATCAAATTCTTCCGAAACTCTACATATCTATCGGAAAAGAGGTCCATTAAGACATGTTCCTAATGTTAGAATATTTACTAACGTGCATAAGCATTTGGGAGAAAATGTCTGTTTCAAAAAAAACAAGATAATAGTGAGGTTACTAAAACTCATCGTACTGTTACAAACGAAGAAGCTGTTTTGCAAATAGCGGATAATAATCCGAGAACAAGCACCGTTAACAACGTTAACCGCGAATCAATTACACAAGTTCTATTTCATCACCTATTAGAATAGGATTATCTACCCCGAGCGGTTGCGAGTGATTGCAAAATCAAGGACAAAATTATTTGTCATTTATCTTGTTCATCGATAAAGTAAGTTTTGATGGCGATGGTATTTTGAACCTACATAATATACACTACCGGAGAAAAGAAAACCTTCACCAAACCATAATACGGAATCACCAGTATGGGTTTTCTATGAATGTGTGGGCGGATATAATTGACAACTACGTAATTGATTCATTTCGATTATCCAATCGATTGACAGGCGAACTTCATCATCGAATTTTTTTGGAAAATGAACACTGTTAGAAAATGTCCAATTGAACATTATTCAAAAAATATTCTACATGTATGACGACGTGCCAGCTGACTTTGTTTGAAGAGCAAGCTGAGCACACTATTTGTACACTAGAGGTCCCCGTAGTTACAAGCGAGATGATTTGGGCGTTCCGAACGTGCAAGAAATATTCTGGAAGAATATATTAACGATTTTTTGTGTTCAAGAATACATCTAGAGAGCCTCAATATTAATAAAAAATGTAAGAACCTATAAGGCAAGGCTACTGGAAAACTCAACACTATGTTTATAACACAACAACAATTAAGAAAATCCAAGAGGACACACTAAATTTATAATAAAAATAATGCAAGCTGATATTTAAAACATACGAGAAATGTCAACAAAAAGCTGCACATTCTGGGAAAAAAAAGATACATGAAAATTGGAACTTTTAAAATTTACTATTTATAAAATTTCAAAATATTGCAATAAATATCCGTTAATTAGTCGGTACATGTTTTAAAATACACTGTGTCTGTTACGATGTGGATGTGAAACATCTCTATAGAAAGGCTTTTACAATTGTGGTATGTTTTACATAAATATACGCTACAGTAGCTCCTGAAGAAGTTTTATTAAATCCATGTAGAAACATTCCCGGTTTTCCAAATTTGTTATACCTCTTTCTCAAAGCAATAATAACGGTAATAATAATTCAGACGTGAGAGAATCCTCATGAAAAGAAGTATTATTCGAACCAATGATTGTTACTAATTCTTAAAAAGCATTATTGAACCGTATATCTGCAGTCATTTATTTCGAATGAAGAGTTACTTAGTTAATATATTTGCTTCCGTCAACCAAAATTGCAAAAAGTGAGTTTTCCGACGTAATTAAATTTAGTGAATAAAATAAAACTTTCATTGACTCCAGCAGGATTCGAACTTACGGTTGCCGTTTGTCGGACAGAGTAGTAGGAACAATTGATCCAAATATACCTTAATTAATTAATATATGGCTTCTGTCGGCGAGTAGAGAAAAATCTTTTTTTTCTAGGTAAGATCCAAACCTACGTTTGCCGGACGGACCTTTGTTGATTGTGTCAAGTATTTCATTCTTACAAACTTTGTTAGCGTACCTGAGTTAATGCGCCTGTCCGGCAAACGGGAGCCGTAAGTTTGAATCCAGTTATTAAATGTAATTACGCCGGGGAAGCTGACAAAAATCGAAAAACTACTTATACTGAATCTGGGAATCATTGTCATGCTCATAAAGCATATTTTAATATGCAGAATTCCTACACGTACGTGCAGTTTTATAACTTCCCGAGAAATCGTAAAATCATATAAACAGTTTCATTTTACAGACCTAGCATACAGTCACATACGCAAATATCGAATTGGTTGATTGGGCTGCTTATCTTCGCATTTTCTGCTTAACGCTCGAATTCCATTCAATACCACGCATTTATCGGCCGAATGTTCCATTTTCTATGATAACCTTTCAGCTTCCAGCTTTGATAACATTAAAAATATTTTAGGCCATATTTGCTACAGGTACAGCTCAGTCTAACTTATGGTAATATACTGTAATATTACCACTAGCGTCTAAGAGGTTATCTGTCATCAGCGCTATCCACACATCTCACCTAGTGACTTCAGTTTGTCCAGCTGTCGAAAGTAAAGGTCTCTCTTGGGCAAAAAGCTCGATTTCTAAAAGAACTTCTGGCCTATTATCTTTGGAGCGTGGGCGGTAGAATATACAGAATAATCTATTACAGATTGTAATGTTACTATGAAAGAAAGGAAATGTACTTGATTGTAAATTAATATATAAAAATATAAAATATTATCAAGTGTGCATTGTAGTTAGCCGTGATTAATACACAGGTTACAAATAGCTGGAGTATACAATACTATATTGCTGGAATTTCATCGCACAATATAAAAAAATCCACTCCTATATAACGTTTCACCTTTTTACGGTCGTTATTTTCATGTGTAATTTTTTTAAAGTACTTCATTATATATTCCTTCTGTTTGCGATTTTACACAATTATTTTAGCTACATATGTATATAGGGAAACGGCATACTCGGATAATAAAAAGACTTCTGGTTATTAATAATGCGTTTATTTAAGCCAGAAGTTCTTAAATAGGTAGACGAGGCTGCAATACAGATCTCGGGAAATAACGCATACGTTACGGCAGTGAGATCTAGAAGAGGCTTCGATTGCGTAGGCAAGATCTGTTGAAGTCTCGATGAGTTAGCTTGCGTTGAACCCTTGCGTTGTAATCGATGCAATGGTGCGACTTGTGGAGAAGCTATTCGAGGTGACAGGCAAATCACGAAGTTTTCATGGTTTAGTCTTCAGCATAATTCAAATTTCACAACGTGTGCGCCTGAAAGGTTCCTCAACAGCTCATCCACAAGTTGCGACGAATGATCCTCTCCTTTCAACATTTCTCAAAGGAGAAGACATGCTCGGTAGGATTGTCATAAATGACGAATCATGGGTGCATCACTACCAGTCCGAGTCAAAACGTGATTCAATGCAGTGAAAGCATTGAATCCTTACATTCGCTAAAAAAATTCAAGGTGACGCCATCAGCTGGCAGGATCATGTTGACAGTTGTCCGCGCCTGTAAAGGCTTGCTGTTAGCTCATTTCCAGGAGCGGCGTCACAATGTAAACGCTGTGTCGCCCGTTGACCAGCGAAATGTTGCTCGATAAAACGATAGGGCCAGTGTTTAAATGTTGTGGAGGGGTACAATAAGAATTGATCGCAGACAAATACATATCTATAATACTGCATTAGTAATAAACATTTGTAAGTCTCTTGTAAAAAGTAAACAAAGTTGCGCCAAAACGTGAAATGCTTTTAGCGCCACTCGCTTTCTAGACAAGACATATCTCGCCGTGTGGTATACCTATTTTCAAAGTCATTTCACGTATTGTAGTGTAACTAATTTATATCAAGTCTATGATCAGTTCAAGTTTGGTCACATGAAAGAACGCGGGGTTTTTGATGTGACGCCCTAACATAGAAAGGGAGCGCAAACGTTGAAGTTGTAAGCCTATTTTATGTAATTAATTCATCTTCCGTAACCGTTATTATTTGGAATGTACTTGAGCTACCCAAAGAATAATCAGGTGATACTTCCGAATCTAAGACGGAAAAGTAACTTTTGATTAGATAACAATTTCAATTTTATAAGATTACAATACATAACCGGTGAAAACCTATGAAAGTGACGCGATAATCATAAGTAAAGCGCAAGTTATATTGCTACATATTAATTAAGATTGTATTAAATTAAAACAAACAATAATAAATGTTAACATCGAAAATAGCGTGGTAATATCTTTATAAAAGGAAAACCATTTGAATGAAATGTATTGAGGAATCCTATAATACAAAATCGACAAATAGGTCAAACGAATAAAGCCAAAGAAAATGGCGAATAAGGTTTATGTTTGGAAATGCATAAATAAGAAAACGGGAAGTAAGAGTTTATCAAAATGTCAAGCAAAATGCTTAGAGAAAAAAAAGGCAAGTCGATAAATATAAATAAAGCTTTAACAACATTACAAAGCATATATTGCTTGCTATTGCGAGGTACTATTGATTCGGAAATATTCAAAATGGCATTGTCAATGTGTCGACTGTGTTGCTTCTTCTAATTGTCTCCAATTGCAAAAAATTTTAATATTCTTCAAATAGAAGAATAGAATTTGTAACATCAATTTTTTTCAAATGTATTACACTCGATAAGTGTAACCGAGGATTGAGCTATCTTAGCATTATATTTTTTAGTGAGGATGGATATTTTTCGAATGCATAAATATTTTGATGGAGACAGTGCGCATTAAATTACTTTCATCCACACAATTTTCTACGTTTCTTCAAGATATTAAGCCTTTAAAACTTTTAAAAATCCCTAATTCACTAAAAGATTAGTAATGCATGCGAATATATGTTTTTTATTATTATTTTTTAGATAACAGTTTTATTAAACACGATAACTTTTTATTTCATTATATGAAACTTTTGCGAATGGAAATAAATTCAATTACTTCCAGTAAATTGAAACGACATTCGGAAAGCTCAAAACGAAAGCAGGAGCCTGGAAATGTGATTAAAAATAAATGGCTATTCACGTCATTGTTGCTCGAACAATGAGAAAAAAATAAGCTCAGTTTAATTTTACTTCACAAATATGTCAAAACTGTTAGAATTTATACGATACAGTTTAACTTCTTACGCATATGTAAATCCAACATTAGGAAAATTATGCCGATATTGATAATTGTGAAAATAAACAAGAAAAACTTCCTTTAATTTAATTGGCACAATTAAACATATCCTTTTTGTTGAACCGTAATTTTTATACAATGGGAGTAATTCATAAGAATTAATTACGCAATTTCGCAATGTTCAGGGAGGACATTTCCTTGCAGCAGTTGTTAATTCAACCCAATGGAACGAAAAGCTGGTCTAAATATCACATAAATTTTTAATCAAGAAAACTACTACCGCTTTTGTGAATTGCACATGCTCAGCACAAAAACAAGAAAGGCACAAAATTTAAAATTACATTTAGTTGTGAATAAATTTGGTTCACTTGAAAATACATTAAAAACGTTTGTATAACGAGTTAAAAATTACAAATTTTCACGTGTCATTCGTGAAACCGGTAGCAATGTTTTTGATTAAGGATTTATGAGATATTTGGACTAATTGTTTAAATCCTACCCACACAGAGTCACCATGTATTATTTAGTTACTAATTTATTAACACCTAAACAGGTATCAGCATCTGGGTGAAGATTCCATTTTCCGTGTTTTCTAATAACCAAAAAAAAACGTCTAAAGTGTTCTAATTTAATGAGTTAGCTTTACAGTTTGAATAGTGCAATCAAAACATGATGGTCCAGTTTCCCTCTCCCCTATGGCGTTGATTTTTGTTAAAGTGCTAAATATTTCTTGTTCACGATTTCGAATTTCAGCAATCTGTGGATTCTTGTCACTTAAAACATAATTATATCGGTTCTTGTAGTATAGCATTTTGCCGTGCATTGCATGAAGCAAATTATTCATCTGCTGTGAGAACGCTGCGGTATTTAACCACGCAGATTAAGACAATAGGTAAAAGTCCTACTTGTGTTACTTTAACCAATATGTGCATAATGAGATCTCTTATGTTGGTTTGCTATATTATGAGAAGAAAATACGCTAAGGGATTCTTCCATCAATATATGCAATAACACTTGAGTTGCGTATTTTATACTTCCCCCTAAGGTTTCTAAGACTACTAAGCTTGCAGAAACGAGTACACTTTCCGTGTGCTTCACGAAATTAGCAGAGACTAAACAGACTTGTGTTTTGTCGACTCTCGAGGAAACCAGTAGACAACACGAACCCTTTCTTATGAGACGAATAAACACGAGTCTGTTTAATCTCTGTTAATTTCGTGAAGCGCAACTCGTTTCTGCAGGCTGACTAGTAACGCATTAATACTCCATACATTTAGGCATTTACAGTTAACAAGAATGTAACAGAAAATCTATCTCTGCTACATTTCCTCTGATTACTTCAAAGAATTGCATTTGCTCTTCCCTGAAATTCTGTGGTAACCAATGATGGAGAACAAATGTAATTTACTGTGGAAATTATCCAAACTATAGTAGGGGAAAACCCTTAAAATGGTAAGACCTCAGGGTTAGGTTAGAGAACAGATAAATTCGACAATAAAATTATGAATCTAACGTAACTTGTAAAAATTTGTGCTTGTGGCCTCTATTAAATTGGAGGTATTTTCTCTAACAGATAGAATGGAATGAAGATATTCCCCTCGAGGATTGACAATTGCCTCGATAAAACCGAAATTTACTCGGGTATCACATAGTACGTATGCTACAATGTGGTCAGTCATAATAATATAATAAAATGTAGCCTCGCTTAAATTTATACCTCATTGCTACTGCGTACTGACATATAATGGTCATTTCTAGTCTCCCTGTCTAGCTGACTGTCTGGAATAGATACTTTCGTCTGTGATTGTAGTATGCAACGGAAATACACGAGCAAATCGAATTGTTGTTCGCGCCTTCCTATTTACGTCGCCTCCAACCGCTACTTAGAATGCACAAGTGCTTACTTATCAACTAGAAGAAACTTCTCGTATATTTCTCTATTGAACCTTAACTATTCGAGTATTGTCGTTAACGCCAGACCGGTTTTAAAAATTTATTATTTCTAATTCCTATTATTATTACTATGATTATTATTCTAGTATCATGTCGCCGATTCTTTATTTTCTTACAAGGAATTACTGTTTAACCCTCAAGTGCTATCGTGGGGTGTTTCGGAACCCCAGAGGTCATTTTTTTTAAATTTTTTCTAAAACTATTTTTGTCACATTTCTAAGGTTCCAGGTATTCGCCTATGCAAATGAGATATGTAATATAGTGTAATTTATTATTTACCATATTCTACAGTTTTAGCAAAAAATAGCTTTTGGGGTGTCTCAACACCCCACGATAGCAATTACGTTTGTTTTTTTCAAAAATAGCGTAGTGTATTCTAACCAATGATTTAGAATTTTATAGTGATAATAGCCCTCGTCCTCTTTTGGGGAAATCACAGATGTTGTTGTGCATGTAAGTATAGGGGATTCACTTATATACGTTCCAATTCGGCGATTTTTATTATAGTACCTACATGTACAGGGGATTCACTCATTTATGTTCGACTTCGGTGATTTTTTACAAATCAAATAGTGGCATTTCCCCTGATTTCTGTACGGCGTATGAATATTCGACTCAAACAAATTTCTTACTCAGTTCCTCACAAACCAGAGCGTCGTCAACTTGTTCCTTATTTCCCTTCTATAATACGTGTATTGAATAGTAAAAACAATATGATAAAGTTTCTAACTAACAATTAGCAAATCTTGCCGAAAACTTTTACGATGATGTTAGTGAAAGTGAATGCCCTGATGAACGTGATGATGATTTGAGTGATGCAGCAAGCGAACATAGTGATCACGACACATGTTCAGAATTTGAAGTCGAATCTGAAAACGAAAGTGAAGAAGACTTAGGTGATGTCAGTGCAAGAACAAGTTACTTCTATGGACGAAATCGATATAAGTGGTCCAAAAATCCTCCTGCTACTTCACGTACCAGATCTTCTAATATAGTCACTCTTCGACCGGGAGCAAAGGGTCCGGCAGTAAATACTCCTCCAAGAACACCTTCTGAAGCATTTTCTCTTTTCTTTACGGAAGAAATTCTAAATGAAATACTAGAGCATACAAATGCAAAAATAACGGAAACGAGTTCTTCTTATGGACCAACGGCAAGTTATGTTGAACATGTAGACATGATTGAATTGAAAGCATTTCTGGGACTTGTAATTTTGGCAGGAGTGTTTAAATCAAACCACGAAGATACTAGAAGTCTTTTTGCAACGGATGGTACGGGACGAGATATTTTTAGAGGTGTCATGTCTAAACAACGGTTTTTGTTTCTTTTGTCAGTGCTAAGATTTGACGATCAAACAACTAGAAGGAACAGGATTGACAATGGTGATAAACTTGCTGCCATTTCAAAAATTTATGAAATTTTCAACGCAAACTGTACGAATAATTACAGTTGCAGCGAATATGCTGTTGTAGATGAAATGCTTGTTGGATTTCGCGGCCGCTGCTCTTTTCGCCAATATATCAAGAGTAAACCAAAAAAATATGGCATCAAAATTATGTGCTTATGCGATTCGAAAACGCATTATCTGATCAATTCATTTATTTATACAGGAAAGACAACCGAACCCAATCCAAACAAACTTTCAGTTCCAACACGTAGTGTACTCAAATTAATTTCTCCGATCATCAATACAAATCGAAATCTAACAGGAGATAATTGGTTTTCTTCTATAGAGCTGTTGAATGAATTGAAACGGGTTGGTATAACGTATGTTGGAACACTTCGTAAGAATAAGCGCGAAATTCCGCCAGCATTTTTACAAACTAAACAGCAACCAATAAACACCTGTACATTTGGATTTACGCACGATAATACGTTGGTTTCCTTCATACCAAAAAAGAACAACTGTGTCTTGTTGGTTTCGTCTATGCATCACAATGGAAATGTTGAAGTAAATGCAAAACCTGAAATAATAAATTTCTACAATTGTACCAAAGGGGGAGTTGATGCTTTAGACCAGAAGTGTATGACGTACTCCTGCCAAAGACGAACCAGACGATGGCCAATGGCTATATTAGGAGCAATGGTAGACATTTCACGTGTCAACAGTTACATAATTTTCTTAGCCACTTCAGACCATACAGTTAACATGACACGAAGAGAATTTTATATTCGTCTAGGAAGAGAACTCGTCAATGACCACGTAAAAAGACGATACCAAACAAAAGAATTGTCAACTAAGCTAAACTCAATTATCAAAAATTTACTAGGCTTAGAAACACCACAACAACAGCCACAAGAAGCAGAACCTTCAAGAACCTACAAAAGGTGTCACATCTGCGGGCGAAATAGAGACAAGAAAATAAAAACCACGTGTCATAGATGTCATCAGCATGTCTGCAAGGAACATTCTGAGCAACTTGTAAAATGCGCAGAATGCTTACAAAGGTAAATTGTAAGAAATTTATAAAAATCTGATTACATGAAATAACACATTACATGTTTTTTGTCAAATAAAATGTACGCCTCACAACGTCATTGTCAGAATTTTTATGTGAAATGCTAATGGCATTTTCTTTTACAGGGAGTAAGACCATAGTTTCCAGTAACAGAAAAAACCAAGACATCTTAACAATACAGAACACAATTTTGTAAAAAGAAAAAATTGTACGAAGAAATACTTTTTACATAATTTTTATGAATGTAACATTTCCTCCTAATTTTCTGTTTTGCTTTAAATAAAGTTTTGTTTTTCCTTACAACAATCGCAAGATAAAGGTCTAGTTATTACACTGTGGGTTTAAAAGTGAAAAAAAAAAGATAACTAACAAAAAAAAGCTAAATTTAAAGAGTGGGGTGTAAAACACCCCACGATAGCAGTTGTGTTACCTGAAAACACGATAGTACTTGAGGGTTAAATTCCTCTGACATTACATCACTATGATATCCTTCTTCGCGTATTTTAGCAGTAGCAGTGCAAAGTTCCTACACTTTTTGAAATGCCGGAATAATTCTTAGGTTTTTGGCACACTGCGTTTGCAATATGCTTTTCCGCCGACAAGTGGAACGCTCAATATGGTAATATCTTCTCGTATAAAGCCAGATATGTGATCAGAATATGAAATGATGTGATATAAGAAACAATGCATTTTTTTTCTCAAAAGCCATCATATATCTTCGACAATTTATTTTAAACACGCGCAGGACATTATTTTTAAGAGGATATTAACATTTTTAATTAAAGCTACTGACAATACCAACGACGAAGGCGCCTTTTACTAGATCACTAACGAATAGATATTTCAAGCAATTACTTTAAAACATAAATATGAAAATAATCGGAAAACTATCAGTAAGTAGAATGCAAATATTCAGATATACAGTGTTTTAATCACTCATGGAATAAAATTGATTTTGATGATACTTTATAGTTTTCTGTGAAATGCTCGAACAGGTTACTCTTCAACCTAAGGTACTCATCGATGTGCAGTTGAAGGCAGATGCAATCTAACTGACCGATTAAATCTAAGAGAGTGTTAAAATGTTTGATCTCAACTGATTCTGCTGTTTGACGTATTAAATGCTTCAAATTTTCTCCGTTTACTTGTTGGCAATAACGTAAGCTAGAGTAAAACGGCTGTTGGATTTTCTTTAAAACTTGAGGTGAAATGCTCCTTATTTCTGTTTATATCCTATCCTTAAAATCATCTGTGTTATCTGGTTTTGTTACATATACTTTATTTTGGAGAATATATCGCAGAAAAAATGTAGTGGCGTAAGAGGTCTTGTTATCTAGTTGGTTATTCAATACCACCTCTTCACCTTACACATTTACTAAGAAATATGTCATTTAGGTAGTTTCTTACTACTAAACCACGGTTGTGTGTTGCCTCATCTTGCTAAAACTAAACATTTTCATTTGGTGGGGTTGGATTTATTGCATTTTGAGTATATATTTTCCAGAACAGGAGTAAGTTTATTATGTTAAACATTTTGCCGCTGTCAAATTTCCTTCAGTAAAACCATTTGGTGGACAATGCTACCTACCTAGACGCTAACCTTTTGAGGATGTAGTTATTGCACGCGTCTGATAAGAATCCCGCAGATCAATACCTGCAGTTCTACTGATGTACTTGCCCGTTCAACGTGAAAGTTGCTTCTCAAAAAGGGATAAAAACAACAATACCGCATCTCTGTTCAGCTTGTTAACTAAATTTTCGCGGAACCGTATTCTACGATCTGGATCGTCTTCCGTTAGTTTCTGAACAAATATTATTTTGTTGAAATGAAATTTTCCATAATGAGGACATTTCGAAACAGGTGTACGGATCTACATTCTTTTGTCTTGCAATTTGTGTACTTGCTTTTGGATTCCATTGAACGCTTAGTAAAATGACTACTTTCACATCATGTTCTACTAAATGGAGTTCTCTAAACTACAAATCAAGATACTTATAATTAAAGGTATCATTACCTCCATTTTGACTTCTATATATCTCTGTATCCGATCATCAAAGTGTCTGTTCCATGAGTATTCGTTAAACACATCATTGTTTATTAAACATAAAATTAATTTTTAAATGTCAGTATCACTGTAAAAATAGCTGCCGAATTTATTTCGTTTAGTTGCCTATTATTTTTACTTCAGCGGAAAGAGTTTTGGGAGAAACGTTTTAGTTTACATCTGTTCCTAATTATCTACTGAAATACCGCGACGAGTACCGCATAAAAACAAAATTGGTTTTAAAGATCTTCACGTCATTTGCTTTGGAGTTTTTCGGCAAGTTATAGTCTCTTACGTAATTTTCAACCTTGAACCTTTCCTAGTGCACCATAAGCATGTTGGGGAACAATTAACTGCGACGCATCCTTCGTGATGAGGAGGTGATAATAACGAAAACACAGAACACTTTACATACAAAATTTACATGTTAAGAGTCCTGATGTTGTGATAAGCTCTAATTAAACCAAAGCAAAGAAAACCATTATACAAATAATTATTTGCTTATTTAAATCATAAGTGTAGGTCGCTGAAATCAGCTGGGGTTCAAAAATAAAAAATATACATACTGTTCCATTAAAAGAAAGCACCTATTTTATACTGCCCTTAGACGAATCATCCTGTATATTTCAAATTTATAAGACGTATCTGTTAGATTAGAAACTGATCTGTTGGGGCCTATCAAATTGAAGGTGAGTGAAATTGCAAATTATCCTCATCTTAAGAGCTGTGCTTTCCAGTCTCTATAAAGTGCTACCAAACGGCGCAGACCGTATCAGCGTGAGGTAATTAAACCTAAAAGTAGCGAAAATATTCTCATAGCAACCTTCCACTTTCAATTTGCGAAGTAATTCAATTTGAAACTATTTTTATTTCGTGCTATGTAGCACACGGAAAAATCCTCCACTGCTGCAGCTCCAGCTTTCAATTACTTCCGGCCGCAGCGAAGTTTCATTCTCTTTGTACCGGTCAGCGATTTTCCAAAGAAACATTACTTCTAATGTTTAAAGATTTCCGATATTGAGTGGTTCTCCACTTGTTGCGGTATTGCTAAAGAAACTTCTTCACGTAACACTCTTTGTTTCTTATTGCTTTTCGAATGAACATTACTCGCAAATAGTGAAATAAATAACTTCCAAAATTTTACACGTTAAAATGCTAGAGAAATACCTAGCCTCATGGGCTATAAATTTCATTTTTAAAGTAATCGCATACCGCGACAGCGGCGAGCAGATCAATAAAGTACATTACTAGCACTTCTTTTACGTACCGAGTTCTATCGTAAAGTTGAAGCTAAATTGTTTCCAAATAGTTTAATACAGGATTTCCATAATTTACTCCTATAGGAATTTTAAATATATTTTAGTATTCATAACATGGGCACCTTCTTACCAGAAACATCAGAATAACAAATGGTTTTGTTACGTAAACACATGGCTCGTGTGATCCTTAGATCTCAAAGTGTCACATACAAATGACACCAAAAGCCATTACCGGCAAAGCAAACCTCCAAAGTATCATAACACAAAAGCATTTGTTATGACAGGACTGAAGGACTGAATTAATTTGAATAAAGAAGAGATTCCGAAGGACACTCCGATCTGTGATGTAATTTATGATTCTTATATACGCTCATTGTCGCTTTTATTCAACAAACTTGCAATTTATTTTGTTGCATGTTTGAAACTTTTATGAGGGAAATTTCCTATATTATGTACATTGCTACGAAACGAGTTAGAGAACAAGTGTTCAACGTACGTCGTTTCCCTAATAACTCTATCTTCGCAAAAGAAAACGTTTGGTAGTTCTGCAAAATACGACTCCATAGCGTTTTCCAAGTTATCACTCGATGAAAAGGGAAAAGTGGTTTTGGAGCTTTGGAAAAGACTAATCACAGGCTACAAGATAATAGTATTTAATAATTCCTTAAAGCCGTGTTCATTGATTACTTAGTGTAATTAGTCAAATGTTAATAAAGCAACATGGAAATATAAACTTTGTCCATACCGAATGGAATTGCATCGAAAATTCGAAAAGAACAGGTTGCGAAAAAAAAAAGTCGACTTCTATCATGCGGAGTAGCATTGTGATACATTGTAATAAAATATAATAAACAATAACTTTATCTGAGTTTGTTGGAACTAAAAGGAGTAGAAGTCAGATTTGCACTTAAGGCAATCTATTCGAATCCTTTTCCGGATTTAAGCTCCTCGATATTACTTTTTTTTGCATCTACTAGTAAGATCAATCAGTTTTTAAGTTTGGCAAACTTTCCATTTTTTCATTTATTTACGTTTTTCTTACATTCATAACTACATTTGGTCCAAATTTTTCCCTTATATTTTGCAAAATATTGTATAACGTTGTAGCTGTAAATGAAGGCGAAAGCAGAGTATTGGATTAAGCTTTTATCTTCTGGTTTTTTTATATCACTTTCAATTTCTTTGGACGGTGAAAATTTTCTGACAATAAACTTCAGTTTCCTTTGATGGATATTTCAAAGGGAGCTTAAGATATATAGCCCCGTTTACACATGGTCAGATATACCATGCGAATTTGCATGGTAAAATGGGATTATTGCAGATTTACATATTTCTAGCATTACATTCATTTATAATACGATAGTCAGGGATTCTCTGATAAAAAGTTACTTACCGGGTTTTAAATCTCCATTATTCATCTGTTATTAAATATATCTTTCGAAATAATTATTTCTGTTAGAGATTACAGTAATGTTAACGATTAAAGTCATGTAGGCCCTTTATAACGCCATTTAAATGTTAATTCTCTCCGCATATGAATACTAATGCGTGGTTTTATTTCAGAGGACGAGAGGTAAGCCGAGGAGCATTGAAGTTGTCATCAAATTGGATATGTACTTCTAAGGTTATTCCTGAAACAAGAGAACATTGTACAACGCGGCATAGAATTTCATGTAGAATAGCCACAAAGGTACGTACACGCGCGGCTGTGGAACTTCATAAACAATAAAAGCCAGTGCGGTAGAATGATGACCGTTCAAATAGTGTCGGGATTGAAAGTCAATATTGTTGGAAATACGGTGGGCAACCTAAACTAACGTTCGTTTAGTGTTTTTAATAATCAAAACCATCAAAGGAACCACAACAGTCGACGCTCCATCCGACCGGACCCCTACGGAATAAAATAACGTGAAACCTGTGGGGTGCACATGGGGTATTCTTCAACGCGTTAATATGTTAAATATTATTCTTATTGTTTGTGATGATAGTTCCTAATCCGATTAATCTTTGCTGTCCACCTACGATATTTTTCAATAAGTTAATATGCCAAATATTCCCATTTGTTTATTGATGATTAGTTCCTAAGTAGTTGATTAAAGTCTTGTATTGTACTGTACACAATGTAGGATAAATAAATACGGTACTGTGAAAAAGGCAGGAAATAACGACCATTGTTTTCGATTTTCTCGTTGCTAAGTAACTAGATAACGATGTACCAAATAACAAGAATCATTACGTAACATCACTCAATTATTCTTCTCCGTTGCACAACAAATATCTACGTAAAAAAACGGGTTCAAGTTTTCTCAGCAAATAAGATTTCACAAATTGCTACGCAGCTAAGGACAAAGGTTGAAAGTAAACAAGAATTTTTACGTCAATATATAAAAATATCTCACGTTTATCTTTTGTCCTCACACATATTATTTTATTTATCGTGGAGCGTTCTTCGCGGATGGCTTGTTCCATAATTGATAAAGAAGATTGATATAAATCTGAATGTGTCCTGTTCAATTAAAATGTATTTCTATCATACATGATGATTGAGTAAACGTGCTTATTAAAACTCTTCAATGTATCCCTCTTATTGTTTCATATGATACCTCTATAAAAAAATCTCAAAAACCATAAACAGTGCCAATTTTAGACGGATGGTTATTTAGTCTTTATCCACGTATTTCAAGTTTCTAGTATCTACTAGTGGTTGATATCATAATTGATCTTTGTGATATAATCACGATTTTGTTATTATTATCACATAAGTGCTATTCATATTTTATTACCAGCAAACTTGAAGTAAGGTTGGCGTGCATATAATCGGATATCCTAAATTTGTTAAAAAAAGCAATACTAGTTTTGTGAATTCTCTTGACAGGTACACAGCATGCTTAAGTTTGGGCGTTTTATAGGATACTCCTGAAACCATAAAAATTACCAAAAATCCAGTACCGCGAGTTTTCTTTCAGGGGGAATAATGGTTGTATGAAGTTGATATTTTTTGTCTCTTTCTTGCACATTCTCTCTCGAAGTAATAGTAATAATATAATGGTGGTATACCAATCAGCATTAACTGCTCTCTGAGCCTCCGAAGCAATGCTTGCGACATATCCAGCACAACGAAAGAAACAAGCAATCACTTTCTTGGAAGTGCTTCAAGAACGAACAGCTTTTGTTGGATTCAGATCGTGTGGGAACATCCAAACAGTTGAGTGTTGCTTAGTACGAATATATCAAGTTTTGTCACCTGTTATGATGTAGTATACCGATTTTGAGGATCCCCTGTCGAATTTTTTGAGCATTTTCTTATACCAATTGCCACGAGTCCTTTCTATGCTTGTTTCAGATTATGCGGAATCCAGGGGTATAGATCCTTTTCACGTCTAAATGTTCATGCAAAATTGAACGTACTGTGGTTTCCGACATGCCTCTGTGTAATGAAAAGTCATATGCCTTTCAACCATGGATGTTTTTTGAAATAATAACCGATTCTGGTCGACGCTCACGAAATTCATCACGACCACGACGAAATTCGGCAAACTAGTTGTAAACAGCCTTTTCTGATAGTGCTTTATTACCAGAAGGTGCACGAACCGATTCGTGTTCACTGTTTGTGTTAGACCTTTACTAATTATAAGAGCGTCAAAACTCATCCAAGGACAACCTTCATGCCTTCATTTTTTTTACAAAGTTGCCTCTCTTAAAGGCTTATTGTAAATAAACTACTCGGTCGATTTCTATGGTCTCACTGCTTCAATAATAACAAATGTCAAATTTCACGAAAATGATGATGCCAAACCTTAATAGCTAATAGTGCCAAGACTAGTGGTCGCTTGCCGAAACTTAGGACGGTCGCCTCGTATATGCTGATGATATTCAGCTTTAACACTCATTTTTACCATCTCAGTTAATAGAAGCCCAGTTTAGGGTGACCTCTGACAAATATTTTTCTTGGCCAAAAGGCACCGATGACAGATTAACCCTACAAAGATAGATGATTTTGCTTGATCAAAAAAACGTCGTGTATTTTGCACTTCAAGTCTGAATATAATTATTAAAAATCAAACTTTAACGTCGTCCACCAAACTGATGCTTTATAAATCATTTGTAATAAGTAACTTCACGTTCTGTGAAAGTATTTACAATTCCTAGGATACGTAACAGAGCAAAAGGAGAATTCGTTTAAGTCGCTTAATCCCCGCTTTACCCGGTAGAGATGGTATTACCGCGCAACTTATTCGGACCAGCACCCTGAATATGCACAATGAATAAGCCCTGTACTGTATACTTGTTTTTATGAATATTAATAAAAAGGAAACAACGCGCTAACCAGGGTCCGCTTTAGATTTAAAGAGTACGGACATGATATCGTGCTTCCAAACTGCTATCCATTCCGGAGCATAAACTAGACATTTTTTAACTAAATTATTAAAAACCCACTCGATGAGGGAATACAACCTGCCACTTCTGCTAAACCCTGAACTAATGTCAAATGAAGGTATTAAAACATCGAAACGTAATTCCGTCACATACGCCTCGCTAGCAACATATGTATCATTATTGTATTGCATCGATTGAGTTATTTTGGCTATCATTTCCTTTCTTTTTCCTTTTCGTACGTTATTGGTTCTATTATATCAACTGTTCAACTTATTTTTGCTACTAAAACCCGAAGATCACTGTGTGATGTCGATACCAATCCTAATGAGCCAGTACACAGACAAAATATTAGTAGAAGTTAACACTAAAAGTTGTTTACATGTGTAACTCCATACTCTCCACAGGAAAATTTCGCGATGTGAATTTGAGCAACTATACAGGCTGTTCAGTTTGAATACCGTTCTATGGCTAACTTTCTCATTTTTAAAGAATCAAAGACGGCCAGAATGCGAAACAATTTAATTTTTTGTCCTAGATTCGGAATCTCGTACCAGAAAAATAATTTACTGTACCAGTTCACCAGAAATGTCATCAACTTTGGTTTTTTAAACGGAACACCTTGTATATTTTTACATTACAGAATCTAATACAGTATAACGATTATGACAGCAATATTTTTGTTGTGTGCGTCACAAGTGTGAAAAATAAAGTACAATGTATAGGACACAGTGGCGGTGAATTTGCGCCAGGCGATTATCATTTTCTTACATTCATCTTCACATTAAAATAGCATGAATCGAGTGCCCCTTCATGAAAAGGTGAACGTGCTAGAAATATACAGCGTTGGCTTACTTCGAATTCTATCAAAGAGCATCAATCAAAGCAGCTGTGGTCGAGTTATGTATAAATATCGGAGCAGTATATCACTACCTTACTAAATGTAAACCTAAAATTAAATCAGCGCAACATTACACTTAGGGGATCATTAAAGGCGATTATACTACTGCAACTGCCTGCTGAATCAACCGCATCGCATTATGGATAAAGTATTTTGGACAGACGAATCTATTTTTCCACAGAATGGAATGTACAACTGAAAAAATAATCACCATTGGTCACGAAAAAATCCATCGATCGTGCGAAATGCTCGTTTAAAAAATAATACCTTTAAAGGTTCCCTTACCACAAACTCTAGCAAAAACTCCTAAGATTGAAATACGATGAGGATTTTTGGATGATATACCACCTCAGCAACAGAGAAACCTCATATTTCAACAGGATAGCGTTCCAGTATAGTAAAACCGTCGTTCTTTTTTTCGATCTTCTACGCTCCCAGGTGTAAAATATCTCAGCATCTCTAACCAAATTAATTTTTTGTAAGTTTAGCCAAATTTTGCGTTAATTTTAGCATGTACATTTTTTAGCACTTGTTTTAGACGTTGAAATTTTTAAGTGTATAGTAATGAATAGGTCCATTATTATGGTCTAGAATAAAAAGCCCGAGGCCCTATTATTCGATTTTTTATATCTATAATAGTTTCAGATAAACCTTTGGAAACCTTGAAAAAGGGATTCATATACGTAATAATCTTTACTGCAATTTACATACATCTTAAAAATTTGAGGTTTGACGATAAGAAAAAATCAATCGAAAATTATTGAAATGCATATTTATGACTCCTTATTACAAATCAATTTTGGTAGAAATTACATCATAAACTTGCATATATCCTGTTTAGGCGTGGATAGCAAAGCTTAATTGAAATCTCCTACATTTAGCAAAGACAGTAATCGTATCTAATGTGTGTACGTCGTTATTGTCATGATAAATCATTGTGCAAAGTGTGATGAAAATTTGACATGGTAATTGTCGTCATACTGTTAAGTTCTAAATGGCGTCACTCGTGTGTATCCTATTGTACTGGTGTTGCTGTTGCGTCCTGGAAACGATCGCTCTACCACCTGTTATTAGGATAGGTAAGTATTCACATGCCATTGTCGCTATTATTGTGGACTCTAGGTTTCCTTCCTCATTACAATAAATGAATTGACCCGTTAAATGTGTATGTGGTTAATGGTGACCCGAATAATACGTGCAAACTGTTATTATATTGGAATGAAAGAGGACAATAAGAAATAGTCGGTTAAACGGTTTTACCCAAAGTAATTCGCGAGATAGGGTAATATGCACAACACCTATTTCGAATGAAATCTTGCGAAGAGTATTACTAGCACAATGGAATTTTAAAGGCCTTCGTCAAGCTTAATTTCTTGTTCCAAGGAATCCTGTTGTAATAAACACTTATGCAATTTTATGAATAGCTGTTTGCAGAAGACAATCAATCCAAAAATAAAAGAAGATACTCTGTAGCCAGCTAGGTCATCTATTTAGAGTGCGACAAAATTATGGAATGAATTAAATTTGAAGCAATTCGTTTTTCGAAAAAAAAGTCAATTTTATTTTTCTAAAATAAACATTTTTGTATTAAAGTAATAGATTATTGTTACTACTATTATTATTATCCAATTTTCGAAATGTTATCCATCTGTTAAAAGCCTAGCAGTCTTTACATCAAATAAGTATCAATTAGAAATACAGAATAATCAGTTTTATCCACTGTCGTACGCCCGGTACCCTTAAAGCGCCCCAGCGCATAGAAATTATTATTCTTGTTGGATATGGCGATAATCCTAGAATTCCGCAAGAAGTCTACCATCTGTTTAATGTGAAATATCTATGTATATAGAGATGAAGACGTTCTATATGTATATAGAAATGAAAACGTGAAACTTGACATCTTGTTAAGTAAGGGTGAGAAGCTTCGCGGTATATCTCGATCAACTGGAGCAAAGAATGAAGTTTTTCAGCAATCAGTATAACGTGTATTAAAAACAGAGAAATAGCCATTCTTACAAAATACAACCCAATGAAAATGAATCTGATCACTCAATAACGTTTTATGATATAGTGCAGAATTTATGCAACCGTAATCCATGTTTCATTCTCCAAACTTGCTTTTCAATTAAGCCTTGGAATAGAACACTAAATCCACAAAATGGCAGGTACTAGAGTAAACTTAATGTACAGGCAGGGATAGTTGACAATAGAACCATCGGTCCTTCCTTCCTTCCGAAACTCTCACGGGGATATCTAGGTCTTTTGAGGGATGTATTTGTACCAACTCTTGCCGAAACTTTTTCAAGTAACGATGGTCCTGACTTATCAAATGACGATATTTGGTTTCAACTTCTCCACTTTGTACTTTGGCCCCCCGGATACCAAATCGCACGCACTTTAATTTTTTTCTGGTGGGAGTATTTAAAATCAAATCTACGTTGATGGAACACAAGATCTACAAGATTTGAGAAGTAGATTTGCGTATGAAATAAATAGATTTAATTCTGACGTTCTTCTCAATGTTCGAAATGAACTTGTCAATAGATTTGGGTATTGTCAAAAGGCCGGTCAATGACATTCCAAACACGTGATTCAACGGAAACAATTATTTAGCTTCTCAAGCATTTATCTTTGCCTTGTTGTTAACAAAATTTATACTTTCCACTCTTTAAATGATTTTTATTCGGGAATCTTGCTGTGCGAGGTATTAAAATTTTGATGGCATTATTCAGACAACTAAATAGCTTATCAATAGCTTGTACAATGTCATACGACCGGCGCAACATCAGTCACGGTTAGCCACGGTTGGTAGAGTATCAGTAAGCTATTCAAAACCTTTCTAATGGGTTTCGATTGGATCTAAGTCAGCAAAGTCAGTTAAGTGTTGGTTCGCAGAAATGCGATGCCAACCCCACTTAGGGGACGGCCGTTAATCCGTTCTAGTATTGAATCGGTTCCTACCGATCAAGTAAGAATTGCCTGCATGAGCCCGAACACTCAGCGGAAGCAGACCGGTGGGTTATCGGTGGGCCTTCCTTGCCCCATGTCGGCAGCGATCTTTTGGAACATCTTGCCCGCGGAAGTTTAGGCCACGCAAGGTGATAACTATCGGCTTATCGAATCCTAACTATCGGCCAACTATCAACCAGCGACGGAAAGAGAACCGGCCCGTCCGGATTTAAACATATACAACGAGGAGTTGCCAAGCCTTGTAAACAATGAGCCGATTTTCTGGAATGATGGGCGACAAAAGTAAATAGTTCGCCCAAAGATCAGATGAGTATTCGAGAACGTTGCGAGCCAATGTTCGATCAAAAGTGTCACTTTCAGTAATGCCAACATCGCTGCCAACGTCGGGCCAAGCGATCCGTGATCAGGAGTCAAGGTTGTGCCAACCGTCTGTTCAACTAGCCGCACAAATTCCTTGATATATATATATATATATATGTATATATCAAGATTGACTTCGCCAGATAAATTCATTTGTACAAATTTCAATTTGTCTTACGGTTTCGAAATGTTTCTTGTTTCCAATTTCTGCCTATTATTGGTTATAATTTCTCAGTTTAAATAAAAAAAAAAGAGTGCGTGTTCCTTCGACATTTCTATGAAAAAAAGATGTGTCGCAACTTTTAATGTCTCGTGAAGAATTTGAGTAATTATATCATTTTAGTAATTTGTTAATGTAATGTTAAACACAAGGAATACCAATCTTTAATGCACATAGTTAAGCTAATTTCATGAACTTTCTAGATTTGAAATATTAACGTAGACACTGGATTTAAAAAACTTGTGTATTGGTATTGCTTAAAATCGACCAGATCATATCGAGTGTAATTTAGTAATTGAAGTAGTTGCATATCTAATAGTTCCATGTATGATTGAGTTCGTTATAATTCAACAAACAAACGACAACGAAATTAAATTGGACCTGCATCACTTCAGTAATAGTTTCAAATCTCCTCTAAATATGCCATCAATGAAGACGCGTAAAAATTTACTTCTTTCATAACCGTCAGGATCGGGAAAGTGGTTCATCCTTCTTTCTATAGTTTATATTTATATATCACATCGCTTCCTCAATTACCCTACAAGAAGTGTTTGGAAAAGCTTCAAAGTGTCATAAACCAGGTGTCTACGATGCGAGATACATCGGGAGAAATGGACCAAACTCCAGGAGTGCTTTGTACACGTGAAGATAATGTAAAAAAATCTATATATATATATAAAAATTTACACGTACTTTATACCAATGTGAAGGTTGAAGAATTAAGATAACAATACGAACACTAATAAAACTAACACGCACAAAAGCCTTCATCGCTTGAAGCGATTTATGTCAACAGGCTGGAGCACCTTGATATATCTATGTATGTACTTCAATCGTATTTCTTGTTCTTGAGGAACATGACAATCCGCTTTGCTAAAGTCGCTATACAACCGTCTTGAGGTTTCCATAATTTAATCTTCTTTATATAGCTGATACATTACTATTATCTAAGCAACAGTACAATACAGAATAAGCTGTTTCCAATCGGATATGCCAATTTATATAAAACATTTATGAAAAAGTTAATATTTAAACATAAGTGCTTTTAATTCTAATAAATATCATATTCCCATTAAGTTTCATTGAAAGTACGTCCTTACCTTCATTGGTGCTTTAATAAAATTAATAACGGACTGATTCCTACCAAATTATTAAGACTGCATAGAAAAAGCTTAAACCTACCTGTAAACTTAGGCTGCTTAAGATAAGCTCTGCTGCTATTGGGTAAAGGAAATAAATACCGAAACTCTTAGCGCAACCACGTCGCAACATAAAGAAAAATAAAATCAGTTTTACTCAGGATGTACCACTACCCAACGTGGAAGTATAGAGGTTACAGCAGGATGTTTAATTACGTCCAGTAAGGAATTCGTTTATTAGACGGTATAAAATAATAAAAGAATGCCACTCAATCCTCAGAGTAAGCATAAATAATTACTCAATGATAAGTCAATTTTAATTACTCGTATATTGTGCTTTACAAATTTGGAATTCGGAACGCTACATATTGTTAGTACTAAATAAATACAAAAAGAGCAAAGTTCTGTTTACCGTGATTGTTGATAGCAAACTATCTGTAATATCAAACAACCGTAAAATTACTGCGCAACCTTTTTTACCACAGAAACTCTGTGGTAGATGAACCAGTAACAGGAGTTTTAATTGTTCGTTTTGTGTCCTATTGAGACAAATTCATTCCGTTATTAATTTGGCACGTAAGGTGTTTTACATAAAGGGTAGCACATTTAAACTAAAAACATATATTTTTCATATTTGTATATATTCTTCATCATTAAAGATCCTTAAATCCACTCCGTTTATTCCTAGAATATGAGCTTTCATATTCTAGGAATAAACCACAAAACAGTTGCTTAACTGTTGTGGTTTCGGAGTTACAAGTGTTTCTCTGAGAAAATTAAAATATCACGTACCTCAATGAAGCATTCACGCGTCCAAACGCTCAATAAAATATGTTGTGTGGTTTGGTTGAGAACGGGTAAATTGACTTTATCAATTTGAAAGCGATTTTTCCCGGTTTCATTAAATGAAGAACTGATGACTAGAAGTGGTACAGAATCACATTCTGCATCAATCCATATTAGTAATTATTTAATAGTTAATAATATATTAACATTTTCTAAAGATGTAGAATTAATATCACATTATACAACCCGGGTACCTAATAAAAGACAAATGTACTATTGCTGCTTACATAACATTAAAAACACTGAAACCATATGCGTAAAAATTAGTACTAAATAATGTATTTGATGGTTTTGGACGTCAATATTTTTACGATAAATTTTGAAAACACTAAGTATCGCGAATCAACATACTTCAATTTTCTTAAAATTACGGCGAGTACCATTTAGCTCTCATTTTTTTCAAAGTCCATCATATAGAAATTATCGCGCAAAATACCTCATTATTTTGCTCACCGTGTACAAGTTCTCTGTAGTCGACATCAATCCCATCTTCCCCTAATTAGCAGCAACTTTGCACTCAATCTTTTGATAGTATAATACACGTCAATAACAGACTTCTATCAGAAATTTGAAGTTAGTGTGTAATTAGATTAGCTTATCAATGATTTAGGTTAGACGGAAGTTATTTGACGGAGTCACACCACCCAACTTTATTCCCCGCCGAAATTCCACATACGGCGATGGGGTTAAATGCTGGTTGAGTGAACATCAGCTAAGTTGCTAATATGCTAAAGATGTCAGTAGAACGGATGGAAAGTATCTTCCCCGAAAAATTGAATATGAGAAATTTATCGGCGGAATGGGTGCCGTGTCTGCTGACGATTAAAAACGGAATCGTGTAATAACTTCAAAACAATGTTTGAACATGTTTAAGCGCATTACTACTAGCGCGACGTTATATTACTCTGAAACATGGATACATTACTACACACCGGACAGTCGGCAAAATTGGCATCGAAGAAGGCGAAGACGATTCCATCAGCTGAAACGTTTATAGCCGCGCCTTTTTTGGGATTCACAAACACAAAGAAAGAAAAGACAAACATGGGACAGTATTATGCGGATTTATTGATTTCCGCCGATTCGAGGCTGAATTAATGATAGAGAGGTCTCACCTAGCGAGGAAGAATATTTTCTACCATCACGAGAGCGTTCCAAGCCACTCATTAGCAGATGCGAGCAACCATTCTCATTGAAAACGGATGCACTGCGGTTTTGTGTGAATCTTTATGTATGATTTTTAATATGCCCATCAGAGCGCCTACCTTTCCAAAGTATTAGAAAATTGGCAAAATTACGCCCGTATTCAAAAAAGGCTACCGAGGTGATATTTACAATTACAGGCCAATTAGTACTCTTAACTGTGCTAAGGTCTCTGAACAACTTCTTTACGACAGACTTTACAATTACATTAAAGTGGATAGAAATGCCAGATGCGTATTTAGGTCCATTTCATTATTCCCTAAAGCATTAGTATATTCGTGATTGTAATTAGTTTTTTTTTTGTTTTCGGGGATATTGTAATGACTAGAATGTTATTTCTATAATATTTTCAACTTACATAT